>CAWUFW010000580.1:0-400000 GCA_963921515.1 Calotriton arnoldi
CAACATAACGAGGCAGGTAACAATCCACAAGACAGATCATTTGGGATCTGTCCAGAGGAAAGAGGCAAACCATTTGAGCACTGTGCCATCCAGTCCCATTCTCTGTTGAAGAGTGTTGAGGAGGGTGCTAGGATTAACCGTGTCAAAGGCTGCCGAGAGGTCTAGAAGAATCCAGGAAGGCATGATTCCCAGAGTCGAGTATATGCAGCGCATCGTCAATCACTTGCAGCAGGGCTAGCTTCAGTGCTGCAATTTTGATGAAGCCCGACTGGAAGACGCCGAGGAGGTTATTGTCCATAATATGTGAGGAAAGTTGTTTCGCAACACACTTTTTCGGTGATTTTCGAAAGAAAGGGAGGTTGGTGATAGGGCGGAAGTTGTTGAGGTCGTTCGCATCGGCGGAGTGTTTTTTAGAAGAGGGGTGACCTGGACCTGATTTGAGGGCAAACCGGGAGGGAGCCATGACTGAGGAAGAGATTGACTAGCCTGGTCCAGTAAGAGAGAGCATAGGTGTAGAAATCGATGAGCGATGTCGCTAGGGATGGGGTCAGAAGAATGGTTGGAGGAGGAGTTTTAGATTTCGAGGATGCATTTTGAGGAGGTCATCTTCCGAGATGAGCGTCAAAAGTTCTGCCAGGCAACCAGGATTTCCGCTCCTCAATGGGGGATGGGGTGGACGACCTGATCCACCAGTGCTTTGACTCCTTTCATCGAAGAATATGAGCGTAAATCTGCTGCTGTCTTTGAGGAATCCTCAGGCTTGAATGGTTAGAGGAGAAACAGTTTGGGTTTTGATGAGGTCGAAAAGTTTTTTTGGGTCTGTTTTTGGCTGAGTCAAGGAGGGATCTGGAAATGTGATGCTTTTTCAAGGAAGATGTGGTTGTGATATTTGGATCTTGCTAAGTGAGCGTAAAGAGAGAGGGATTGGAGGTGGAAGGAGATTTTCTCCAACAGTTTCTCCAGGAATCTAAGGTTTTTCCTTTCATCGTACAGAGCGCTTTATTGAACCAAGGTGCTGAGGGGTGGGTCTTTCCTTTTGCTTTGGAGAGGAGCGACAATGTCGAGTTCGAGCTGCTAGTGCTGAGAGGCACTGAGAAGTGAGAACGTTGGACATCCACGCTGGGGTCTAGTCTAGGGAAGCAAGTGCTCCGCATAGCGGAATCTACAGAAGTGTCAAGATCAATGTTCTTAGTGTTGCGGAACCAGGTGGTAAGCTCTTTTAGGCTGGGCCGAGGTTATACAACGCGCGTATGGGTGAAAACGGAAGGAATGAGGAGGGTGGTCAGACCAGTCTACATGGATGGGAGGAGCAGTAGCCAAAGCAGGTCTGCTTTGGATATGGACAAGGTCCAGAATTGAGGCCTATGGAATGTGTGGTTTCCGAGCAATGTTGGAGGAGATCATTGGCTGAGAGAAAGGAGGCAAGCTTGTTGGCAGCCGAGTCTTCCAAAGAGCCCCAGTGGAGATTAAAGTCACCCCAGGAAGATCACATGTCTAGTGCTTCTTTGAGAGAATTGGCTCTGCCTGATGAAGTCAGTTCCGTTCCTCTAAGGAAGAGCAGTAACCAGGCGGGTGGTAGATGGCATGGAATCTAAAGGGTGAGCCGTGATGTATTTGAAGTTCTAGGAAAGGCATTCGAATGTACGGAAGAGGGTGGTAGGGAACGCTTTAATTTGAAGGGAGTTTCTGAAGATGATAGCGACACCTCCCCAATTTTGTCAGCCCTGTCATTTCTGGAGGATAGAGTAGTCAGTGGGTACCAGAAGATCAAACAAAGTATGAGAGGCGTCATTAAACCAGGTCTCAGTGAGGAAGAATATGTCAAGATTTTGGTGTAAGATAGTATCAGAGATTTCCACTTTGTGTTGATGATTGCAGATCTGCAGTTGTGGAGCAAACAGTGCAGCTCTGACGCAGATGTTTTGGTGATGGGGGTGTTAGGGTTGTTCAGGGAGATAGAATAGATTCTTGAATGAGGGAGCCCGGTAAGAGGGAGGTTGGTGAGGTCTGACAGAGGAGATGATCTGAATAGAAACTGCGTAGAATTATTAGGAGAGGAGGGCGGAGGGGGAGTGACGTTATGGTCTTGAAGCTGGCCAGTAAGTTGGTGATGTCTGCAGAGGTCAGACTGTGGTTGGTTTTATTGAGACGCGGAGCAAGGAACTCCTCGGGAGGTTGTTAGGACAGGGGACAACTTGGCGCTTAAACGTGAGATGGGACCTTCACAAGCTGGAAATGGAATAGATGAGAGAATCAAGTTTATTTTCCAGAGAGAGAGCTGAGCACGGAGTGTTTGGTGGCTCGATGGATGAAGGAGGGAGTGCAGAGGTGAGGGAGGACAGGGAGGGGTGGGGGGAACGAGGTTGAGGGCGGTGGTGCAGAAGGTAAGGGAGGACAGGGCGGGGCTGGAGGAGCAGGATACGGGAGGGAGTGCAGAGATGAGGGAGGACGGGGCGGGGTGGTGGAACGGGATAGGGAGGGAGTGCAGAGGGTGAGGGAGGGAGGGGAGGGGTGGGGAATGGGTGGGGAGTTGGGGAGCAAGGGTAGAAGGTGAGGAAAGATGGTGGACAGAAGGAGCGATGGTGAAACGGTGGTGGGAAGCGAAATATTTTTACTGGAGTTGAACAGAGGGGAAGAGAAGGGGGCATACGTATGAGGAGGAAGTTGAGGAGTAGGAGGGGGACGAATGAAGGCCGGAGGTAAGGGGAGAAGGAGGGGAGACGAGACTGACCCGGCTGGGGTGGGCGGGGGTCAGATGAAGTCCCGAATGTGCGTGGAGACTAGAGGAAAGGGGGCTGTAAAGGGAGGAGGGCGGGGGTCCGAGGAAGGCCAGAGGAATGGGGGAAAGGAGAGGATGGTGCAAGACAGGTACTGTAGGCTATGAAAGGTGAATGTAGGGGGACAGGTAACAGTTGGAGTGGGGGAATTAACTAGAGGGAAACTGAGGGAGGAGTAAGGACTGCAAGGTCAGAGGGAGAGACGAGGAAGGAATTGTCAGGGAGGGAGACAAGGTTGGGAAGCAAGGAAGAGGAAGGGGTTGAGGATAGATGGGAGGTGGAAGAGAAGAATTTAGGGTACTGGGGACGGGGAAGACGGAAAGGGATGAGGCAAAGGGGAGGAAGGGGGAAGGTAAGGAAAGTTGATCAGGAGACCAGGTTGTAGAGAGGTGAGTTAAGAGGGGGCGGTGGGTAGGTTTAGTGGGATTGGGGGCTGTGCGAAAATGTTGGAGAATCGAGCAGGCAGGGGTGGGGAGGGGGTGGAGGCCAGAGGCCGGAAAGACAAGATAGGGGAGGGGCATTTTGGGAAGGGGGAAGAGAGGGAGATGAGGGAGCAGAGGCAGGGGGAACAGTGGTAGGCCTGTGCCTCCCGGGATAGCGGCCTGCTGGAGTATCGGGGGATCAGGGGGAGAAAGGGAGAAAGGAGAGGAGTTCAAAGAAGAGTCAGGAAATCATAGTTGTGTGGGTTGGACGAAGGGAGTGGAAGAGATGGTCAAAGAGGAGAGACAGGAGTCTGTCGCTTGAATCATGACGGTGCCATTATTGTAGAGGTTATGGTGAGAGAGCCCTTAAAGCTCGTCGTGGAGGGGGAATATTTAGCCGCTGTCCATGGGGATAGATGAGGAGGAGGAGACGTTGAAGAAATTGAGGAAGCTGGTGGACCAGGAAGGGATGTCATGGTAGAAAAAAATTAAGTCATTTTTTAGCTTCCTAGGTGCCCATTATGGAATTGATCCAACAAAGAGGGAATCGGGAAGTGTTCAATGGTGTTGTGCTTGAACCGTTTTGCTGCTGCTTTGGACAGATTAGGGATAGATGACTTTGAAGCAGTTAACTCCCGACTTAATTCGAGTGGAAGCCATGATAGGGAGAAGAGGGGCCACTAGGGTAGCGATAGAGCCAAGAAGAATAATAAGAAGAGGAGGGCACATCAGCCGGAAAGACGAGTGAGGATAATCCAATGAGATAGAGGTCGAGGAGACGACTAGAAATGCAGGGCCAGGGACTCTGGTCTAACTCCTAATAAAACATCATACCGGTGGGATAGAAGGCTGGCTTGCCTCCAGCAGTGGGAGAGGGTGTGATCATACCTGGGCAAACCCTACCACCCGGGATTGGGACCTCCCAGTGTGGAAACCCGCATGGAAATGGGAGTCACCTATAGATCGCAGTGATGGGAAGGACATTCTTCGGCTCCCCAGGAGGAGGCCCAATGGACACCAAACCTCAACCAAGAGCACAATTAGAGGAGAGCAAAATGGGTGCCAATTATGTGAATCACTCATCCCATGGGCCACCGAACGAGCCAGGACAGCCCAATAGGAAACAACACACCCCTGCCTAGGACACCAGTTAAAACATGTCAGCAAAATGTAGAGTCATTAAACCAAAGTGACAGTGTTCCCGTGCTTGTTACTTGCAAAACGAAGGGATAGACAGGGGGACTCAAACGGGACCGTAGGAGACTCAGTCCGATGAACGCATTACTCTCAGCCTTATCCAGCGCCACGTCTGGTCTCACAGGACGCTCTGGGAACCTAACGAGCCAGGATAGTTTCACCGCAGCAGGACTACTAGGAACCAGATAGCTCCTCGGACCAAAAGCACCACCAGAGTCGCAGTGCACACTACGGTGGTTGACGATACCAACCAGCCAGCTGATCAAACAACTCCAATCAACCATCCTGCACTACGCTCGGCGGCTCCACCATGTCTCATCAGCAGACAGCACCGACACCCGCAGTGAGGTAGAGTCGCTGGTCTAACAGGGCCCAGGAGCATCGAGTCGTGCGTCGCTCCGGACTTTCCACCGTAGTGATCTTTCCGGGAGCACCCCTGAGATGGCAGAAGAGACACGGGCCGCAGATCCTGGTGCGGAGGCCGGCGTTACAACCAGGGCAGCAGGGCGGAACGCGTGCAGATAAGGCCGGCATTAGGCCTGGCGCCCTACAATCCTAACAGTCCCCCGGCCAACTGGCCATCTCAAAGAGGGGGCTCAAATGCCCTATGTCCCAAAAGTTCGTGGCGCCTGCCTGAGCAGCGAAAGTCAAGGGTAAGCAATCTGCGCAGGTCTAAACGTTGCAGCTGGCACCTGGTAGTGCTGCGCAGCTGTGAAGGTCAGGGCTAAAGGAGGGCATCTCACCCTAACTGCCAAGGCATGTCCCCCAACTAAACAATAGCCTAAACGGTGCAGCTACCCACTACTTGCTGGGCAGCTGTGCAAGTAATAAGGCCTGGCACTCACCGTGCCTTTGGGGCCTCACTTGCCTCTGCAGGCACAGCACTCGCAACCAACGGAGGCAGAGGGGCTGCAGCACGCTCTACTCGTGATCTTGAGAATAACAGTCTGTGATGGATCAGGCCGCCATGTTAGGTCAGGCAGAGGGAGGCGGATGCCAGCGGTGGGTGCAACAACCCCCAGATGATCCTGCACAGAAAGGACCACTCCTTCCATGGGGGTGTGTCATTCTCCTGGCGTGCACTCTCCCCTTGGCCAAGGCACAGAAACGAGATTCACTTCTGCAGATCCCCTATGTACCGCCGCCATCTTGGAGTCAGGCATCCAGCCTGAAGGACAACTTCCCTCCGTGAGCAGGACCAACAGTGGGAAGAGACTGACCTGCCCGAGATGATCTGTGCAGTTCGCCTCGCCCACTGCCGAAATCGCCTTAGAGGGGCTGGGCGCTCCGCGATCCCTCAGATCCACCACGGGACCGCCGAAGAATTTCCCGCCGTGACCACACGCCTGTTGCAGTCGCGGGCTGCGGTAAGTGGCTCCAGTGTACCCTCGAAGGTCCGCAGAGGTCGGGAGGGTGTCTCAGCGTCGGCCGCGTGGTGGAAGCTTCAGGCGCCTTTCACCTCATTGCGGTCAAGCGGCCTCACAGTGATGCCCAGTGTGCGCCGGGTTGATGCTACTCGATGCCCAGTGAGCAACCGAAGCTAGCGATGAGGTGAGCGGGGTCCTCGGGTGCAGTACGGAATCGGTGGGGGCCGGCCGGGAGTGGATCTTCACAGAATTTATCCCGACGCCCGGGAAGCCTCCATTCAGGGCTCCGCTCGCGGCCATCTTTGCGCGAAAGTGGAATCAGTCCTACTACCTGCAAAAAAGCTGAACCTGTCGTCCCCCTGGTCTCGCTCGGTATCTGCTGCAGCTGGGCCCCAGAACCTTACTTCACCCAAGCTGACTGGCACCTCACGAGATCACGATCAAAAGATGTGCCACTATGAATCCAGCCACGTTACTGCCCCTCCCTTCGGAGAGTGATGAGATTGATAAACATGATTGTATCTTCCGGACGGAAGAAGAGACGAAAGGACGGGTAGACTTGACTGATGTTCCCTTATTTGACTCACGAGGTGAACTATATGTCGATGGCTTTTGTTTTAAATTACCAGATGGCACGGGGCGTGGCCGAGCCAGAGACCAAGATGGCCGCTTGACTCCATAGCTCCAGAGCCGTCGCCCAGATAATCCGCCCGCTACCTCTCCCAACGTGGTCAAAACTCGACTGCCCACACTGGAGCCGACAATGTGGGCGTCCGGCTGCTGAACGGGCCGCTCGCTGACCTAAAAGGTGCCCGCTGCGCTGGGTTCAGATCGGGCGCGCTCCCGGGCCGGACGCGGCCCTCGGAGGCCCCGAGACGACAGGGGTCTCGGGTGAGCCTGAGGGCGGGGCCCGGAGAGCGCGAGGCGGACTGCTGGCTGACTCCAGCTCCGGAGTCTCAAAATAATTAACGGATTGGTCCGGGCGTGGTGGGGACCACGCTGAGACCTCCTGATGTGGACACCGCTGACTGAGGACTGCTCTCCTGCTGCGGATGGCTCGCGAGGTAGGAGGCGCCATGTAATCCAGGCAGTCCTTCCTTCCCCAAATCGATCGCGGTGCTTCCACCAACAGCACTAGGTTGCATCTCCCTCCCTCGCTTCCTCTGATTTTTCTTTGCAACGCTGGAAGAGTGGGGAATGGGAGGGATATTGCTACCATCTGCGGCCTGAACATACACGTTTGCTACATGTTCTTTAAGCCCTGCGCCTCTCCTCTTTCACTGGCTCATTGAGGCTGGAGACCACCATTTGCTGCACTGAATAACAGACGCTCTGGCGGCGAGTGCCCCCCGCATGGCATGATTGGACGACGGTGGGAATTTCGTGGCCTTCCTGCGGTGGGGCCTTTGTGCTGGGGGTGAGTTGACGCACAACACCGGAGCACCCTACTCATTGTAGCTCGTCTTGGGTTCTACAGCGCCTGCTCTCACGTGAATTATCACAATGGGACACACTGACCCCAAACAACACCAATTAAACTTCGAGGCCAGGAAGACTCCTAGGCGCAAAGAGACCGAGGGCACCACTGAGACTGAACCACACCAGTTGGAGGGCACTGCCGCAATCATGGCTGAATTGTGGGCTGGTTTTCAGGCCTTTGACGCCCGCCTGGACACCCTTACCACCCGACTGGATGACATCCATGGACGCCTGGAGGCACAAGACACTCGAATCAGAGGTGCCGAGCAACGAATCTCCGCTCTGGGGAATGCGCAACCCACTATTCAGAGGCGGCTGGAGAGGGCGGAGAGCCTGCTTAAACAACTCGCTACTAAAGCGGAGGACTTTGAAGCGCACTTGCGCAGAAATAATATCCGCATCGCGGTATAGCAGAGTCCACAAATACGGGTCCCATGGCTAAATTTGTGGAGACAGTCCTCTTGGATATCTTTGGAAGGGAGGCCTTTTCTGGTACCTTTGCTGTGGAGCGAGCTCATCGAACATTAGGGGTCCGGCCGGCGCCAGGCGCGACTCCAAGACTGATCATTGCCAGGATCATTAATTATCAAGACCGGGACGCTGTGCCCCGGCTGTCACGGGAACGTGGCTCGCTCAGCTACCAAGGATCTGACGTCGCAATTTTCCCGGATTTTACACCAGTTGTGCAAGAGCCGCGTCGTAAATACATGGACATTAAGCGCACCCTCCAAAAAGCAAATGTCAAGTACGCAATGTAATACCCGGCTCGACTCGGCATCCAGATCGGTGGTAAAGCACATATCTTCGACACCCCTGATGACGTTGCGAAGTTCTGGAAGCAGCACCAGAACGTGAACAAGTTGCATAAGTATGGTGGAGACCAAGACCCTAGCTCCTAGCATCTGATGGCCGCTTCACGATCCGGGGTGCGATTGGAGCACCCTTCTTGCCCGACATGGAATAGAGGAGACCCGCGAACTGTATCTGCGACAATAGAGGAACATTGTACATGGTCTGTAAGTTGTGCATATATTATGCAGAATTGCTCCGCTCTGAACACTCCTTGCTGCGGAACAGTTCTATATTGAGCGGAAACGACCCAGTTCTTTATGCCTTCCTTGCATCGACGGCTCATTTGGAGTGTTGCCTAACCCCCTCAGGATGTTATCCTGCTCTCTTCTTTTTTTTCTTCCCCTTCCCCCTCTCTTCCTTCTCTCTTCTCTGTCGAATTTCGATTGGGATTCACCGGGTGCTTCCTTTTGTGTATCCGATGTGGGTGGGGGGGACAGGGTGGGAATGTTCTTCATAGTTAATTGTTTTATTTACTTTTGGTACAGAGTAACGTTTTTCTACATTGCTGATGGTGTGACTCTTACATATCTGCATGATGCTGTGAACTGTTTTGCGCCGTATATATGACTCCCCTGGTGAGCGCAGCTTTGGTCTGCGCCTTAAATGTCTATTCTGGAATGTGAGAGGGCTTTCTAATCCTAAGAAGGGGCGTCAGGTCCCAGCTTATTTGTCCAGACACACTATCCAACTAGCCTTCCTCCAAGATACATACTATGCACCGCTCCCAGTGCACGGATTTGCATCGTCATGGGGCAGTCACTGTTTCTTTTCCAGCTATAGCTCGTACTCACGTGGAGTATGTATATTGGTTCATCGATCTCTCCCTTTTCAGGTCTCGGAGGTGGTGACAGACGACGGGGGCAGGTATATTTTAGTGCTGGGTTTGCTGGGTGGGGAATCACTCCTTTTAATTAACGTATATGCACCAAACGTAGATACCACTGACTTTTTTCCCAAGCTTGCTGCCCAGATTGAACGCCTTAACACAGACAATATACTCATGGGAGGGGACTTTAATCTTATATTAGATCCCACAACAGACACTACTGGCCCAGGGCGCATCACGAAACCGCATGCAACACATGGCCTTACCATACTATTGAAGTCCGCATTGTTGGCAGATCCTTGGCGCACACAACACCCAACGGTCCGGAACTATTCATTCTATTCCGCCCCTCATGGTTCTTGGTCCCGGATCGACCACTGGTACCTTTCGCCCAACTTCTATTGGAAGTCCAGATGATTGATTAACTGCCCCGTACATTGTCCGATTATGCTCCCGTTCTTCTCGCGATTGAATTCCCCATGATCCCAAAACAACGACCTTTATGGAGGTTCCCTGCCTCAGCTCTGCTTGACTCAGCTTTCCATGTTGAGGTGGGTGATGCCATTAGGGAATACTTCCCGATAAATGAGGGAACAGTGACTTCACAATCCATATTATGGGACGCCTTTAAGGCGTATATAACAGGGGGTCTGTATCTCTAAAGACGCTGGTGTGTTGCGCTCTATACGGAGAGATTTGGAGGTTGTAGAAGGGAAACTAAAAGATATGGACACAGCTGCACAGACTATTATTATTATTATTATTATTAATAATAAACATTTGTAGAGCGCATAGCTACCCTTAGGCATCCCAGCGCTAGCGACTGAACAGAAAGCAAATGAGGTTATAGTGCTGATTGTTGGAATAGCCAGGTTTTTATAAGTTTACGAAACGGAAGGAGATGGGGTTCAGAGCGAAGGTGTGGGGGTAATGTGTTCCAGAGTTTCGCCACATTATAGGTAAAGGATCTTCCTCCACTTCTTGTCCTCCTTATTTTTGGAAAAACTGCCAGATTGAGAGTAGCCGACCGCAAGTCCTTCTTGGGGCGGTAGGGAGTAATAAGGGATTTGTTGATAGCCGGGCCCATTCCCCACATGGTTTTATTAGCGATGCAGAGGGCCTTAAATTTAACTCTTTCGGGGATTGGCAGCCAGTGTAGAGTTTTTAAAGCTGGCTTTGCTGATTTGGTTTTTGTGATCCCAAGAAGCATTCTGGCGGCACAGTTCTGAGCTATTTGGAGCTTCCTTAAGGTTGCTTTGGGAGCCCCCAAGTAGAGGGAATTGCCATAGTCAAATCGTGACAGGACCAAGGCCTGAATCAAGATTCTTTTTGCAGCCATTGGAAGGAGCGGGAGGACTTTCCGAAGAAGTCTAAGTGTGCCAAAGCAGGCCCCTGTCACCCTCACAGCTTGGTGGTCAAACTTAAGAGAGTTGTCTAACCAGACACCCAGACTCTTTATCCTGGTTTTAGGTGTTGGAGGGGAGCCTAGGCACTTGGGCCATATCATGTTAAGGTCCATGCTTGAGTAGTTGCCTAGGAGCATAAGTTCTGTTTTGCCTCCGTTGAGTTTGAGACAGGAGTGCTCCATCCAAGAGGCAACTTTCTCCAGACATGTTTCGAAATCAGAGGGAAAATTGCGGGGCCCATTAAGAGTTATGACCAGCTGTGTGTCATCCGCGTAGGTAACGATCTTGATCCTGTGAGGTAGAATGATATCAGCGAGTGGCCGCATATACACATTGAATAGTGTGGGGCTCAACGAGGATCCCTGCGGGACTCCACAGCTGAGCTCTAATCTCCTAGATGTTGCGTCCCCTGAGAAAACCTGAAAGGTTCTATTATCTAGGTAGGATTGTATCCAGGAGATCGCCTCATCCTGGATCCCTAGCCTCCTGAGTCTCTCCACTAAGATGGTAAGGTTGACTGTGTCGAAGGCTGAACTTAGATCGAGGAGGATGATGGCGACTGCTCCTCCTCGATCTAGAATTTGTTTAGAGTCCTCGACTACAGCAAGAAGAGCAGTCTCAGTTCCGTGCTTAGGACGGAACCCAGTCTGGGTGGTATGCAGGAGGTCATGGGTTTCCAAGAAGTTGAAAAGGAGAGAGTTCACATATTTTTCTAGTATTTTTACAATGGCCGGCAGCAGCGAAATAGGGCGATAGTTGCCCAGTTCCTCTGGATTTAGGCTAGGCTTTTTCAATAAAGCCTTTACCATGGCATGTTTCCATGGACCAGGGACTGATCCCGTGGAAATGGAAAGATTTACAATTTCCATAACAGTAGGAAGGATCACGTCTCCTGTTTTATGAAGGATATATGGGGGGGCTGGCTCTAAAGGGGGGCCTGATTTTATTTTGTGCATTACACCGTTCAGGGGTGCCTCGAGAGTTGATTCATTTTTTGGGAGCTCTAGGAGATCCCTCGCTACGCGAACGATTTCCCTGGGAGTGTTAGTGGCGGAAGTAATAATACCTTCATAATAACTGGCCTGTGCTATTTTTATTTCCTTTTGATAGACTTTTATAGATTCTCTGTATTTTATTTTGTTCAGGTCCTTATAATCTCTCCTCCATTCCCTCTCCAATCTTTTGCATGTCTGTTTGAGTATTCGCAATTCAGGGGAGTACCATGGAGTCTTTTTCTCTCTGCTTTTATGGTTGACTTTAGCTGGGGCGACCATGTCAAGGGAGGACCTCAATCCAATGGGTGAAATTTTCCGAGGCTA
Organism: Calotriton arnoldi; assembly: GCA_963921515.1. Taxonomy (NCBI): domain Eukaryota; kingdom Metazoa; phylum Chordata; class Amphibia; order Caudata; family Salamandridae; genus Calotriton; species Calotriton arnoldi. Next base: position 11,646 of record CAWUFW010000580.1, read on the forward strand.
CGGTGAGATTTGAGTTGGCTTTAGGTTTAAGACTCTCGAGAGCTGTAATCCAGGAGTCTACGAGAAGTTTCGCCCAAGGGCGTGTTTTCCTCTTGATGACTTTGATGCTCGGGCTTCGCTGTGGAGGGGTTATACAAAAGGGGATCAGGAAATGGTCCGACCAGGGAATGCGAATAGGATTACTCACCGACATTCCAGCGTGATTGCTAAAAATGGGGTCTAGCGTATGGCCTTTCTCGTGTGTAGGGCCTATAACTTTTTGGGCAAGTTGGATAGCTAAAAGATCATGGGTGAGCTCCAATGCATCCACCTTATTGGGGTCATCAAAATGTAGATTGAAGTCCCCCCATGAGAGTGGTATTGGAGGATGTGCCCACCAATGTGGCTGCCACCTCAGGAAGAGATTTAAGAAATTGATTACACCCTCCAGGGCTGCGGTAGATGAGGACTCCAGCAAAGGAGTGGGTGAACGATAGTGCCATATTAAAAGAGAGACTTTCACAGTCTGGAATAATATTAGGTTCAACCCTGCATTTAAGAGTATTTTTATGGATTATGGCAATACCTCCGCCTTTCTTTTTATCGCGGTCATTCCGCTTAATAGTATAGCCCGCGGGCAGAGTTTGTACCAGATCAGGTTCTGATGCACTATGTAGCCATGTTTCCGTCAGGAATAGTGCATCTGGACTCTCATCTTCCAGGAGCATCTTGTTCTCCAGGGAGTGTTTTGGTAGGGATCTGCAGTTGAGGAGGAGCATTCTAAATGTGTAGTGATGCTGGACCTCAGGGAGTGATTCGGGATGTGGGCTGAAGCTAAACATGCAATGAGAGCACCTGGGCTCCTTGCTGAGTGGGAACATTGAATACTGACAGTCCTTTGTAGAACTGGGTCTCCTAAACTTTAATAGCTCCTGGCGTGAGTAGACCGCTCTAATTGGGGTTGAAGGGGCAGGGGTTCTGGCCCCTGGTCCCGGTCGGGCACGTCCGCGCTGCCATGCGGCATAAGTGGTGGGAGACCCGGAAGCTCGTTCTGAGCTCCGCCTCCGACCCGCCTCTACTCCCTCCACTTCAAACGGTAAAACCGCGGCGGACCGGGGAGCGAGCGGGAATCAGCGTGATCTGGCTAGGTAAGTGTAAAATGGCAATAGTCAAGTAAAATACAAGTTTAAAAGTGAAATACAATTTTTAACAAGTAAAATACAAGTTTAAAAGTGAAATACAATTTTTAAAAACGGGACCTTTGCGAGGCTCAGGCTCAGTTCAGCAAGTGCGGGTAATCTATTCAGCCGCTGCGCGTCCGCGCTGCCATGCGGCTTAAGTGGTGGGAGCCCCGGAAGCTCGTTCTGAGCTCCGCCTCCGACCTGCCTCTACTCCCTCCACTTCAAACGGTAAAACCACGGTGGACCGGGGAGCGAGCGGGAATCAGCGTGATCAGGCTAGGTAAGTGCAAAATGGCAATAGTCAAGTAAAATACAAGTTTAAAGTGAAATACAATTTTTAAAAACGGGACCTTTGCGAGGCTCAGTTCAGCAAGTACGGGTAATCTATTCAGCCGTTTCCTCCCAGACACTACACAAACGTGCAACACTGCTGACTGAGTTCACTGAATTTTCCACCCGAGAAGTTAAATATCTAGGCAAATATGCGATGGCCCGAGCATACGGGGAGGGTGAGAGGCCCGGCAGGACACTAGTCTGGCTACTTCGGCCTCAATATCAATCAGCGTTTATCACACATCTAGACACGGACAATGATGCCACATTGACGAAGGGGACGGACATTACTGCTGCTTTTCTTTCTTACTATACTCATTTATATACAACGCGCAATCCCCCAGTAGGACAAGCTCTGGCGGATTATCTACAAGAGGTGGCTATGGTCTGGATAGAAGAGGTGAAACGCAATTTTTTTGCCTCTCCGATAGATGAAGACGAAATCAAACAGGCGATTAGGGAATTGGCCAGTGGTCGAGCTCCCGGCTCCGACAGTCTATCGGGGGAGTTTTACAAAGCCTATCAGCACGAACTAGCCCCACGACTGTTAGAAGTGTACGATGAGGCCTTACAGAAAGGATCTCTCTCCCCCACCATGCGTGAAGCCATAGTCACGCTTCTACTCAAGCCCGGGAAGTCACCACGCCATTGTACATCTTATAGGCCGTTGTCCTTACTTAATCATGACTATAAAATCCTTGACAAGATATTGGCTACCCGCCTATCGTTGCTAGTCGATACAATATTGTGCCCCTTTCAAGCGGGTTTTGTTCCTGGTCGATCCACTGCACTTAACCTGCGCGCTATATTTGCAGTGATGAACCACATAGAGCCTACCTTGCCGGCTGCGGCCGTTCTACTTGATGCCGAGAAGGCCTTCGAATCGCTAGAGTGACCCTTTCTGTATGCTGTGATGCAGAAACTTGGTATTCCAATCGGATTTCTGAATTTGGTACGACTTCTATATTACGGCCCAGTTGCCTGCCTGAAGTTGAACGGTGAAATAACAGCTCAATTTCCTCTGACACGTGGCACCAGACAAGGGTGCCCCCTCTCGCCCCTATTATTTATTGTAGCTATGGATCCCCTGGCGAGACACATACAGGAGAGACATCTCCACCGTGGCTTACAATTTCATACAGGACCCCTCGCCGCCTCGTTTTATGCTGACGATGTCATGCTGTTTGTGCGGAAACCGGCTACGAACCTGTCCCCATTTTTGCGTGAGGTGGTCCGGTTTGGAGTATACTCGGGGCTGGTCATTAATTGGACCAAATCAGAAATCTTCCCTTTGACACCGGCCACTACCCAGGAAGATTTTGAATTCCCCCTGAAGTGTTGTATTGACCCCCCGAAATATCTCGGCATTTTTTTGCACTGCAGTGCACCTGAGGTGATCCCCGTCAACTACGGTCCCGCAATAGACCGACTCACAACACCGGTTGAGCGGTGGATCAAACTTCCCCTCTCCATGGCGGGTAGAATCGCCATACTGAAAATGGTGGTTCTCCCATGTTTTTTATACCTCTTTTTGAACATTCCCATCGCCCTCACCATGAAATTTTTCGATACACTCTGGACCTTGCTCATTTGCCTTGTCTGGGCCGGTAAACAGCCGCGTATAGGCTGGAATACCCTAATTATGCCTTATGAACGGGGGGGATTTGGAGTCCCCGACTTTTACTTATATTATCTCGTCGCTCAAGTCCATTTTACATATTACTGGTACCACCCTGATGCCCAACTCCAGTATCTTAAACCGGAGCGATCCCAGATACATCCTAATCCATTATCCGTTATATTGCCACAGGGCCTGCCCCGATGCCCCTTTGAGATTCAGACTCTGCCCACTACATGTTGGGCATGGACAAAACTACGACGGTATTTACAAACCGAATTTTTATACTCGGCGCATATACCATTAGCAGATAACCCATGGCTACCCCCCACCACTGAAACCCTTACCAAGCGTACATTAACTAGACATGGACTCAAGGAGGTTGGGGATTTGTTCAAAGATTCGCGGCTGTGCACCACAGAAGAACTCCTTTCCCATGGAGATGCTCCTTACATGGACAGATTCCTCCTTCATAGGGTCAGAGGGTCCCTGATTGGGGCAATTCCGGACGCTGCGGAGGAGCCGGCGGATTTCCCCCCTCTCATGCTAGTTATAGCTGCACCGGACGGAGGCCATTTGGTTTCACGTCTATATCATTTATCGTTGACTCTCCGCCCTGCAGTCGGTGCCAAGGCGCGTGCAGCCTGGGAACGGGATCTAGGTACACCAATGACTGACAAAATATGGCAATATTGCTGCGCACAGACGCGTTATTTATCGAACAATCATCGCCATAAACTACTACACTTTAAATATATACACCAAGCTTATATAACCCTGCAATTGTTGGCCAAGATGGATCCCAGCACCTCACAAGCGTGTGCTAGATGCGCTGCTGCTAATGCCGATTTCTCACACCTGATCTGGCGTATTGGGGGGAGATCTTCCAACACCTATCTCTCATGGTGGAACAGACCATACACCCTACACCATTGACAGCATTTCTGGGGTATGTTCAACCTTTGAAGAAAAGTATAAGACGATTTACAGTAATCGCTTTGCTAATCGCGAAGCGTCAGATCTCTCTACATTGGGGCAGAGCACAAACAGCGACTGTTAGGGTTTGGCTCCGAGACCTGATTCACTGCGACACAATGAGCGACATATACGCCACACTGTTGCCATCAACTTCACACCCGCGTGACATTTGGCAACCACTGAAACTTACTGACATATCCCCTGGACGGAGACTGAAACCCTCACGTAGCTATATCTGAACAGCGTATTGCACTGGGAGGCTGAGATGAGGTGCGGATTGCTGTTTAATATTAATGATTGTTAGAATACGTACATGCCTCGCATCACTGCAAGAATTGTAAAAGCGATTGTACTTGATGAAGTCCACTATGGGCACGCCTGTCATCAATTTGAAGGAAGTACTCTGTACCTTGTTTAATGTTCGGTTATGCTCTTTGTTATTATTGGCTTACTTTAAATGATTTGAAATGCTGTATCTTACCATGCGCTTATGAGTGCAATTGTACACTGCAAATCTCAATAAAGAAAATTACAACAACAAAAAATGACCAGATGGCACTACAACTGCTGCGTATGCTATCACCACGCTGCGTACAGTAGTTGAGACATCACGAGTTCCCTATCAATCGGCTCAAGCTGCTGAGCTTGTTACCTTAATACGAGCTTGGGAATTGAGTGAGGGATTGGTTGTCAATATTTATACTGACAGCCAATACGCCTTCAGAGTCGCACATAACTTTGGGCGACTCTGGGCTGAGAGAGGGTTTCTTACTTCGCATTTCACCAAGATTCAGCATGGGCACCTCATATTGAGGCTTTTGTCTGCTTTGACACTCCCTACGTAATCGGCTATAGTAAAGTGTAGTGCCCACCGGAAAGTCACTGATGATGTAGGTAGAGGAAATGCTTTTGCTGATCAGACAGCTAAGGAAACAGCCTGGACTAAAATGAAAAGAATGTTCGGAGCAGGTCCTGCTAGGTGGATGCCTGAAGTTACCATGTTTGAGGACACACTTGAGAATGTGAAAGAAATACAAAGTGAGGCCACAATAGAGGAATTAGCAATGTGGCAAGAAAGTACAGCACAATTGAACGATGAGGGATGTTGGATTGATAAGTCAGGGAAGCAGAGATGGATGTTTCCAGACGCATATGTTCTTCCTGTAGTCACAATGGCCCATGGCCCATATTAGTGCTAAGGGTATTTGCAAGCTGTTAGACCCTGTATGGCAGAATGATAATATTTCAAAAACAGCTGCACACTTAGTGAAGTACTGCATGGTGTGCATGATGCACAATCCTGGGAAGGGTACCCCTACACCACCTGGTAATTTTGCACCACCCACTTTCCCTTTTGAGGTCCTTCAGATGGGCTATATTAAATTAGACCGGTGCAATAATTTGAAGTATGTTTTGGTGGTTGTCTGTGTTTTTAGTAAATGGGTTGAGGCTTATGCCACTAAAGACAATACAGCCGTTACGACTGCAAAGGTGCTCCTGAAGGAGTTCTTTCCTTGTTTCGGCTTGCCCTGTTTGATTTGGAGTGATAACGGAAGTCACTTTAATGCCAAGGTAATTCAGTTAATTTATGATGGTTTGTACATAAAGCAGAAGTTTCATGCCACTAACCACCCGCAGTCAGAAGGTTTGGTTGAGAAGTACAATGGTACTCTCAAACTGAAATTGGCAAAGATTCAGGAGACAACAGGGTTACAGTGGCCAGATGCATTACCGTTAGCTCTTTTGTCGACAAGAACAACAGCATATTCTTGGACAGGATTGTCACTGTACGAGGTCGTGTTTGGATGCCTGGCAAATGTCTGGGGTGTCCCGCGACCCCGGCGGTTCTCGGATATTGAATATCCGTTGCTGATTGACTATCTTGCTCAGTTAACTGAAAATTTGCGTTCTATTCACCAACAGGTCCGGGAAACCCTGCCAGCTACACCAGAGGGGCCCGGACACGACATTCAGCCTGGAGATTTTGTTCTCGTCAGAAATGTTCAGCGGTAGAAGAGTTTGGAGCCGCGCTGGAAGGGACCGGAGCAGGTCCTCTTGGTTACACGCACAGCCGTCAAGGTCGCTGGTTGAAAGAACTGGGTGCATGCCACCCATTGTAAAAGGGTGCCTCTGCCTCAGCCCTATGACCAGTGGGCGAAAGATGGAGTAGGGGATTCCGAGTGTGAAACGGTGCCTCGATTTATCCCTTTCAGTGACGCCAGGCTAACCTGGACCAAAACGGATGAGGAAAATGATGAAGGGCTGAATGCAAAATGTGCCCCCGGAAATACAGGCTATCCAGGAGCCCCTTTTTATGGATCCCTCTGTGCCTGGAGTCACTAGGAACAATTTGCGCCCTCGGCTGAGAAACAGTGCACCAAAGGAGAAGTCAGATTAGTTAGGGATGGACTGTGTAAGTTAGGGTGTACTTTGCTATAGTACCAACGGAGTTAGTTTAGGGTGATGTGAGACTTGTGCACTGTTTGAACATTGGACAGGATATATCGTAAGTATTCCCTTGGGGGTACATTATCCTTGTCGACGTGGGAACCCGAGCTTATGACAGAGCAAGCTCCACCGCCGGTGCTCAAGAGCGCCAACGTTTTGATGGACAATAGGAGCCTGTACCAGTGAGGCAATGACGGACACTGGGAACTTGTATATTCCTCTTGCTGGCATTTTGCCCCCTCGTTTGATCATTTGCTATGCATCCCTTTGGTCGAATGGTTGCTGATGAAGAGCAGCCAGTGATTCCCCCTGTTCATACACATATATTTTGGTCAACTAAGAGAAAGACATTATGTACTATTTTCGTGATTTTACTGCTATTGATTTTGGGTGGGGTGTCCTGGGTTTTTAAACGTGATCAGAATACACCGTCATGTGTCGAGAATAAGGTTGTTTCCCAGTTCCGAGCAAAAAGGACAGCCCAGAGTAATGTATTTTCAGACACACATAAAAGATTTTTTGGGGCAGGTACAGCTTGTTATCCCACCGAGTCTGTTACAAGTCTATGGACAGCTTACCCATTGTCCCTTGTCAATTATACGTATACTCGTCCAGCCCATTTCATAGAGGTAAGGGGTGAGTTTGGTACGGGGTATCCTGGCCCTTGTTTGTATTACAGAAAGCCACGAGGAAAGGGATATCCGGGGTGTTATAATAACACATATTGTGATAACCCGTACATGAAAGAGCAGAATATTACCCTGGTGGGCTGGCATTATCAGGATCTAACAGTTACTCGAAAAGCTGGCTACTATCCCGCATGTTGTCCGATAGTAAATAGTACTGATGCATTTCTGTATGTCAATTGTTCTGGAATAATATTGTTTAAAAATATGATGTATCTAGTGAAAAAGAAGGATCCGAGTACTATTGGAATGAATTAGATATGCTCCTGTAGATTATCAAGGTCCATTTTATGCGCACCTAGGATTTTATTTCCTGTCCAATGGTACTTATTCAAATGTTTATAATGGTACAGATGATGTTGATTTAGGAATGGTGCTCCCTTTAGGCGTGCCTTACAAATATAGTAAGCCAAATGTAAGGTGGGTAAAGAGAACATTAACCGCGGAGTTTTGTGATGGAGTAACAGATTTGGAAGTCAACAATTACAGTAATGGGATCACTTTTGGGTATATACTTTCTTCCTTTATTACCTTCGGTGGTACTGCTATGGCCAGGGGTGAAAAAGCTAGGGAATATTTCGGATGTAAGTTGCAGATACTATCCAACTCCACAGTAGCAGCTTTGCGCGACATCACCACCCAACTGGTAAGTATGCGAATATATTCTGAGCAAACAAGATATGGTGTTGATTTCATCTTAGCCAAGAGCGGTGGTGTGTGCGCGGTAGTAGGAGACCAGTGTGTAGTTGGGATCACTAATATGGAAAAGAATATTACCCAACACATTTTAAACATCTTGGAAAACGTTAAAGGAATGGAGAGTGGGAACTGGAGTTGGTCACTTTTTGGTGGATGGGGCTGGATTCTTGAAAAGGTATTTTATTTCATTGTGATTCTGATTTCTTGGTGTGTCCTGGTCCAGGGCCTCCCCTTATGTTGATCTTATTGCACCACTCTTTCCGCTCCTAAGAGAATATCGATTAATGATACTAATGCAACAATTATGATTCAAAAGGAAATAGGAGACCTCATGCAAATAGATGAGGGTATTTTTGAGACTTCTTCCCTCCTCACTGTTTCCCTACCTGAAGCTGAAAATATGGAGTGCTTCTAAAAAATGTATTCATGATTTGTCGAATTATATGTTTTATTTTGCTATGACACAAAATTACTTTGCTCATGTTAAAAGGAGGGTCTGTTGGAATAAAATCATGTTTTTGCATTGTTTTACGTAAGTTAGCATTTGCAGCGCCATTTTGTGTACAGGCGCCATTTTGTATCACGGTCGAAACCAATCCTTTGCCACTTCCAAGAAACGGCCTTCTCTAAGTTATGTTTGTTCGGAGCTGAGTTTTGCTACACTAATGAATGCACTGTTCTTTTTAGCGCATACCTTTCCTTTAGATGTAAGCCTTCTCCCACTTGTTTAGTGGCGGGCACAGGCAGAGTGACCTTGAATAGTAGATAATGTGTGCCCGGCCTCAGAATCGAAACTTACTCCTTTGTAATTGTTGCAGAAAGCCAGTACTTCCGTCTTGTCGGAGTTGAGATGTAGGCAGCTGGTTCGCATCCAGTCAGCTGCCTTGGTCAAGCCATGGTCTGATGTGAAGGGTGGCAGCCTGACCCTTTGGGTTCTTCCTCTGAGGAAGGAACAGATCGATTTGAGAGTGGATCCTTGTATGCCAATCTCAAGCAGTCTTCTAATGAGGGTGTTATGGGAGACAGTGTCGAAGGGCGCAAAGAGGTCGTGCAGGAAGAGGGCTGCTGTTTCTCCCCGGCCCAGGATTTTTCGAACGTCATTGGTAGCTGTGATGAGTGTTGTTTTGGTGCAGTGGTTCTTTCTGAAAGCTGATTGAGTGTTGTCTAGAAGTTCAAGGTGAGTTGTGAGTTGCTTGATGATGGCCTTCTCAGTCACTTTGGCTGGATAGGAAAGCAGGGAAATGGGTCGGCAGTTGCTCAGTTGATTCGTGTCAGCTGTGGGCTTTTTGAGGAAGATGTTGATTTCTCCAAGTTTCCATTCATCTAGCAAAGTGGCGGACATGATGAAGGTATTGATGATGTGGTCAGGGTGGTGCCGATTGGTGATGTTCCCAGGTTGGTGGGGCGTGTGTCCATTGGGGCCCCTGAATGGATGGTACGCATGATTACAGCTGTGTAGTTTCTTGTGAGGGTTGTCCATTCGGTCAGAAGGCCATCTTGGTTGGTGGTGGGTAGGTAAGCAACGTGTTCTCTGGGGTTAGGTTGGTGTGCGAAGTTGCTGTAGATGTTTTCGATTTTGCTGTGGAAGAAGTTGGATAGGTTGTCGCAGAGTTTTTAGGAGGTAGCGACACACAGGGCACAAGTCCTAACGAAAATAGTGGGGGAACTAATTGTCATAAGCAATTCCTCAAATTATGACACAGGAAGTGACGTCACAAGAAGGGATGCCAAGCCCTTATAATAAGCCTTTCTTAAAATCCTAATTAGTCTGTTTTATAGAAAGAACATAATAGGAAATAAATAGGAAAATAAAAATGTTAGTTTTACTTAGAAGTGGGCGGGGCAACAAATTAGCAGGGAGAGCCGAGCCAAGGTTCTGGCTTGGCTCTTATAGCCTGTGCACGAGCCGAGCCCTGAAAATGTTTGCTATGTAAATCTTATAACACCACATAAAATATGATAAAGTCTCATCAAAATTCAACATTTATTTCTTTAACATGTAGAAGCTTTGACATTAATACATCACATTATAGCACTGCACCGAGAAGTACTTATTAAACGTTTTTACACTTGAACCATTCCGGACCCTGCCCCCACACCAGTCAGCCATGCAATTAGTAACTGAGAAGCACGTCAGTTGTCTTATGAACCCTGTATGTGCCCCAGATCATTATTGATCAACATTACATCAAAACATCATATCGAGCAAGATTAAATCAAACACAATATGTTTTTGTTCAGCTGGCATTCTGAACTCACGAATTTAAAAGTACTTTCATATACAATTATGAAGAAAATTGAGTTTTGTTGAAGTAATATCTTTGCCTAAGATCACTAAATTTAAGCAGGGAAGCTACGATTTATCCAGGTTTTCTATTTTCACTTTGTAACTTCGTTAAAATCTGCCAGTAAATGGATATCTATTTGTCTCCTTTTTATTATTATTATGTTAATGCTTTGCTTTTACCTCTTTGTGCATTTTTTGCAGTTTTTATATAACGCTAATTCGACCTGAAGGTATTGGAGTGTTTTACATGCGTACCAGTTACATTACAGAAAGTCATGTTCATGTTTTTTTGGCACAGGAGCCTGGTTCGAGCTTTCATTGGTTCGCCCATCGTTAGTTCTACTTTTTAGGAATCACATGCATTTTTCCATATATCAAAGGTGCAACTGAGATTGGAAATGGCTCAAAGTGACAATGCAACAATATTTTTTAAACAAACATGTGTAATTACATTTTTAAACTGCTTTTAGTGACTAACATTTTAAACATTAAACTTGCTGTTAATGCATGTTTGTTTCCTGAACTATAACAAGGGTAGCCTTGGAAGAAAATATCTGCATGATCCCCAATTACAGTGGTCAATATTGGTTAGAGCTAGATTTAGCTTAGAATGAGCGCAAGAACAGACTACACTCCTGCTACCATGAAGTGTAAATATGGTGAGTACTAAAAGCAATCCTAAATATACGAGTACGGTCTCTCCTGGAGCACACAGCAATGTTAAGTGAACAATATATTACATAAAATTAGAGAATAATATCAAGTTCGAATTCTGACACAAAGTTGAATATTACATTAATCCACAAGAAAGTGTCTTCACACCCTATGTGCCAAAGTGAAGGCAAATGAAAGATACAATAATCGTAAAAGCAGGTAAAAGCAGGATTGTCTTACATAAAGACAAAGTACAACAAAGATAGCATGCTTCTGAAATATTCGAATAGTTCACAACTTTTTTCCACGTCAGGTCTTGATATCATTTCTTGATGACAATAGACCCGGCAGATATAGTCAACACGCGTTTCGTCAAAATGACTTCTTCAGGGCTATCTAAGGATTCCAGCCATAGAACAACATTAAAAAGCAGAAAATTGTAGTGAAAGCATATTCGTCACGTTTAAGTAACCGTAGATATTCAACCGAGTCACAAAGGTATATCATAAAATCCCAGTCATGAATTAAAGCACCACTAAGAGATAATCCTCCAAACATGTAAATGCTAGAAATTGTTTTCTGTATAAAGTAGAAAGTGAATACTGAGTCCACAAGCCCCAATTAGGAATTCCACAACACATATTAAAGCGCTCAGTACCCGAGTTCTGTGCAAGGTGCATCTGTTCCCATGTATCCGAATCGACAACCAAATTCAAGTAGAGTAAAGGTCCCGTGGCGGTGCATTAACTCATGACTGTGGTTTTTTGACATACTTTTGTGACTTGTTTGAATATCTACTAGACTAATTGTAGTGATCCCTGGGAGTCTTTCAGCTGCACGCATGTACCCTCAGCCAGATGCTAAGTGGCACCTCAGCTTGCCCCGATATATCAAATGCTGTCTCTTTAGAGCTCTTTGCAGCTCTCACAGACAGACCCTCACTTAGTCCTCATAAACCCTCTTTCAACCCATAAAGTCCCTCAACCAACCACATAAGATCCCAAGGAAGACCTCAGTCAACCATAGACTAGTCCTCATCCATCATCTGGCAGACCTTAGATACCCTTAACTAGCCCTTGGACAGTCCTCAGGGGCCAACAATCATCCATCAGAAGTCCTCAGCCGCATTCCACTCTCACCGGCCCTGAATCACCAGCAAATGACGGTCACGCTCATAATGTTTGTGTCCTACTCTGCAGGTACTCAAAGTCCGTCAACCCCCCAATCTACTTTGCATATTATTTTCCACAGACACACTGCCATCATCCCACAATATGGCACCCTATGCTGTCCCTCAGAGGACCCAAGAGATGCTTACCCAACCCAGAAAAGCTGTTACCTGACCCTAACATTCCCTTATGCAGCTCTCCTGGATCCTCAGCTTACCTGCACAGATCTTCAGATGGGCCTCACAGACCCTCAGCTGGCACTTTTAGACCTTCAGCCAGCTCTCACATACCCTCAACTAGTTCTAGCAGCCTCACAATCCTTCAGACCTCCTCCATTGAACTTATACCAGTCACTCAGCCCTGAAGGCCACCTTAGCTGGCCCTCAAATGCACTCTGCTATTGCCCAAATAAATTCAGAGCAATACTGCTACTTTTCAGACACTCATTGGGAGCCCTAATAACCCTCAATCACTTACCTGTGCCCTCCAAGATCTTTAGACACTCTACATTAACCTCAGAGCCTCTTTTACTACCTTTCAACCCCTGAGACGCCTCGCTTCGTTGCCCTCTGCTAAGAGACACCAGTCACCTCCATTTACTGTTCTGCCAGGTACTTCACTAATCTGCAAATCCTAGGGTGCATTACAAGATGGAACATATAAGTGAGCATACCTACAAATATTTGCACATTCTTTTATATACCACTTGTAGTTTTGTAGCAATGCTAATGTGCCCTGTGAACAGCATTAGTGTAACCTAGGAGCCACAGGTTCAAATACTACTGCATGTGTTGCAGATATTCTTGTTTGACTTATGGGGCACAAGCTCAGTGGGTTATGGGACAGTGTGACAGTGTGACAAAAATGTAAATACTTGCAGGGATTACGTTTTCAGACACTTAACAAATATAAGCCATTGTGCTGAGTACTCATTTTAGGAAATTTGCCTTTTCTGCAACGAGGTCACCGCATACTTTTTATCTTTTGTGGAACCCTATATTTTTGCTGGCTGTAGAGCTCTGTGCACTTTACCCCTGCTAACCAGTGATAAAGTGCCTGTGCTCCCCCTTGCAACATGGTGGAATTTATATACCTCTAAATGGCATATTTAACCTACCTACAGGTCCCTAGTATTTGGTACAAAGGGCATGTAAGTTAAATATCACTAAGCCACCCACTATATTGACAGTGCAAACATGGCTGCAGATCTACCATTTGTAGCCTGGCTGTTGCAGTTTTAAATTGCAAATTCAGCCTGCCAAAATAACCTCTTTTGACAGATTAAAACAATCATTTTAAACATTTAAAAGTCACCCCTATGTATGCATTATTGCCCATAAGGCAGGGTGCATGGTATTTAAAAGTTAGTCATGAAGGAATTTAATGTTAAACATGTCCTAACAGTTCGAAAGCCCCAAAAGCTATTTCCACTGTAGGAAGGCTAGGCACACCGTAAGAAAACACTGGTTACATTATTACATTTAAAATGCTAATTTCTGTTAAGAAACAGCAAGAAAAACAATTAAGCAACTATTTTAAATACATACTAAAAATCCAATCCAATGATGAAGTCACATTTCTGATAAATATTAAGGAAATGGTACTTTTAGGGTCACCTTTTCCCTGCCTATATTCTCTGGAGGCCCATTTGCGTTTGTTTTCCCACTTCTGACAGCCAGTAAATAGCATTTGAATAGGTGTGAATGGGTTGCGATATGCCTCACAGTAGCAAACAATAGGCTGACTAGAATGGCTAGGGATGACCCCTATGAACCTGACAGAATATGCAGTGTGGGCTGTGAGCATCCTTTTTGACATTACATTGTCAAATCCTGCTTGAATATCAAATCCTGCTTGACGGGTCTGCTGGGGTTTTACATATAACATCTGCAGTGCACTTCAAAGAGGTGTCCTCTGTCACAGGCAAATGTTAGCTGACACCTGGGCAGGATCCTTCCTTTGTTCCCCAGCCAGGATGGTGGCAATCAAAGTCGGCCTCTTTTTTACATTGCAGTATCAAATTTTGATGTAATGTCAAATCCTGCTTGACAGATCTGTTGGGATTTTACATATAACACTTGGGGCGCACTTCAAGGTGTGAGAACAGGATTCCAAAACAACTGTTGTGTATCAACTCTTTGGTTGCTGGAAACCCCTGCTTTGTTCACCAGACTTCTGTCTCTGGTTTTTTTTTTGGGACTGCTGCAAACTCAATGTTAGTGTTAGATGTGGGCGGACACTGGGATTAGCTCAGTATACTCCATACACACATACACACCCAGCCTCAGAGCCTAGGTTTAGTGTGCCAAAATTTTCCGCAATCTTGAAAATACCCAAAGTAGGTAGGGTTGACCCCAGAAGCTTTTGCCCCCATTGGTTAGAGTGTGCCCAGGAGTCATTCCCACCCACCAGCTCGTGCCAGGTCTAATTTTGCTACCCCCAGGCACCCCTTTCAGAACACTCTTGTACCTGAGAAAGATCACAAGAGGACTGAACCTGCTGTTTGAGTAGTGCCCTGAAAGGACCGGAACTGCTCTCTCATATGCCCAGGATAAAAAAGTGCACTCAAGGGTCATAAGACAGACTGCTGTTAAAGCTACAGGGACACAACAAGATACAAAAAGAGGCATTTTCCTGCAATTGCCCAGGACCAATGGCAACTGGACCTGGACTGGACCCTGTTGTTTGATCTCTGCCTGACACCCTGTGAGTTTCTAAGTGACTCCCCTGAAAAAGTTCACTCTGGCTTTGGAGGAGAAGAAGGCTCTGCTCGCCCACCAGATGAGCCAGCACAAAATGGACTTGAAGTCCCAAAGGGTATCGGAGACCAGTGATGATGGTGGCAGCAACAGAGGAGTGCCTAGGAGAGGTAAAAGTGTCCACATCCCCAAAGACCTGAAGACTAGCTAAATGGCGGAGGATGACATAAATAAGCACTTAGCAGCATATGAGGTGGCCCTACACATGCATAGCGTCACTTAGGACGGGGGGCAGTCTGTGAAAGCACAGGCCCATTACGGGGGGAGGAATACCATATTGGTCATTTAAGTAGCTGACCAGATGAAGTCAGCCCCCATGAAGGAAGCCCTTATCACACAGTTTGGTCTGACCCCTGATCAGTATCACCCGAGGTTCAGGGATAGCCAGAAACAGTAACACCATTCATGGGTAGACTTTGTGGATTCTCCCAGAAAAGCACTGGATGTTGGGTGTAGGACAGCACTGTGAATGATTACAATGGGCTGTACAATTTGTTTATGAAGGAGCACATTCTAAGAAATTATTTTACAAAGTTGGGTCAGCACCTAGTAAATACCAAGCTCACTGTGCCCAGAGTGGTTGAGAAAGAGACTAACCTCTGGATCAGCACCAATGTGTCCAAAAATGTAACTGGGAGTAACTCGGAAGGGTGATTATGGCCCCCCTCAACTGAGAGAGAGGTAAGGCCAGGACAAAGAGAAGTTCCCCAAAGGGCCCCATAAATGTTTTGAGTGAAAGGATTCCTATACCCCTTCAGATCACAAGGGGGTACGTGGGTTCTGATGGGTGGAAGCCCAGGGCGCTCTTTCACCCACCTAGGTGTTATGACTGCCTCCAGTCAGACTGAAGTATTCAGAAAAGTATTGGATGGAATACTTGAATTAATCTCAGCCACTGGTAATTACTCCGGCCACAATCCAGTCCATCATTATTTTGCACACCATACCATCTCAGTTTGGGTCCAGCCATATGCAAATCAGTCTTGGGCCTGAACAGTCCAGCCCAAACTGCTAGGCCAGGTCGTCCCTGAACCCAAACACAAGCAACCCTAATTAGGGCTCATCAGTCGGGTATTGCTTGGTTCAACGAACCTAGTTGGTGTATCCAACCTGAGCTCCATCATGGTCAGTGCCAAATTGCACCTAAGTCCTAGACTACTGTGACCATTGACTTTCATTTGCACTTTATGCTATTCCTACTTAAAACGTTAAAAATTAATATTTCTAGTTCACCTTGTCGGATTTTTGTAACTTTGGTGTAATTTGGTTTATAACATTTTACAAATGTTTTCGAATATGGTTTGGGATTTGCATTGCTTTGTATTTCGACTTTATTACTGTTTGGCTACAGCATAAATATTTCATACATTGCCCCACGTTAAGCCTCTATGCTCTGTGGCCCGTGTACCAGGGGTTAAATTCAAAGTTAATTTAATGACTTTGAGGGTTGACTCTAACAAGGTTTGGGACTAATCCTTGAGGTTGATAGCCAGCCTCCCCAAATAATAATCCAATTTCTTACACTAATTTTATTAA
Organism: Calotriton arnoldi; assembly: GCA_963921515.1. Taxonomy (NCBI): domain Eukaryota; kingdom Metazoa; phylum Chordata; class Amphibia; order Caudata; family Salamandridae; genus Calotriton; species Calotriton arnoldi. The sequence continues at coordinate 27,973 of CAWUFW010000580.1, forward strand.
GTGCCAAAAAAGCAATACATTTTTGTGCTGTGTGCATTTGTCACTAATTAACTTTGATATTAATAGACAAATACACACAGGGTGCAACATATTTGTGTTCTTTCTCTTTCTCGTGTGTTTCAGGTTACCACACACTTCTTTTTTTATAAATATTTTTTAAGACAAAGAAGAAATATTTTATATAAATTTTATCTATTAGCCACCCTCTGAAGGGAAGTGACAGAGTGCAGTTTTGTATACCCTATGATGGCCTCCTCAGCTGGGTAGGTGGTCTTGTGTGTAATGGCCTTTTAAGACCTACTCAGGTGGCTCCAATTGACAAGTTGGCTTGGGTGGCTGTTTCTTTCTTTTATTAGGTCTCGCCTACCAGACTGCTCAACCTATCTGTTTTCGAGAAAAAAAACCTGTAAGCTTACACTGGGCTTAGAGTCATCCCATTGCTTACCATTGGTTGGGTTTAGCATCTCTCTCATTAGCCTGCTTTTTATTCACTAGCTTGTGTGGGCTTTCCATCCTCTTCTGCTGTACGTCCCTGCCCTGGAGCATAGCCGCATTATTTGTCCTTATCCACCGTTTACTTTTCAGGCACTGCTTTTTTAGGTCTCGCGCCTAGCGTTGCACTGCGCAGCAGTGCTCGCGCAGCGCGAGCGCGAGACATTTAGTAGGTGAAAAACGGGGATTCAGCACTGACCTAGGAATCGCACACGCTCGTGCGTGTGCGATTCCTTTTGTGCTACCCCATTGGCCTTTTCGTGCGTCTTTTTATAAAAGACTGCACGCAATTGGCCAAAGGCGGGCGCATTGCTCGGCCCATGGCCTATTGGTGTCTATTACGCGCTTGGTGCGCGTAATAGACACCAATAGGCCATGGGAGGAGCAATGCTCCTCCTTCCCTTGCGCAGGAGATCACCATCCGTGAATGAAGAGGAGCGTCACTTGTCCTGTGCCCCCTTTATGTGGCCTCAATTCCTACGGAGCAACATTCTAGTCTAATGAATCAAACCGAAGAGGCGGGAGCTCTTTTTAAGGCACTGTGGCATGTGGTAAAGAAAGTAGAGGCTCGGTGAATACAATATTTGCGTAAGAGGGCACTGTTTTGGCACTGATCCCTTGTTTTCTGATTTCAGCCACTAGATGCTGCTCTCTTTCATGTCTTACATCAAAGGTTATTAACTTGTCTTTATTTCTTGGTGGATGAGGTTAGACGGTGGGTGACGGGTAGCAGTCGCATGGAGGCTCGGCTCGACGCTCCAAGAGCACCTGGAGCTGAGCCGCAGCCAGGCCTTGGCTCGAGCCTTCAGTGTCTCGTCCACCCCTACTAGGGTCGGATTGTCTGCCTACAGACATGCTGTGACCCCTGTAGAGCTGGCACAGAACTTGCACATCACAATGCCTTTAGCTCGGGCATCTGAAAAGCAGTGCGTTTTACCAGTGTGATCTGTGGCAGATTCATTCTACACAACACCCTGGTAAGCGGAGTACCCCACGCGCCCCGACCCTCCTGTTCTGAGGAAGACCTGCGCCCATCTTGGTGTGTAAGACCTCGGGCCGAGGAAGGAGACGCGCCTGGCCTGCATGCATAGGATTGGAAGGGCCAGGTCGGGGATACAGGGGGAGGGGGAGGTGGGCGGCAGCCGGAATCTCCCCCAACCCCCCCCCTTGGATCTCCGATCACCCAGCTGGAAGGGCCCCCCTTGGATCTCCGATCACCCAGCTGGAAGGGCCCCCTTTGTATCTCCGATCACACAGCTGGAAGGGCCCCCCTTGGTTCTCCGATCACCCAGCTGGAACGGCCCCCTTGGTTCTCCGATCACCCAGCTGGAACGGCCCCTCTTGGATCTCCGATTACCCAACTGGAAGCCCCCCCCCCCCTTGGATCTCCGATCACCCAGCTGGAAGGGCCCCTCTTGTTGTATCTCCGATCACCCAGCTGGAAGGGCCCCCCCTTGTACCTCCGATCACCCAGCTGGAAGGGCCCCCCCTGGTTCTCCGATCACCCAGCTGGAAGGGCCCCCCTTGTACCTCCGATCACCCAGCTGGAAGGGCCCCCCTTGGTTCTCCGATCACCCAGCTGGAAGGGTCCCCATTGGATCTCCGATCACACAGCTGGAACGGCCCCTCTTGGATCTCCGATCACCCAGCTGGAAGCTCCCCCCCTCCTTTGGATCTCCGATCACCCAGCTGGAAGGGCCCCTCTTGTATCTCCGTTGGTGCAGCAGGGCACAGAGTTGTCTGCTTATTCCCCTTGCCGCCATTTCTCGGGGCGTGGGGGGCTCAATACTGTACTATGTGTTTTGGTTGAGTCATTGCCCAAGTGCCAAGGGCTCCGTCCGGTTTCTGAGTGGGTCTTTCTTCTCCATATGTTAAGAGGCTGCTTTTCTTTCATTTAAAGCCAGCCTCTTTTAGCCGATGACATCTGATCGCTTTGGAGAGAGAGGGGGGGGGGCGTGCCTATGTGTTGTCGAACGCATGCCAGCAATGTCTGTGCAGAACCAGCAGTTGTTTTCTACCTTGGTCCGAGTCCGTTCGGTGCTGACACTCCGCTCTTGCGTTCAGGTCACCCGTGCTTGCACCCAGATCCAGGGTTGGATCGGGATTAAAAATCAGCCTTGGCACACAAAAAATCAAGCATTTGCAATGCAATAGGTCTCGCATTCACGCGAGTTTAAGTTTAAGCTATTAGCATTGTAAAGGACAATGCCTTTTATTTATGTTTTGGGTTTTAAAACCTAAATAAAAGGCATTGTCAATTACAATACTAATAGCTCAAACTCGCGTGAATGCGAGACCTATTGCATTGCAAATGCTTGTTCTTTTTGGTTAAGCACTTCATGAGAGTGCATGTGTTTTCCAGCTCATGTACTTCTCTTACTTCTCCTCCATGCTATTTTTTTTCTCTCGCCCATGTTGTTCTCCATGCCCCCTGCCATGTCTCATGCTCTGTGCTTCTGCCCCCATGGGTTTTCTCACTCATGTACTTTTCTCGAGTGCTATTTATTCCTCCCGCCTGTCTGATGTTCTTACTCGAGTGCTCTCCCACCGAACCAGTCCTCATTGCTGCCCCCTCGACCCACATGCAGTCTCATTTTTTTAGGCGGAAGATCAGGCAGCATATCGATGCCAGCCCGTCTGTCTTAAAAGTGGGTTTGCGCTGCTTCTTTTTTTTTCAAGTTATTGATCTATTCCAGATTGGTAAGTAAAAAAAATATGCCACATGCATCATTTTGTAGGCGCGCCTGCATAATAGAGTATGCATTTTGCCGATGCTGTACAGCATGGCTAAAAGGCTTTGGCAAAGCATTGGAGGAGTGCGGGGAGCCAAAGTAGTTGTAAGGGAGGACGAAGTCCTTTGAAAGTGTGACTACAGGGATCGCCCACCCTCACTACCGCATGAAGTCCTTACTTAATACTTTCGTCTGTATGTTTGCATGCTTAATGATGTTTATATAAAGTACTACTCAGAGTTGGTAGTTATCAACTATACATCATAGGGATACTACATACATTTCCGCTCCTGAAGAAAGCCTATTGACACTTGATGGCACTAGATACAGGCTGAAACATTTCGGCCCATTGTTGTTAGCGGTCATTAAACCCACTAAGAATCTCACTGTTTTTAATCTTGCCAAAGGACCTTGCTAGTAAACAGGATTTAGGTTCTTAAAGGCAATTCTAACTTACAGTTACAAGGCGCTCCGCTTACAAACTGCGTAGAACCCACCCACTTACACTAGGTGCAGTGGTTGAGGATCCGATGAAGAAGCATGCCACCGGTGGTACCTGTGGGTGAGGATCATACTAATATATCCATTAGATGGCAGGGATGCACCAATTTACCTGGGTGCAGATCCCCCACGATCTTAAGATATACTGAGACCCGTGAGTCCTTAAACCGCTCCAACGCGCTGTCTGCTTTGTCGCCGAAGAGGCGACGGCCATCAAAGGGCATGTCCATAAGTGTGTTTTGGACATCCCCTGAAAATCCAGTGGTCCTCAACCAGGCGTGGCGGCGAACCGCCACCGTCATTGCAATCGATCTGCCCAGTGAGTCGGCGGTGTCTAGGCCACAACGAATCATTAACTTAGCTGCGTCTCTACCCTCTGCAACAGCCTGGGAGAGAGCTGGCCGGGCCTCCTCCGGACAGTGGGGCAGCACGTCCGCCACCGTATCCCACAGAGAGTGGGAATAACGGCCCAAGAGGCATGCAGTGTTCACGGACCGCAGCGCAGAGCTGGTGGAAGAAAATTTTTTCTTTTCAAACTGATCCAGTTTCTTGGATTCTCTATCCGGTGGTGCGGAAGGGAAGGCGGTAGGGGAAGCAGAGGCTTGGACAACCAAGCTCTCGGGGTGGGATGCTGGGAGAGGAAAAGGGGGTCACCCAGAGCCGGGCGATGACGTCGGGCCACGTTCCTATCCACAGGAGCCCCTGTGGTGGGCCTGGACCAAGTGCCCAAAAGAACGTCAGAAAGGGTTTCATTAAAGGGAAGCAGCGGCTCTGCAGAAGTAGCTGCTGGCTGAAGCACCTCTGTCAGGAGGTTAGTCCTGACGGCCACCGTAGGAAGCTCGAGGTGTAGGGCCTTGGCTGCCCTACGCAACACCACAGCATAACTAGCACCCTCCTCCGTAGCCACGGTAGGAGGAGACAGCATGCCAAGGTCTGGTGAGGTATCCAGACCACTGGCACCCCCCAACTCCTCAGCCCAGTCCTGTTCAAACTCGCAAGCAGCTGCGAGAGGGTCCTCAGACCCCTCCCAGTCCTCCCCTGGCTCCTCAGGCTGTTCAACAGGTGTAAAATAAGGAGCATGGACATGGGGATAGAAATGCCAGAGCAACGTTGAGAACGGCATCGATCGACGACGGCTCGACGCCGCGTCCACTTCGGGGCTGAAACCAGGGTCGACGCCGTCCCGAGGAGCGGGCGACGTCAAAAGTGGTGCCGGTGGGGTCGACGTCGTGGAGGTGTTATAAGGTCAACCGGCGTTGACTGGGATCCAGGCTTGGATCCAAGGGGGTCCTGCGGCGCCGAGGCCGGAGCCGACAGCGACGCCGGAGCCGCCGGCGATGAAAGGCGAGGACCCCCAGTCGGGACCGCGGGGCCCGAAGGTGCACCGGCGGGACCCGACGGCCCAAAGAGACGAGCCATGGCCGACAGGAATTCCTGTATTTGGGCCGGAGTCGCCGACGAACCCGGAAAGGGCGGGTAGTCTGGTGGCGACTGCATAGGCTCCGCAGGGGAGGCACCACCCGCACCCTCAGCCACGTCGTGCGACCGGCGAGGGGAAGTCGGAGAACGATGGCGTTTCTTCGACTTCTTGTGCTTCGCCTTACCTGACCCAGAGTGCGAAGACTTGGATCCCGAAGACCGATGGTGATGACTCCGCGCACGGTCCCTCGACCTCCCACGGGACCGGGACCTCGAACGGCGCGGAGCCGACTGCCGGGCTTCCAGCAACTTTCGGGACCGCTCCCGCAAAGTCTTCGGCGCCATGGCTCGGCAGTCGGGGCACGACTTGGGGTCGTGATCGCGCCCCAGGCAGAAAAGAGACACACGGTGCGTGTCCGTCACTGACATCATACGGTGACAGTCCCCGCAGGATTTGAAACCGGGCATCCTATCTGCACCAGGAGTCGAAGACTCGATGAAAAAAACAGAGACAAAAAGCCTCAAAAAGTCAGTCAAAAATTGACTGGGGGTTCCTGCTCTTCCCGGATCTGCGCTTGCTGGCGCGGAAAAAGAAAGAACTGACGTCAGGGCGCGTGGGCCGTGTCTAAGTAGCGCCCGCGACGTCATCTCGGCGACCACGACCCTAACGACGGACGCGGAGCCGCACGACGCCACCTACTGACGTGCAGGGGTACTGCTGACGAAAACTTTCCGGATCCAGTCTGACGCCTGGGGATATTCTAAGGTAAGGAATCTATCACTATGTGTTTCTTTCAGATCTGGATGTTTAACTTCTTGCTACACCTAAAGCTGTCACTGTCCTTTCCAGGAAAGGGAGTGTCCTTGCCCCATTCCCCATGTATCCCAGATTCAGTGAACCTTTTTATTTTGGGCTACGCTATTGGCGGTCCATGTATTGACCAGTGTCGGTCCTCTGCTGCTTTGTCTCTTTTCACCTACCCTGTTGCCTGAACATGTCAGATGCCTCTGCCAGCATCTTTGGATCAGACATGATTGGTCAGAAAGGTGTTTTCTCTTGTACTCTGAACACACCTTTCGAGTTGTACAACTAGGTTTTATAAGGAACTGTTACGTATTGCTCTGACTGAGAGCCAGTCACTTGAATACTGCATCCTAAATCAGGTTATTCACTGCTATTTTGTCATAGCAGTGGAAAACAAAAGTTGTTTTCTACTTTTGTGATGGCACAGGGAATTGCAGCCTGCGGTGACAGGTCTCTAAGAGAGCCTATCAGCATGGCAATGGCTCTCTGCTTCGATGGAGAGCAGAGAGCACTTCTTTGGGGTGGGAGGGACAGAAGCTGGGTGACAGGTGTACAGGTATTTTTTTTTATTTGGGTGGAGGAAAGGAGGAATTGAAGAGTGGATGGTTTGGGTATGTGGCAAGAAGGTGCCATATGTGGACTATCACTAGACCTGATCTTCTGAAGTGTCAGAACTACCACTAGTCCATGGCACACAGGACTCATCCCACTAGATTTGGGGGCCACTCTGACTGCAATGAACTGCTCTTTATTGGTGGGTGTAGAGTTATGCCACTGACTCAGTAGATCTCCTTTAGATCACTGAATGTCACTCTTTTCATTGCCCGATACTCCCATATCAAGGTATCTGCCACCTTAACGTGCCTCTTCCCATTAATGTAGCAATCATCTGAAGTCTTTAACTGGTAAATCCACTACTTGTCCTCCAATCTAAGCCTTTTTTCTGAGCCCTGGGGCAGTAACATATCAAGGGTAGCATCCTGTACGAGTACTGTTGGTTACTACTGTTGCCCTTAGGACACCACTACTATTGCTCTCCAATTGGATAACTGGGGCCGTATTACATAAGTGTCCCGAGGGCGCATCTGTTGTTTGCGCGCCCCCGGGGCACTTCAGTATTCCAGAAGGGGCCGCTGACGCTTGTGCGACCCCTTCTGTATTACCGATAGCTCTAGTGCACATACAGCGCCAGCGCAATCTTCAGGGAGCGTTCCCTCATTTGCATGGGGCCATGCCCCATGTAAATGAGGGAATCCCTTTGTCTCTGCGCTCATGCCGTATTACAGATGCGGGAGCAGAGGCAAAGAAGCTCTCAGGCGGTGCAATGACAGTGCTTCATCTAAAAGGTGGTGCACTTTCAGTGCGTCCCCTGATGGCAGCCCGACTTCCCCTTGCAGGCGGGTGCAGTCACTGACTGCACCCGCCTGCAAGGGGATCTCTAATCCCCTTTAAAAGTGCAGGTGGGTTTCCACCTGCACTGTCAAAACACGGAGTGGCTTCAAAGCAGCTGCTCCGTTTTTCACAGAAATGCGCTGCCCTGGGGGCAGCGCATTCCATGTAATAGGGCGCACTTTTCCTGTTTGCACCCGGCGCACCGGTTTTAAGCAGTGCTGGGCGCACACAGGGAAAGTGCGCTCTTTACATAATAGGGCCCCTGGTGTGCTGGCGCATTAAATAACGAGACTGTAAACCAGCAAATAGGTGTATTCAAGAAACAAGTATACCAGCCTACATCTAAATGCCTAAGAAGCTATCAGGGTCTAATCTGGAATGATACAATAGATCAGCATTTACAATCCAAGTGTGCAATGCAATTACCAAGAAAAAGGGGTATTTAAAAAGCACGCAAAGACATGACCCCAGTACCATGGATCAACAACGATGGATGACACACGCACATATACCACAAAGCAGGATGGCAAAGTAACAAAGCGCCTTTAGGCACTTCATCTCCACGGATAGCAGAGTCAAGCAGTCAAGGCTTACTCTAGGAGGTGGTATGTGTTAAGAATTCAAATCCAGCATCACACAGGAAATAGCACATTAGATATTTAACAGTCAACCAGCGCAATAACTTCAAAGAAAATCGGACTTTGCTTAAGAGACAAAGGACCTAATTTATATGTTGGTGGAGAGGGAACTCCATTGCAAATGCGACGGTGTCCACCCCACCCGATTTAAATGCGGGCGGACCATGGCATTAATCGTGGCAGAGACTACTCTGTCTCTGCCGTGATCAAACCCCTCCGTCGGACCTACGGAGTAAGGGCTGTCGGAGGCAGACCTCTAATTCTGCCCACCTGATTTAGATGGGTGGAATTAGAGGTCACTTTTCGCTGCCCATCACCTCCAGGAAACCCAGGAGATAAAGGGCAGTAAAAAGTGCTAAATGCTCCACTTGCCATGGGAGAGGAGGCAGAAGGTGACGGCGGTTCCTGCCAATGCTTTAGAAATGACTGCCAGCCTGGCAGAACCCAGTCATTAACTCAACTTGCCTATTAGTTCTTACAATGGCAGGCCAGCGCTCTCTGTAAAGTGCCAGGGACAGATCAAACTTTAGAAGCCAGTATCATTAAAAGGGCCAGTCACCATCAAAACTGTAAGTGGAGGGAGCATCTCTGATACTTAGAACACCCACTGAATCCAGAGACCTTACCAGTATCAACAAGGAACAGTACTTTGGGCTAAGTGTTAAGGTCAGTACAAATTGTATTTATGCCAGTTCTATAGCAGCTCGAAAGTTTGTTCAACTAGTTCTGCAATCAGTATGACGGGCCGCAGCCATCAGGAGCTAACCATGTGCCTATGGGGAAACCAGGAAGCCTCTGATTGCCTCTGGGACTCCAAGGATCAGATTTGGATACCCCAGGTGTGTGTGGGGGAGTGGGGCAGGTTTACCAGAGATGAGAGGAAGAGTGCTGCTGCAGCTGCATGACCCAGATACTGTTCAGTATTTGTATTTGTGCAGTCCAGCACGGATTCATAAATCTTGTGGGTCGTAGGTGCCTTGATACATTTTTGGGTTTTTCATGCAAATGAAACAGCTTCTTTCGTTCCACATCTGTCACAGCAGAAAGGTGTTTCTGGAACCCAGTCTTGGCCTCAAGCTCTGACAGTATAACCATCACAAAGGTATCCCTGGCAAACATCTGTCAAGCACTGACCTGATTGGTCTCCTTGAAGGCTAAAACAGATACAAGCCACTGATCTGAAACTGACCTATCAGGATTACAGAAGTGATTAGCAAAGTGGTAACATGGTGCTTCCCATAGGCAAGGTGCTGGTTAAACTAGATATTGTATCATTATTTCCCAAGGGAATAATAGAATTACCTGATATAGACAGGACAGGGTTGCGTTTGAGGCTATAGAGGACTGGTCCATGGCGAGTCACGGGTTATCCAAGCATAATTATCACTGCTGCAAATATGGCTGTGTGCCTGGCAAAATCCAGTAGTTGTATTGGATCTCCGCGACCATATAGTTCAGTCACTTGGCCTTGTATTCCAACACTTTTTTTGCGTTCTTCCTTCATGGTTTCCTGTCAATCTAATCCCTGCTCTTTTGCTTGAGGCTTTGCCTCTATTCTTTGTATTCTTTGTCATTATTGTTTGTCTACTTGTTGCTGCTGAAGTCTCCTTTCTCTCTGGCATCCAGGGGATCAGCACTGGTATCCTGGTCGACGTCTATTCTCAAAATCACTCCCTCCTTTCTTGAGCAGCGTTAAGATTATTATTGTAATATTTTGAAAGGTGTTATAGTATTTTACACCCTCCTAGTTCCTTTTTTCTGATACTTACCCTCCCTATTCAAAATTCACTCCACCACTGGGCATTAAATGTAAGCAGCATCCCAGTCTGGAAGCCAACACCAGTCCAGAATGGGTTTTACCAACACCGTACTGAAACAGCAAGCGCTACTCAATCAGGTTTCTTATAGAGTGACTACTCACCCGTAAGGTTCTCAAGGCGCTGAGTTGGGAGGGGGGGGGGGGAGGGAGAAGGTGGATCTGCGGTTCAGTTGAAGAGCCAGATCTTGAGGTCCTTCCTGAATTGCGGCAGCAATGGGTATTTGCCTGAGGTGCAGAGGCAGGGAGTTCTAGGTCTTCGCAGCAAGGTAGGAGAAGGATCTTCCTCCAGCCGTGGTCTTGTGGATTCGTGGGATGGTGGCCAGGGTCAGTTGGGTGGAGTGGAGATGTCTGGCGGGAGTGTAGAAGGAGAGGCGGTGGTTGAGCTATGCAGGTCTGGTGTTTTGGAGGTCTTTGTAGGCGTGCATGAGGAGCTTGAAGGTTATTCTTTTGTTGATAGGTAGCCAGTGAAGGTCTCTAAGATGTGGCTTCGGCATGGGATGTTCAGAATGAGTCTGGCGGAGACGTTCTGTAGTTTCTTAGGGAGTTTCTAGGTGGTGCCAACGTAGAGTGCGTTGCCGTAGTCGAGTCTGCTGCTGACGAGCGCATGGGTGACAATTTTCCTGGACTTGGTGGGAATCCACTTGAAGATCTTACAAAGCAGGTGGAGCATGTGGAAGCAGGAGGACAAAACGGCATTGATTTGGCAGTTTATTGTGAGCGGGAGTGCAGGATGATACTGAGGTTTCGTGCGTGATCTGTGTGTGTGTGGGGGGGTTCTGAGCGCTGCGGGCCACCAAGAGTCGTCCCAGGCGGAGGGGGTGAAGCCCAGGATGAGGACTTTGGTCTTGTCTGAGTTAAGCTTGAGGCAGCTGTCCTTCATCCAGGTGGCGACTGCCTTCATCCCATTGTGGAGGTTGCTCTTAGTGGTTGTGGGTTCGTCTGTGAGGGAGAGAATCAGCTGGGTGTCGTCGGCGTAGAAGACTATGTTGAGTCCGTGGCTTCTGGCAATGGCTGTAAGCGGGGCCATTTAGATGTTGAAGAAGAGGGTGGGGCTCAGGGAGGATCCCTGAGGCACTCCACAGCTGATCTCTGTGGGTTCTGAGTTGAACGGTGGAAGTCTGACTCTCTGTGTTCGGCTGGTGAGGAAGGAGCAGATCCATTCTAGGGCTTTGTCGCAGATGCCGGCGTTGTGGAGACTTGCACAGAGGGTGTGGTGGGAGAAGGTGTCTAAGGCGGCTGAGAGGTCCAGGAGGATGACAGCAGCAGTTTTGCCTCAGTGGAGGAAGGTGCAGATGTTGTTTGTAGCGGCGAGGAGAGCGGTCTCAGTGCTGTTGTTGCTTCTGAAGCTCGATTAGAAGAGGTCCAGTTAGTTTCAATGAACTCGGAGAGTTGGGCGTTGATGGCTTTCTTGATGACTTTGGCTGGGGAGGGGAACAGAGACATGGGTCTGTAGTTCTTGAGGTCTGTCGAGTCATCAGAGGGTTTCTTCAGCAAGGGGTTGATCTCTGCGTGCTTCCAGTCTTCAGGGAAGGTGGCAGACTCAATGGAGCAGTTAATGGTGTGGCAGAGTTTGGGTGTGATGGAGGTGCCGGCTCTGTTGAAGATATGGTGGGAGCAGGGATCCGAGGGGGCCCCGGAGTGGATGCTCTTCATGATACTGAGGGTGTCATCAGAGGTGAGGGTGGTCCAGTTGGGCAAGGTCCGCTGGGGTCTGAAGCCATTGGGTGCAGTGGTAGCGGGTGGGATGGGAGGGTCTTGGGTTGCGAAGCTGTTGTAGATCTCCTTGATCTTGTGGTGGAAGAAGGTTTTCTCTACCCCTTCCCCATTTCCCCCCTTTCTCAGCTGAAATGGGTGTGTGTTCAACACCTCTAGAGAGAATAAGGGGTGACTGGGCTACGCAGTGAATCCACGTCTCAATCCTAAACTTGACTTTAGGGACTCTCTCAGTGAGCCGGGCCAACTAAAGCTCAGCTTTGTGCAAAATTCAAAATTCTCCTCCTATCAGATGTCCAGATCATCAAAGTGCAGCTACTCATAGTTCAGACCAGTCAGAACTGGCTAAGGTCAAGATGTGTATTCAAGTCTGTGTGGTACAGCCGGAGACCTTTGGGTCTCGGCAACACATGAATAAGGATTCTTGGGAATGCTTCTCCAGCATTCTGCATAATAGAAATGACGGAGAAATCCCTCCCCCTCAAGCTCCATAATTCCAGTATCGAGGAGGACAGTGTCTGCTTTTCCCTTAGAGCACTGAACATTTTGGAGATCAGACAACACTACTCTGGCCTGGCAGAGAGAGGGGAGGGAAGCTGCAGAGGGTGGTGTGGGAGGGTGGCAGGAGGCCAGATGTGGTTATATATTTAGGTGGGAGAAAGCAGGAATTGAAGATTGAGTGATGTGGGTATGTTGCAGGGAATACACAAACTGTAGTCCACACTAGAGCAAGCTGACATGAGCCGTTTGTCTGTCTAGAACACTGGTGTACAGTGCTCTGTTTTATAGGAGGGACCTGTAATCAGGACCAACAGTTTTCTAGTGGAGTATAGCATGTAATCACACTTTAACAGCAGGCCGTCTGTCACAGTTAGGGTGTTATTGACAGCACAGGGCCCACTCAGGCCATGACTTTTCAAACACATTTTAAGTTTTTCACCAGACTACAATGACATGAAAAGTGCATATGTGCCAAACCAAGGATTGTGCGGCCGACAGAGGGGAGAAACAGCAGGTACAGAACCCATGCAGCCAGGCAGAAGAACGTCAGGGAACAAATTCTTAAATGCTCTTAGTACCTATGTTCATGTGCATGAATGAGTGTGTATGTGTTTACCTGCAGGTGATTGTGCTGGCTATGGAGCCTTTCTTATAATTTTTTGCCTTTTATGGACCTCCATGGCATGATATGGGATGGTCACCAGATCCAATGTTGGCCTTGGCATAATGATGGTAATTTCGGGCCTATTTCTGACATTTGTGCCATGAAGGTGAACCTGGGGTGTAATGCTTGCCTTGGCACAATGGTGGTAATTCCCGGCACTGTGGGCATCTGTGGGATGATGGTGCCCATCTTTAGCAGAATTGTGGTAATTCCTGGCCTCTTGTCGGTATCCATGGCATTATGATGCACACCCTTGATATTGCTGGGCCCAGAATAGTGATGGGAATTCTTGGTAAATTGTAGGCACCCATTGTTAGGTGGTACCCACCACTGGTATATTGCTGGTCCTGATGTAATGGTGATATTTATTGACATAATGTGGACATCCACGGCACTGTGATGTCCGCCCATGTTATAATGCTTTCCCTGGCATAATGCTGGCAATGCTTGGCATGTTGTAGTCACTCATAATGGTGGTGATTCCTAGCCTATAGTGAACATCCATGGCATGATAATGCTTGGCCCTTGATAAAGTGCTTACCCCAGCACTATAATGGTAACTCTTGCCATAATATAGAAATCAATGGCATGAGATGATGACACATGGGCACAGAAGGCACAGAGGGCTGAATCTAGCCATATTTGGCAGCAGTAAATGTGAGTACTTGATGAAAATGACGGATTGAAATACACTAACGTGAATTCACAAATGGGGAAAATCTCATATTTCAGGACAGCATTTTTTTCTTCAAGGAAAACACATGATTTTGTTTAGAAAATTGAGACTCTTTTTCCAAAACAAAAAACTTGAACTTAATAGCAGAACAGGAGTATTTTTTATAAACTTACAAGCTGGTGTTTCGGATCACGATTATTGCATTTCCAAAAATATATTTAAAGCAGATGCTTGAGTAATAATCGCTACCACAGGCTGAAAGCCTGGCTCTAATATTGGTGTTTCCTGTCTGAGTGTGTAAGGTCTCTGCTACCTGTGTGACAGCACTGCTGTAGCAGCCTTTGTAATCAGTGTACCTATGCTGTTCTGCCTCACGCAGCGAAATCTTACTATTTATTTTATTGGTGCACATGCATCAAAATAGACAATAGCGATTCTTTAATTGCGATTATTAAAGAATCGCAATTAAAGAATCGCTATTGCCTATGCATGAAGGAATTGCAAAAAAAATTGCGATTCCTACACATTCCTTAATTGCGACTCGTAAATTGCGAGTCGCAATTAAGGAATTGATTCCCATTCATTCCTATGGGCCTAGAGGCCCATAGGAATGAATGGGAATTGTATGCGCAATTTGCGAGTACCCAATAGGTACTCGCAAATTGCGCATGCAATTTCAAGGGTGCAAGGGTGCCAAAAGGACACCCTGTTGCACCCCTGAATTTACAATTTATCCACATGTTGCACACACACATGCCCCAAGGGCATGCGTGTGTGCAACATGGGACTTTGAAAAATGCACTTTAGTGCATTTTTCAAATAAATCGCATATTACCATCAACTTTAGATTGACGGTAATTTGCAATTCATATTTGCGAAATCGCAATTTTTTTTTGTTTAATGCATTGCATTTAAGGAATCGCAATTTGTGATTCCTTAAATGCAATTGCAAATTTTGCGATTCCTTAACTTGCGATTTTTGCATTTCGGATGATGCATCCCAAATGCAAAAATACTGGTCGCAAAGGGGCAGATTCTGCAAATCTGCCTGTTTGCAACCGGTTTTTGGGTCTCACATAGGCAGCGCGCTTGCGCTGCACTAGGAGATGACCTTTTGGAATTGGTCTGCCCTTTTCAAGCACTCGTGCTTGTGCTGGCATCCACCTTGCGGGAGCGAGCAGCGGCGCGCAGGGGCCATCTGTTTGCAATTAGCGTGGCCGCGCGCGCTTGTTCCTTCTCTCTTGCATGTAACTGCTCCATCTCGCGCCTCTTTTCACTCTTGCTTTGACGCCTTTGAGCCTCTTTTTACTCTTGCCTCTCATCTACTCCTTTTCTACGTTTTTCTATCCCCTCTGAGCCTATTTTCACTTTTTTCACTCTTGCCTTTCGTTTGCTTTTTCGCCCTTCTGCATCTCCGCTTTCATCAGTTGTTGTGCCGGTTTCTGTGCCTTCTTAGCTATCTGTGCCTCTTTCCTCCCTTCAGGCCTTCTGTCGTGCTCCCCACATCTCCCTGCACATTTCCCCGCCTCCTTCCTTCTTATGCTCAGAGTTGTGCTCAGTATTTTGAACTCTATTTGCGTGTCGCTCGTATTTTTTCCTCAGTAGCCCAATTTTGGGTAGACCATTTACCCTCAGACAGCCCTGAACTGCAACTGCCTCCCATTCCCTTTCAATTTGTCCAAAGTCACAACAAAAAAAGCTGATACTTTTCATTAGGATTAAATGCGACCTAGCTTAAAATACTGTAAAAGTTTAGCAAACGAGAGACACGCTGCCTTTTTATGCGCCACAAAGCGCGTGCGAATAGAAAAACAGCGCCTCTTTCTCTCGTTTTGCTAAACTGCTACAGTATTTTATTCTACATCGTGTTTGTGGTTTATTAAAAAGTATGTACTTAATTATTCAAACTTTGACATTTATCGCTGCATTTATGCGAATTAAAAGGCTGTATCTTTTCCAATTGTTTTTAGGGGCATCTGAAAAGTTGTGTCTTTTCCTTCAAATTTATGTTTTGAAATTGAAAATGCTGCGTTTATAGGTATACTGTTCAAATAATGTGCTTGTCTATGTATCCAACCTTTGCAATTAAAAAACATAGATAGGAACTAAAACACACGCTGCCTTTTAGATGCCCTAAACGCACATTTCCCACCAAAACACGACTATTTACTCTATAGAAACTAAAATATCCGTAAAACACACCAGACGTGGTTTTGTAGCTACATCAAACTTATTTGCAGCTGGTAAACTAGGGTCATATCTCGACGGGAAGCTTCCCATCCTGTAATTTCGGACAATTCACTGAAGGGATACATTCCCAAACAAGAGCCATATGCAGCTCACGAGAGCGATGGCAATGTTTATAGCTATGCGTGTGGTTTCACAACACAACCAGAAACTATTTAGCCCTCATCCAGCCCCCCTAACCCCCCCCTCCCATCCCCCTTGTCGCACCCTTCTCACTTCCAATACAATAAGATCTCACTCAGCCTTTCTGAACAGCTTGCATGCTGGCAGCGTCTCTCTTCCCCGATCAGAAACAATTTACGCAAACAATGTGCCTACACACTCGCTTTCCAACCTCAAAAAAGCCTTTATATTAGAAACAAATAGGATGCACAGTTCCATGTAGATATATCAAACCATCTCAACAAAATGCAACATTATCAATATAAATCCATAGAAATA
The DNA here is from genome assembly GCA_963921515.1 of Calotriton arnoldi. Classification (NCBI taxonomy): domain Eukaryota; kingdom Metazoa; phylum Chordata; class Amphibia; order Caudata; family Salamandridae; genus Calotriton; species Calotriton arnoldi. The sequence continues at coordinate 44,013 of CAWUFW010000580.1, forward strand.
AAGTCAAAACCACGTGTCTTTAAAATGCCACACAAGCATACTACAAATAAAAAAACAACAGGGTGTTGTTTGATTGCGCATAAAAGCACATAGCAAAGACAAACTTACAACAATAAACAGATATAGATACCGTTTCCTTAAGATCACTTCACACAAGTGCAGCATCCGGTCTATGCTGCTGACCTAGTTAACATTTTATTTTCTCTCCTTGTCCTTACTTTAAAACACACCCGCACACCTCACACCGTAATATCTTTGCTGGCATCAGCTGTTATAATATTGGTAACTGTATAGCTCAGACCCTCGATTGACTAGTGACCCACCGTCCTCTAGACATGTCCTGAGTCAGTGTACCACCCCTCCTTTCCCTCATGGTTACGTATCCGCCCCTCATCACCAGTAACTCTCTGTTGCATGAGCCATTGGATATTCAAAGATCACACAGGAAAAGAGATATGCATGTTGTATAGACTGGTTTCTGGTGCCCCTTGGCATCTGACCTCACACAAGCCTTCCAAGTGTTGGTTATCATAATGCCACCCAGGAAGAAGCGCGCGGCAGTGGCAAGCATATATTCCTGAATCAGACTGCATGACCCAGTGTGTAGTAATTATATAACTATTCAATCCGTGGCAGCACAGCTCCCAGGATAATGTGCTGCATCGCTAAACACTTATAAGGTCCCAAAGGCGAGACCTATTGGCTATGCCAATGCTTGTTATGTTGATGCATGTGGCCCATTGTTCTACCCCACCCCTTCCAAGCAAATACTCAGCCATGAGATGTGACTAAGAATCGCCTTGGAAAGAGCAAGTCTGAAAATGAAAGAAGGTGAAATGTGAAAGCGGATAAAGAGACTATTGAAAAAGATAGGCTGAGTGAAATTATGAACTGGAAGTTTCACATATAGATTTTTTTGACATTTTTTAATGAGTTGAAATATGCTCCATTTTGATACAATTTTTCTAAAATAATATTGGTGTAGAAGAAGCTGCAACAGTCCTGGGGAGAGGCATGCTTGGTTGTGAACCCTAAAAGTACAAGTATATTTATGATTCCCCTTCCGATTCTATGTACGTTGCGGGCATATGCATGTGGGAACGATGCTGTCAAAATCGTAATTTGGCTCAATTTTCTAAAAGAAGAAAAAAAAAAAAAGGATACTTTGCACGTACGATTAGCATATCACACAACTTGAAACGTCGTGTACTTATTGAAAATACTTAGGCTGTGTGCGATCTTACCAAGTGTTCTGCAAGATTAATTTCTAGGTTGAGGCCCTCCCGTGACGGAGCAGTAACACGAAGCAGCCTCACGTGAAGTTGCACGAGATTCCTGATTTAGCGTCGCGGATACGCACGAGCTGTGCCCCCCACGGTTCTTCTCGTGATGAATTGTTACCACCTAAAATGTGTTGTGCTTTGAGTTTTCTACGCCTCGTCGTTATTCAAATCATAAAAATGTAAAATTTTTAATGCGCATGTACACGTGCTTGCTCTGTGGGGTGAGCTATTTCAATGACGTGTTCGTGGCATGCTAATTTACGCAGTCGGGGTTTGAGGAATCATTTTTGGCATTCCTATGCAATTTTGCAAATAGCGCTGGATGGAGAAAACGCTGCCCGCTTCTTCGCAAAAAGTGGTTTATTCAAGTAGAACGTGATTTTTTTTTAGTACTTCCGCACGATTTCGTGCCTTTTCAAGTGTTTTGGAGGTACATTAAGGCATATATAGCCATCGTAGGGATGATCATGGCTAAAATCAGCATCATATCTATTTGGAGAAATGTATTTGTTGATATATTTGTATTCTTTATCCTTAAAAACGCATCTGCAGAGTTCGTTTAGAGATGTGTTGAAGGACTCGATAAACAGTGAGAATGTCAGGCTGCTAGCTCTTCTGGCAAGAGTGGTATTACAGCGACACACAGTGGACACTGAAATGTAAACGGCCGAAACAGCGACTATATGTCTAGTTACTTCCGTTAGCGAATGTGTAAAATAATAATGGTGGTGTTATTTGCATTATTTTTTGGCACGTGCATTTATTATTTCATTTTCAGAATTATGGTGTTTGGTTGAACACTGACATTTCACCTCTTCTTGCCCTTTAGAACAAGGAATCAACTCGAGCAGCAGGAGTCCCAGGGTTGGATTGGGATCAGAAATAGGCCTGGGCACCCTGAAAAAGAAAGTGACCCACATTTGCGCATTGCGCCTTTTCGCAAAAAACTGCTTCAGTGTTTTAAGTAGTATAAAAGGGTGGGGGGTGTTTTCCTAACTTCAGTTAGATTTAAAAAAATGCAAATGTTGCCAGGACTCTGTGCATGGATTAGCTTACAATGGTGAACTGCACCTGAATATAAGTGAAACCACTCCTGCTCAGGCCCCCTGCCTAATCTGCATACATTAATGGCCCCGGCCTAGCCAGAGACCTTCATTAATGGCCCGTCCTAGCCCGAGACTGGGAATGACACCTCTGCCCAGGTTGGTAAAAGGGAGTCAACAGAGGCCCCTCTGCCTCCGGAGAGGCCGCTAAGGCCCCCACTGATCCGCTGGCGGCATCTGAACAGTACAGACACACCCCAAATCGGCCACCATGCTACCCAAAAAAGATTCCCACAGAGGCAACTAAGACACCGGCCCATTGCCCGAGTGCCCGCCTTAGCAATCCGACCCTGAGCAGGACGCATCTTGGACGCAGTATTCACCACCTTCCAACGTCTCGCTATGATAACAGACACCTCCTCCATTACGGAGACCGTCATTGCTTCTCATTCAGCATTAGACAACCAGGTAAAAATACACCATTAGAAAATACCACATACAATATCAGCACATACAGGCAGTGGAAGAAAGTAGACCTATCTTCGGTGGCCTCACACCCCACAGAAGCGTCAGTACTATAAATGGACACATACTACCAGGTACAAGATGCCTGCCCTTCTTTAACACCAATGGCAGAGCACCCACACGTCTTAGCAATGGTATAATACTTGTAATAGGAGAGTACCTGCACTTCTGAGTGGCAAACAGGTGTTCTGTGGTAGTGAGTACCTGCACTTTCCTATTTTCATTTCAAGCACTGCCACTGAAGGCTTCCTCAGGAAGTATACGCAAGAAAGGGGCCACAAATCAATGGAAAGATAAAGAGACTGAAAACTGAATTGTCTCCATACTAACAAAATGGAGGACATCCCAATAACATCCTACTAATACAAGTGAAATTAAATGAATTGTTTATTGTTTTAAGTTAATAAAACCCATCACAATATTACCGTACACATAAACACGAAGATATAAAATTAGGCTGGTAAGTTGTTGGTTGTCCTTAAGTTACCATTTTCAACAATTTTCATAAAATACCAGTTAATGGTCACACAGCGACAGGCAATCGAAAAGTGTAAGTACAAAAATAAATACATTTCCTTGCGTCGTTTAATATAAAATATTTGTTGTTAAAATCATGGTGCTAGCTGCTAAAAATTCAAGTTCTATGAATAGATAAATACATATCATTCGATTAAAAAAATTATCTGGGTTCTTAGTTGATAAAGTGGCACTAAAAAAAACCTTGTTTTATGCTGTTCCAGGGACACCTAGCATTATGTGAGTAGTTTGCCATGCAGTGTCAGAAATTTCAGCAGTTTACAATTAAATTGAGGTTCCCCCTGTATACCACACTCTCAAGCCTTCTGTGATGCTGTCTCCAATGAGCTCAATACAAAAATAGAAACAACCACCTCAAGAACAAAATGGCAAACTTACAACACACTAAAGATACAAGCAGTAGAATCAGTAACAGTTCTTCACCTCTTTCAAACAAATTTCCATCACAATTTTTTCAAATATTTATTACAGTTTTTAGTTCCAAACTAACACTTTAAAGAAGAAAAAAAGTGGCTTACAATTGCATGTTGGATACTGTCAACATTAGAATACATCAAAAAGAATCCGTAGGTGACGGATCAAAAGAACCTAGCCAAGAAACAAGGGCGGGTTCACCAATTGGGGTGAAGGCCACCTCTACTGGTAGAAAAGAAAAATTTCTTTTCTTGTGTCCCCTCACTCACCCAGGGTTGCCCCTAGGTGACATGCTTCATCATTGGGGCCATCCCAAACATCTACTGATTGGGGTGTGCTGCGACTTGCGGATTTACGTAGGAGCACTTACCTTGTGAGGCTATGTGTCGTGCAGTGTAGGGGGGAGTGGTGTAAGTGATGTTTTAAAAAATTACCTAACTAGTGAGCTATTGTTTTATTCCTGCTCCTAGTTGGTAGGGATAAAAAGGGGGTTAATAAAAGGGAAATGTAACTATTATGTAATTATAATCCCTTGTATTATGTCAACATTTTCAAGGTATCCCCTAAACCTTTTCTTCAGGACAACAAAGGGACCAGCCCTTTGTGTACCACTCCGTGCCGGACCTATAATAAAGTGAAGTGAAAAATTATTAATGCACACCTATTGTGTGAGCATTGGGAAAAATATATACATACGGTTGCTTCTGAACACGTAGTAACTGTCATTGGGAAGAAAAAGCAAAATGCAAATTAATACATACTGCCGAACGGTGGCAGAGCCTATCTGAAGCTCAACCTAACCAAGACAGAGTTTCTGTTATTTGGCAAGAATAACAAACAAGATACAGTGAAAACCTGGCAGAATAACATAAACCTGGATAACTTCGATCCCCAACTTTCACCCAATGCCAAGTCACTTGGATTCACCTTGGACACCAACCTCCCCCTCAATGAACACATTTCCAAAACCAAAAATAGCCTGGTACCAACTTTCTCTTATAAAGTAAACCGTTTCTTCCAGAAAGCAACTTCAGATCTGCTGTTTAAGCCATTGCATTCTCACATCTGGATGGTGGTAATGCCCTGCTCTGTGGCCTACCAGACTCCACACTGTCACCATTTAAGGGTATCCTGCACACCACAGCCTGCCTCATCCAGGGCCTCAAGAAATATGTTCAGCACAAATGGGGCCGCTCCTAGTTGAGAAACCAGGGTGCTACAGTGTTAGTTTGTGAGTGCAGGCATCTCACAAAAAGTGAAGGACTGGTCTCACACACCACCTGGTGTCATGCTTCATCATTGACCAGTCCTCGCCCTCCAAAAACTTGGTTTGATCTCCTGTCTGAAATAGCCTTTATTTCAATAGAAGTCAATGGAATAAATATATTCTCCTGATTATTATTATTATTATTTTTTTTTTTTTAAATCGCCCACTTTCCTCTTCTAAAACTTTGGCATGTATGAAATTATACCAACTACTTGCGGGTGCACTTCCTTACCTTAAAATGCCAATGCAAACAGATGTGGGAAGAGGGGACAGCCCTGCCAGGTTTTTCCGACAGTCTGACATTGACTCCGACTGCTGCTGTTGTTTTATGCTAAGCAGTGAAACCCAGGAAATGATATTAGGCCAGGGCCAATGCCTGCAGAATCCCAAACATGAATTGCCATTTTATACAGCCAAATGCCTTTTTTGGCATCCAATAACCAAATGTCCATAAAGATTTACAGCATATTCCAGACAGTTATGCAGATGTCAGAGGTTCAGGAAAGAGGCCCAATGTTGTCGTATGAATCCCAATTGCATCAGGGGTGGAAGGAGCAGTAACATCGATTCACAACTACTTTGGTAATTTTGTTTCAGCGTTTAGGAGTGAAATTGGGTGGTATAATTGACAGCTAGATGTTGCGTTGCCTTTTTTCTTTTTATTGATATCACTATGGTGTGACATGTCTCGTTACATAAAGCCTTCCTCTCTAGTTCTCTCAAGCAGTCATTGCAGCTGTGGGGTGAGGGCATTCAATAAACTTTTGAAAAGTTCTATTGGGAGTCCATTGGGACCAGGGACTATTCCAGATTAAAGCTGGCCTGTAACCAACACTATCTTCTCTGTGCTAAGTTATTCTTCTAGGTGACTCTTAACCGTACTTGTCACCTTGGACTTATTTAGTCTACTCCAGAATTGACCCAGTTTCAAATTATCCATTTGGGCCCAAAAGGCCTTAATATTTTCGAAAATCATTTGTTTTCGTCTTGTTAGTTGTGTTCCTATGAATTGAGCCATCTGCTATCTTGCCCACCCACCTAGTGACTTCCTCATGCCAACTCAACCAAACCTCACTATAAGACAGACACAGTTTCTCCATTAGGGCTCTGGGGCTGCATCCCTCTGAAATTCCTACATATTTACCTAAAAAAAATATTAATAAATTGATTTATTTAGAGATACGATCGTATCTCTAAACAAATCGATGTATTTAAGTCTGGGCTGCCTGTCCCGCCTCGCTCTGAATTGCCATTGTATTCTATGGTGGTATCTGCTGTTGGCCAGTGACGGTCAGAGTCATGGTTTCTTGCGTCGTGCCAGGCGTCCGTCATTCACAGGCATAGATCCCACCCTTTTCCATTCATCACACAGTAGGAGTGGATGCAAGCACGTGTGATGGTAAGTGTTATAATGCTAATCTTGTGTTATGTATATTCTGCTGAGCCCCCTGGTCATGAAAACCTCCCACACTGTGACACTCCAGGCGCTGGCCCCTTTAGAAGTGGAGCTGCTGTATTTGTTCCCAGCAAAATTGATCTTAAAGACAAGCAGGGTGCTTGTTCCCTTGCGAAGTTGATCCAAATATCTGATTCGAGCGCAAAAGGAGAAATACGCGCTTGTAGTAAGGCAGTTATCTGCTGTATGGCGTTAATACTGGCTCTATCGTCATGCCCTTAACATTAATGCCAAAAACATAGATTGATTTACGAACAATGAATGGTAAAAACGTTAAGGTAATTCATGTCAGCAATTCAGTTCCTCTATTATTTCACATGTTTTACTTAATCTTGCGTTCCCCAAGACTTTTAGCTATTTCATCATGTTGTGCTTCTGTATTTTTATTCATCCATCTTATGACTCTTGTATAGTGCATACTTTGAGTCGTGCCAGGTGTTTATGAGGGGCTTTGATTGAGAGCTCTGGCACGGAGGCTGAAGGTAAAGCAAAGTGACTGTAAGTGGGTTTGCCTCTCTGCAGAGCAAACAGAACAATGGTCATGTATTCCAGTTGAAACTGAAATGCTGTGTAAATGTGTGTGAAGAGGGTACACAGAAGACAATATGTACAAGGCAAAAGCAAAAGGAAATAATGTGCATAAATGTGAGTGAGTGCAGTGTATGTTTGGAGGTGGTGAAGTGAGGGAAATACAAGGAAGTGCATTGGGGAGAGGGAAAAGAGGATGCTGAAGAGGAAAGAGAGGAAGTTGAAGATGTGGAGATAGACAAGATGTGAAGAGAAAAAGGGAATACATATATAACAAAGCGTACATAAGCGCAGGCCAATACTCCTTCCACAGACCTCAATAATATTTAATTCACAGTCTCACAATTTCAGAATTTAAACATTTCCAATGTTAATTATTTATAAGAAATCATTGTTGTTACTCATTTATCTTAAACAGCTAACAACCATAGACAAAGCCAATAGCAAGGACAGGTTTTAGGTGTAGGTCAGTTGTTGTGTTATAAATCTGGATGCAACAACATCTCAGAGAGAAACAAAATCACAGAAATGTATTTTACATGTTCCCTTTCAGAGAGCCCCCACTTTTTTCATCCCACTTAAAGAACTGTCTGCACATATTTCTATATACCTAATTGCAGCCAGCAGCTGTCAGTGCTTTCCGAAGCCTGGTTAGAGCATTTTCTTCCAAAGCTGATGCCCCATTCAGTACAAATGTTTACTATTATCTATTACTTGGGCAAGCCTTCTAATATTACTTGCAGATTGATTTCTTCTCAAAAGTTCTTAAACATTGATAAATATACACTGTTAATCAATAATCATTTCATGATAAGACAATCAGATATAGCAAATATATCCAGGACACGGGTGTATGTATTTACAAAGTAGAATTTATCTTCTTTTGAAAATGTTAGAGAAAGGTACAAAAAGTCATTACATACACAATGGAACAGGAAGTAGTGGTCTCAGACAGATAGAATACACTTCTCAGTCACAATTGTGGACACCTCTTTCTTAAATAAATAAAGGGCAATCTGATTGGTTTATACACATTCCAATTGCCTATAGTAGTATTCTTTCAGAAATTGGTGTCGTTGTCGACGTTTCGGTCTATCGGGCTTTCATCTATTAGACCATCTTCAGGACTATGTAAAATTAAAGTTAGTTGACCCTCTATCGTTGTTATTGAAGTGGGTAGATCTGTATTATCCAAAGATGCATTTAATCGGAAATGAATTATTTCAGAGATTTCATCTATGTACTTTTGAATTCGACCAGTGGATAGAAACTCTATTGAAAGTTGAGAGATTTATCTCTTATTCGTCGATGTCACTCGCGACAAAGAAATACGCTCGCCTGTGAAGTCGGCGTCCGTCCTGGATATATTTGCTATATCTGATTATCTTATCATGAAATGATTATTGATTAACACTGTATATTTATCAATGTTTAAGAACTTTTGAGAAGAAATCAATCTGCAAGTAATATTAGAAGGCTTGCCCAAGTAATAGATAATAGTAAACATTTATAACTAAACGAATCCCTTGTAGGCACACTGACCTGCCAATGTTAAATTGCCCAAGCCGTCAAGGGTAGATTGGGTTGCCCACTGTTAGTGGTACCATTCAGTACAAGACTGGGGCACAGTTAAGGCTTACTTATCTGCACTTTTGGCCTTTTTATGTTTGCTTGACCAACCCTCTCTCTTTAAATTACCAGTTGCAATTTAATTTTTTTAATTTTTTAAAAAAAGGGCTGACATGTTCCTTCTAAAATAATTCCTCCTAATTCAGTGGAACCTCAATCTCGCCCTGCTGTTCTTTACTTGCAAGCCATTCAAGCTCATACACAGTTCAGTTCCGTGCTACTGTCAGGATCCATCAGACTGCCCCCGCCGTCCGCACTCCAGCAGTGTTGGGGTTACTAATCAGGGAGACCCCCAGGGCACTAGGTGCATTCCCCTAACTTACACCCTACCGAAGAAGACTGCCTGTCGGGTGGGGGCTCCTAGCAGGTTCTCAGCACACACACCTCGCCCTAGGCACTTCCCTTCTTCCACCCCCCCGTGTTCCCTAAGGAAGAGAAACTGACCTGTACTTGTTTGTATGCCCCGTTATGTGGTGGTGTTTTCCTTATCTTCCTTCCTCAGCCCGCACCAGAGCTCAATGCAGCACCAGCAACAGACGAGGAAGACCGGCCCTGTGGTGGCTGGGGCCGCGTCTCTTCACTCGGCCGGGAGGGCCCTTAGCGGCTGATCCTGCTTTCCTGTCAACAGGCTACGGGCGGCCCTCTGCAGCTGGGGCGCCCGCTACGTGACTCATCACCCTGGCTGAGGTATTTAAACCCCGCCTGGGCACGCCTTCAATGCTTCGCATTGAGTTTCCTGCTTGAAGTTCCCGCGGAGTGACAGCTCTTCTCTGCAGGTGCCGGTCAGACGATTCCTGAGCCGTCCTCGCTCCTGCTCCTCGCAGATAAGTCTCCATCCTTATTTGGCTTCACTTGACCCTTGTTCTCAGTGAATTTCCATTTAGTCTCACGGCCGATTTCTGATTACCGGGGAGACCTTTGTTTACGGCGCACGAAACACTTCTTAGTCAGAGACTTCCTGACTTAGTTTCCTGTGTGTCGCAGTTCCCTCATGCTCCCGCTCAGACTAATTCACGCAATTTTGCCCCGATTTTGTCATTTCCTTATTATATCATTCATGTGATTCTTGCATAGTTCTTGCTTATATATATCTATATTAATATTGCAGTGTTTATTTGTTCAGCTGATCCGTCTCTGTCTTCCTAGCTGAAAGAAGGTCTTGGTAACGCTCTCAAGCCTTGGATATACTTCAGCTGTAGGATGCTGATTATGTTTAATCTCTTGACATAAGAGTATAAAGTGTGCTTGTGTGTATTTATCTTTGGCACAGTATGGTGTGAGTGTATTTTCTGATTTATTCTCCTGATTCTAAAAAGGCCTCTTTTATCTTTACCTAATGCAGAAGTTTATGCATGCCTAAAGTCATTGTTTATTTATGTACCTGTCGATTCTTTTAACAATTGCTGCAGGAGCTGGTCTCCATACTCATTCCTACTTTTAGGATAGAAGTCCCAGATTGTTCTGAGACCCAGAGTTTGCTTCTCCACCGGCACGAATGCGCACCAGTTGTTTCTTTCCTTATGTTAGCTTTTTATTTTAACTTGTTGTTTTAGTTTATTGTTTGTTCCCAAACCCCCTTCCCTTGAGATCATCGGATGAGCACTGGTGTCTCTGGTTCAGTGTTCGTCGGATGGTTTCCGGGGATTGTTGGGGTCCAGCTGCCTCTGCGTGCCCAGCAGAGAGAAGAACGCGTTCCAACATTCATCATCCCAGATTTGTTCCTGATAGCTAAGGCTTCCAATGATCAAGACTTCTTAACGCCCTCACTTCTGTGCGCCTCATCAGTGAATTACATGTGCTCTCTGTGCAACCTACCTACACCACTTTTTTTCCTGACAGATTGGTGCTGTTGACAGGCTGTCTTCCTGCCAAAGATGGCATCACCCTTTCATTTGGCTGTATGTCAATAAAACACATGCAATTTACAGGCATGGTATTACTATAAGTGAAACACACACATATATATATTTTTTTTGTTTTGTTTTTCACTGAGGTTACTGAGACGTTATAGTTGGGTTCAAATTTTGCACATACAAAACCATAGAAATTCAGCTGTAATAGTTATTTCAAGTAACTATAACTGGTGTCCTAAGGTAACTATAACTCGCGCCCCATGCAGTTTTTTAATTAATAATTTCACTGCAAATGTTGCAGTGATATTATCAATGTCATAGATGATGTCATGAGTGATGTAATATGTGAGGTAATTAGCAGTGCATGGCAAGGGTGAATTCCTCCCACGAATTTGCGGCAAAATTAAAATAAAATAGTTTTTGGTCCTAGGCAGGGTCCCCTTGAGACTCCACCACCAGGCCTAGGGGGTCAGGGTATCCCTACCCTGCCCCTATGATTTATTTATTTATTTTTAAAGACTCAGGATTGAGTCTTGAGTCCTAAGATGGCTGTCACTACTTCCTGGTTGATGTGGTGGCAGCCAATCAGATCGCAGCAGGAGATCTCTCAAGCCCACGAAGTCTCTACGGGTTCAAATATACACATTGTTTGAGCATTAATTGCTCAAAAACTACTAAACGGATTTACACCAAATCACACAAAGAACTCTTTCTGGACCAAGATCTAGCTTTCTGCCAAATTTGGTGTTAATCCATTCAAAGGTTTGGACTGTAGCTGCGTCTAAAGTTCCTATGGCAAAATGCATTTTGGGACTTCCCCCTTTTTCTCACCCGCTTGACAAATTCCCCTCAAACTTTCCAGTTAGAAGCAGAGGGGGAAGAACATATTTTGTTGGAAGGTTCTGTGAAGATTCGTCATAAGGTGGCAAAGTATTAGGAGAATAAAAAAAAAATTCCTATGGAGACGTAGACCTAACTATAACTACCCACTGGCAACTGTCAGCGGGAGATATATATATATATATATATATATATATATATATATATATTCTCTGAAAAAACCAAAGCTCACAGGGACGTTATAGTTAAGTTCACGTTTTACCCACACAAAACCATAGAAATTCGGCAGTTATACTTATACTTATGTTAAGAAACTATAACTCATGGCCTAAAGTTGCTTAACGGCACGAGTTATAGTGTCTTCAGATAAGTAGAACTATAAGTATAACTAACTGCCGAATTTCTATGGATTTGAGTTGGTAAAATGTGAACCTAACTAGAACATCCCTGTAACCTTTGATTTTTTCAGTGAATTTCTATGGTTTAACGTAACATAATAAATAATTATCATAGGTTAATACAACCTCCGCCGCACACTGCCAAAGGCCGTGTGCGGCAAGAGTTGGCTCCAGGTCCTGGGCCTGCGGCCTACTCCCCGCATGCACCCAACCCCCGCTGCGCATGGCCTTTGGCTGAACGCAGAGGGGGTACAGTGCGTGAGTGGGTGAGGTTTTTTTTCCCCATTGGGCCTCAGATCCGCGGATACCCGCAGATCCTTGATTCGGGACCCAACATTTTTGGGGGGCAATTTCCTGCCCATGTGGGATCCCTCAGGGACCCCTCCATGTGTCCTATGGGGTCAGGATACCATTATACCCACCCCTTATATGTTTTCCCGAGGGCCAAGCGACAAACAAAATAGCAGCCGCAACTCTCCTTTCAGGTTGCGGCCAGCTAATCAGGGCCTTGCTTTGCCCTTGGACCCACGTATCCACGTCTCTATATTTTTCTTTCTTTATATTTTTCTTTCTTTAATTACTCCAAAATTATTGAACAGATTTACACCAAATTACAAAAAACACTCTTTCTGGTCCAAGATCTAGCTTTCTCCCAAATTTGATGACATTTTATTCAGCGGTTCAGGCTGTAGTCCTGTTCCAAAAATGCAAAATCCCCATAAATATTGCAGGGGGAAAAGGCATTTTGGGACCCCCATTTTTTTTCTCAGCCCCCGCTTGACCAATCACCCCAAAACATTCTATGTAGAACTTGGCAAAGAAGAGCACTTTTTTGGGAAAATTTTGTGAAGATTTGTCAAATGGCGTCAAAGTTATTAGCAACACAGAAAAAGCTTTGTCTATGGGAAAAGTTGGTCCTAACTATAACTACATACTGGCTATTGCCAGTAGGTTATACATCAATAACTAAGTGTGGTAAGTCCAAGGACCCATTAGGTATATTTAAAAGACCCCTCACACACCAACCTGGTTGGTGTCATGCTTCATCATTGGGGTCCCAACCGGGTGGCCTAATGCCACCCGGTTGTGCTACGACGCCTGATTACAGCGGAGCAGGTGTGGTGTGAATGTGTGATGTGAGTGTTAAAAATACCTCTGAGAATCCTTGCCAAGTAAATTTATTAGTGGCGGCTCAGGGTATGGTTAAAAGGCTATGTGATGCAACTAACAAGAAGTAATGATCTGTAGTTGTCTAGGTGATGTGGTCTACATGTTTCAGCCCGTTAAAAAATTGAGGTGGGCTAACAGGGTCCGTCCACATTGTTTTTGTAACTTTACCCAGGGGATCGGGATGTACCCCTACATCCTCACTCTCTCTTTTGTTTTTCGCAGTAGGTTATACATATCAAATACTTACCATGTGTTGTAAAGGTATTGCGTGGTAAAGGCTGTTTGCCTTCCATTTTGGTCAACCAATCACATTGTGACATTTTTCGCTCCACAACATGCCTCGGAATAGCAAAGGTTCCATCGAATCGTCCCCAAGAGAGTTTTGAGTTTCTACATTGACCTTATGAGACACCTTCATGCAGCTCTTTGTGGGGTGCACTTGGAATAAGAAAGGCAGGGTGGTTCTAAAGAGAACTCTGACCAAGTAGATAGTCTTCTGCATAAAAATTTGCTAAGTAGGAACCCCCAGTAGGTTTGAGGGCGCATTCCACCACATCCAGGTTCAGTACGACTGCACTGGGAAGGGGTGTGCAGTTCTGGATATTTAACACAAAAGATGATAGGAGGATGCCTGCAAAAAGTCTAATAACTGGTAATCGCTCGGGGTAGTATTCCAACCCACTGTTTTTATGCCCACCATGCCACTTCAGATTAAACCCATCCATATACAAGTCCAACAAGAACTGCCAAGACAAGTCCTCTCTGAACCGGAACACAAGCAAACCAAGACCAGTTTCACTCTTCAGTCGGGTGTAGCTTGGTTTCAGTGGCACAGTGAGCGAGAGACATGTCTGGACATACCTTTGGTCATTTAGGCGGGTACATCAAACACACAAAGTTGATGAAAGAATGTTTGCAATAAGTCTAATCACTGGCAATCACTCACTGTAGCATTCCAACCCACCATTCATTTGCTCACCATGCCGCCTAAGATTAGACCAAGCCATATGGAAATTAGTCTTGCCCTGCTCCAATAAGAGCAGTCCAACCTGAACTGCCAGGCTAGGTTCTCTCTGAACCAGAACACAAGCAACCTAAGCCCATTTTCACCCTTCACTCAGGTGTAGCTTGGTTCTAGTGGCACACTGAGCAAGGGACGCACGTCTGGCATACTCTTGGCCACTTAGGGTGGTAAATCAAAAACACAAAAGGTTATGGGAGGATGCTTGCAAAGTTCTCAATATCTACCAGGCTGCAGGTGTTGGTGCACATGTTCACAAAACATCACTGCCTTAACAATCAGTACCAATGAGAGGGCTGTTTTGCCCATTTGGTCCTAAAAGACTTTCTTCACTTCTCAGATCCGCCACCTTTGGGAGGGTTGCTGTGGTATCTATTCTAAGGGTGAAAAATCAGCAGTTGGAATTAGCCAACAGAATAACAAGTAACTTACTTTCAATAACAGTCTTTCTTGTGGATACCCTCTTTAACTGCTGAATTCTCACTGCCCTCCCACCTCCCTTCTGTGGAGTAGAGTCCTGTGCAACATAATAAGGTTCCAGATTAGATTTTGGCCTACAGTCACCTACAATTCGTTCAAAGTGCTAGTCGTCTGAGGCGGAGGAAGAAGAAAGATTAGGAAACTATCATCAGCGAGCAGGGGTGACACATATATGAGGCTCCGCTATGTCACGTCCAGAGTGGTGTCGAATCATGGTAAAGCTATGTGCCACCACCTCCTGGCACGTGGGGAGCATTGTTGAAACGTTTCTGGTTCCAGTCTGGCATCTGGAACATTTTTAAAAGGTGAGGAATCTGCAGTTGAATAGGGTATCCACCAAAGAGAGTGTTACTGGAGATAAGTATCTTGTTTGGATTTAAATTAGTGTACCCGGAAAACAATTTAAACATCAAGGATGAAAAAAATAAATGTAAAAAAGGATAAAGAATGCAAAGAAAAAAAACTGACACAGTAAAGTAATGACCCACAAGCCCTGGCACTGAACTGCACTTCTTTGTGTGTGGATGTATACATGTGATCAGGAAAATGCAGTCACTCACAAGTTCAAGAGAGCCAATGGCCCAAGAGGGCTGACCCACAGCCCCTAGATGTGTGTGTGTATATAGACGGATCTTTTATAATTATTTTTTTATTGCTTGAGGCGGGTGAGACAGCTAAAGTGCTCTCTAGGCCAGATCTAAAATATCTTTTCACCAGGTCCTTGGCAGTTAGGTAGTAATATCCTTAGGGGGTACTATCATTTGTCAATAGCATCTCAGGGTCTTAGAAGGAAGTGCACAATGGAAGGATGGCGAAGATACCATGTGTGACCCTCCTATTGTAGCAAGGTGAAGCAGTCAAGGCTCACTCTAGTAAGTAGCATAGATTTGTGTCTCGGTACAGCAATATACACACAAGAAAGGTCACTATTCTGAAAGCGTTATTTAGTCTTCGAACAAATAATACTTTTTTTCTAGCTAGGAAAGCTGGCTAGTTAGAATAAGGGACCACAAAATAAATCCAATTGGTCTTCTCACCTTCAGTAGTTGAAATAAGATTCCAAACGTGTACCAGCACCTAAAGCAAGTAACCATTAAGTTAAACGGTCAATCAGTATGGCCCTGCACAAAAGTCTCACCACTCAGCGAGCTCACACTTCTCCAGATAAAAACATGACCCCACTTGGGTGGATGAGCCTATCATCCACAAGAGGAAAGACCCAATACACATACCATAAACGTCTCGATTTTGTTTTGAATTCCAATACTTTGGGATGTAGCTAGCTGTTGTATTTGGGCCTGTGGTCGGCTAGCACCCACGGATACATACCAACCATAGACATTGTAGAAAAGTAGACACCTGGGCGAGTCAGTGATTGTGTCTTGCGTGAATCTCAATACGTAGCCTTATGAAGAATGCTTTGCAAATGCCAAACATTGGGTGAAATCACATCATTTTTGTGGATGAAGGTTCTGGAATCTAAAGGGAATGGCAAAAGTTCTAGCACACTTCTTTCACCCAAAAATATATTACCCTACATGCGTAGGTGGGCCTATGGTCCAAAACAGGAAATGACCAAAAGCGCACCATGGACATTTTTAGAATTTTGCTCTAACCTACCAATTTCTTTGGATGTGGGTAGCTGCATTATTTTGGCACAGGATTGGTCAGGAACGAGAGAAATCAAAGGTCCCATAACATTTTTGGTCTGACCTGCGTTCTTCCACGTGCACAGGACATTCTGAGCCTACTGTAGGCGCCCTGCAGTGATGGTCACCAGTAAAGCCTTGTGCTCTGTTGACTGGGGTTGTACCCAAAGTTGGACCCACCCCAATAGTTGAGGATGGCTATCTCCTTCAACCCAAATTAAGGGGATACTGATGGTAGCTGGTTTTAAAGCACGGACAAAGGTCCCCTCCCTCCACTTGCAAGATGCACTCTTTCGATTATCCCCTGGAAAATACTTGACGATCAAGTTATTTACCTTCGGTAACGATATATCTGTAAGAGACATAGATTAGTTATAGATTCCTTACTTTTAGAATTACCCCCAGGCGTCAGACTGGATCCGGAGAATTTTTTCATCAGCAGTACCCCTTGCGCGTCGAAAGGTGGCGTCGGTCGGCTCCGCGTTCGTCGTTGGCGTCGTGGTCGCCGGGATGATATCGCGGTAGCTACTTAAACGCCGCCCTCGCGCGCTGTCATTTATTTTACACGACATTCCACGCCAGAAGCGCAGAGCCATGCAAGACACTGACCACTGGTGCACAAAACTAGGGCCCTGAAAGGTATTCCCTGACCCTAGAAGTCAGTTCGCAGAACGGGGAGGATGGGTGGGGCAGTAAGGAATCTATAACTAATCTATGTCTCTTACAGATATATTGTTACCGAAGGTAAGTAACTTGTTCATCTGAAAGAGACAATTAGTTATAGATTCCTTACCTTTAGAATAGATACCCCAGCAAAACCAAACCACGGAGGTGGGTCTGCGAACCAAGTTCACACCAGAAAGTCCTGGAGAAGAGAACAGCCAAAGAAGCTGTCTCTCCGGACTTGGCCGTCCAGGCAGTAGTGTTTTGTGAACGTGTGCAGAGATGCCCACGTAGCTGCCTGACAGATGTCATTGAGGGGAACTCCCCGTCCTAAGGCAGTGGTAGCCACCGTCGCCCTGGTGGAATGGGCGTGCAATCCCACTGGAGGCTCCTTCTTTGCCAAAGAGTAGCAAGCTTTAATGCACAAAACGACCCACCTAGAGATGGTTCGTCTGTGTCCTTAACCCTAGAAATCAGTTCGCAGAACGGGGAGGATGGGTGGGACGGTAAGGAATCTGTCACTAACTACTGTCTCTTACAGATATATCGTTACACAAGTTAGTAACTTGTGCATCTGAAAGAGACACGTTAGTGACAGATTCCTTACCTTAGAATAGATACCCCAGCAATACCAACCCCGGTGGTGGGTCTGCGAACAGATTCAGACAAGGAAGTCTCGGAGGACAGAGCGGCCAAAGAAGCCGTCCCTCCGGACCTGGCTGTCAAGGCAGTAATGCTTGGTAAACGTGTGCAGCGAGGCCCACGTAGCTGCCTGACATATATCCTGTAGCGGAACACCGCAGCCTAAAGCCGTGGTAGCAGCTGTTGCCCTGGTAGAATGGGTACGTAGCCCAACAGGGGGCTCCTTCTTAGCCAAAGAATAGCAGGCTTTGATACACAAGATTACCCAGCGGGAGATGGTCCTCTTGTGTACCGCCCGACCTTTTTTGGCGCCCACGTAGCCAACAAAGAGCTGGTCATCCACCCGGAACTGTTGTGTGCGGTTGAGGTAAAAGGAAAGCGCACGTTTTGGGTCCAGACGGTGGAGCCTCTCTTCCTCTCTGGAAGGATGCGGAGGCGGAAAGAAGGTGGGCAAAGTGATGGTCTGCCCAATGTGGAAGGCAGTAACCACCTTTGGCAAGAAGGACGGACGCGTTCTAAGAACAACCTTGTCTGGATGAACAGACAGAAAGGGGGGCTTGCAAGAAAGAGCCTGGAGCTCACTCACCCGCCGAGCGGAGGTGATAGCCACCAGAAAGGCTGTCTTCAGAGTGAGAAGACGAAGAGGACAGTTATGGAGAGGCTCAAAGGGAGCGCACATTAAAAAGGTAAGAACCAAGTTCAAGTCCCACTGAGGCATCACAAACGGAACAGGAGGGAAAAGGTGTGTAATGCCTTTAAGAAACCTGGTAACAACAGGGGACTTGAAAATGGAGGGCTGATCAGGAAGCCTGAGAAAGGCCGAGATTGCACAAAGGTAGCCCTTGATGGTACCCAGGGCATAACCCTGTTGGGCCAGAGAAAGAAGGAACAGAAGAACCTCAGAAAGAGGGGCAGAAAGGGGATTCTCAGCCTTTGCTGCACACCATGCCACAAACTTGTTCCACCTGCAGGCGTATACCACCTTAGTGGAGGGACGCCTGGCTGCCAGAATCACATCACAAACTTCGGGAGGCAAGTCGAAAGGAATCAACTGCCGCCGCTCAATCTCCACGCAAGGAGGTGGAGACTGGACAGGTTCGGGTGGAGGACCATCCGCTGCTGCTGCGACAGAAGATCCTCCCGAAGAGGCAGACGGATCGGGGGATCGACGCTCATACTGAGTAGCTCGGGATACCAAACTCTTCGAGCCCAGTCCGGAGCCACAAGAATGACTTGGGCCCGGTCGCGCCGAATCTTCTTCAACACTCTGGGTAGAAGTGGCACAGGCGGAAAGGCGTACAACAGACCGCAACTCCACTCGCGACGAAAAGCGTCGCCGAGCGAGTGCCGCCTTGGAAATTCCAACACGCAGAACTGATGACATTGCGCGTTCTCTTCGGTGGCGAATAGATCTAACCAAGGCTCTCCCCACTGTAGAAAGAGTCCTTGCGCCACCTCCGAGTGAAGACGCCATTCGTGATCCATCATGCACCTGCGGCTGAGTTCGTCCGCCCTGGCGTTCAGGGAACCTGCCAGGTGTTGAACCATCAGGAAAATGCCCTGATGTTCCAGCCATGTCCAGAGCCGCAGAGCCTCCTAACATAGGGTCCACGACCCCACCCCGCCTTGTTTGTTGCAGTACCACATGGCGGTGGTGTTGTCTGTGAACACCTGCACTACCTTCCCCTTGACAGAGGGAAGGAATGCCTTTAGTGCAAGTCGGATCGCCCGGAGCTCCAGAAGGTTGATATGGAGCCGGGACTCTCCCATGTGACCGCCCCATCCCAGAAGGGACGCATCCGTCACAACTGTGTGCTCTGGCTGGGGAAGGGAGAGGGATCTGCCCGTGACCCATTGCCGGTTCAAAAGCCACCACTGCAACGGTCGTGCAGTCCCCTCCGAGATCTGGACGTAATCGGACAGGTTCCCCTGATGCTGCGCCCACTGGAACTTCAGGTCCCACTGCAGAGACCGCATATGCCATCTGGCATAATCGACCAGCAGGATGCAGGAGGCCATGAGGACCAGCAGGATGCAGGAGGCCATGAGGCCATGAGGCCCAGCAGCCTCAGGGTCATCCGTACCGAAACCCAGGATAGAGGCTGAAAGATCGGAATCATAGCCTGAATATCCTGGACTTGCCGTTCGGGAGGATAGGCCCGAAACTGCGTTGTGTCCAGAACTGCTCAGATGAAAAGGAGCTGTGGAGAAGGAATCAGGTGCGACTGCGGCACATTGATGGAGAACCCCAGCGAGTGCAGGAGTACGGCCGTAGTCTGGAGGTGGGAGACGACTGCCTGGGACGAGCCCGCCTTCAGCAGCCAGTTGTCGAGGTAGGGGAAGACTGGAACCCCTGCCCGGCGCAGATGAGCTGCGACCACCGCCATCACTTTCGTGAACACCCGAGGGGCGCTGGTAAGGCCAAAGGGAAGCACGGTGAACTGAAAGTGCTCGAGGCCTACCGTGAACCGCAGGTAACGCCGGTGGGCCGGCAGGACGGGGATGTGAAAATATGCGTCCTGCAAGTCCAACGCTACCATCCAGTCTCCAGGGTCGAGGGCAGTCAAGACCTGAGCTAGGGTGAGCATCTTGAACTTCTCCTTCCGGAGGAAGCGATTTACGTTCCGGAGGTCCAAGATAGGACGCATGTCCTCCTTGTCCTTTTTGGGCACCAGAAAGTAGTGGGAATAGCAACCACGCCCTACTTCTGGGGTCGGAACGTGCTCGATGGCCCCCTTGGCCAAGAGGGCCGCAACTTCCTGCTGAAGAAGCACCAAGTGACCCCCTGACATGTGGTGGTATTGAGGTGGCATGGCTGGGGGGGTAGTCTCGAAGGGGAGGGAGTAGCCCCTTCGGACAATATCCAAAACCCACCTGTCCGATGTGATGGTGCGCCAGTGGGGAAGGTGATGGCGGACCCTGCCACCCACTGGCGTGCTGTGGACTGGAAAGGAAGGACTAGGAGGGTTTGGAGGCCGTGGACGTGGCGGAGGTGGTGGCCTGACCCGCTCGCTGGATGCCCGACCCGCCACGGCGGGAGCCACGTCCTCGGCCGCTGGAAGACGTTTGCTGCGCGGGCCGGTGGCTGGGCAGCGGACGTGACTGGGCGCCCCTTCCGTGGCCACGAAAGGGTCGAAAAGCAGACGGAGGCGGAGGGCGCACAGCAGAAAGGCCCAGGGACTTGGCTGTAGCCCGCGAGTCCTTAAAGCGCTCCAGCGCGTGGTCTGCTTTGTTGCCGAAAAGGCCGACACCATCAAAGGGCATGTCCATAAGTGTGTTTTGGACATCGCCCGAGAAACCAGTGGTCCTCAGCCAGGCGTGACGGCGCAGCGCCACTGTCGTCGCAAGCGATCTGCCTAGCGAGTCAGCGGTATCTAGGCCACATCGGATGGTATATTTTGCCGCATCTCTTCCTTCCGCAATGGCGCGGGAAAGCAGTGCCTGGGCCTCCTCAGGACACTGGGGCAGGATCTGCGCCACCGAATCCCACAAAGAGTGGGTATATCGGCCCAAGAGGCAAGTGGTGTTGACAGACCTCAAGCCAGCACTGGCAGAAGAAAAAACCTTCTTCCCAAATTGTTCCAGTTTTTTGGGTTCCCTATCCGGGGGAGCGGTAGGGAAGGCGCTTTGAGAGGCAGAGGCTTGGACAACCAAGCTCTCAGGGGTGGGGTGTTGGGAAAGGAACAGGGGGTCGCCTGGAGCACGGCGATGGCGTCGGGCTACGTTCTTATCCAAAGGAGCCCCTGTGGTGGGCTTGGACCAGGTGCCCAAAAGAACATCCGAAAGTGCATCGTTGAACGGCAGCAGTGGCTCCGAGGAGGTAGCCGCCGGCTGAAGCACTTCCGTCAGGATGTTAGTCCTGACAGCCACTGTAGGTAACTGGAGGTGCAGGGCCTCAGCTGCCCTACGCAACACCGTAGCAATGTAGCAATGTCAGGAGAGGTGTCCAGACCACTGGCATCCCCAAGTTCATCAGCCCAGTCCTGATCATACTCACATTGGGCAGTGAGAGGGTCCTCAGACCCCTCCCAGGTCTCTTCGTCCTCCAAATCAGGGTCAATGTAAGGAGGAGGGACATGTGGGACCCAAGGTCTAATCAGCGCCGGAGCCGATCGACGTCGGTCCGGCGCCGGATCCGGAGAGAACCTGGGGACGCCGCCCAGAGCCCCGGGCGGCGTCGTGAACGGCACCGGTGAGAGCGACGCCGGTGGAGGTGTCGTTAGGTCAACAGGCGTCGACGGGGGTTGTAGCAGCATCGGAGCCGGGGCCGGGGCCGGGGCTGGTGTTGCTGGCGGTGCCGGGACCGGAGTCGCCGGCGGAGCCGGGGCCGAAGCCGCCGGCGGAGCAGCAGGAGGAACCCCACTAGGGCCCGCGGGGCCCGAAGGCGCACCGGGGGGACCTTTAGGCCCGAAGAGGCGGGCCATGGCCGACAGGAACTCCTGTATTTCGGCCGGAGTCGCCGCCGAACCCGGGAAGGGCGGGTAATGCGGCGGCTCCACAGGCACTCCCGGAGCCGCGGGGACGGCGCCGTCGGGACCCTCAGCCAAGTCGCGCGACCGGCGAGGGGAAGTCGTCGAGCGATGACGCTTCTTCGACTTCTTGTGCTTCGACTTACCGGAGGAGTGCGAAGACTTTGACCCCGAAGAACGATGAGGACTCCGCGACCGGCCCCTCGACCTCTCTCGTGACCGGGGCTTGAATTGGCGCGGAGCCGACTGCCGGACCTCGAGGAGCTTTCGAGACCGCTCTCGCAAAGCCTTCGGATGCAAGGCCCGACAGTCAGGGCACGACTTGGAGTCGTGGTCGCGCCCGAGGCAATAGAGACAGTCTCGATGCGGGTCCGTTATCGACATCATCCGCCCACAGGCGTCGCATGGCTTGAGCCGGGCATCCCTACTGACACCGTTGTAGTCGAACGACTCGAGAAAACAGTGACAAAAAGTCACAAAAAGTTCAGTCAAAAAATGACTGGGGCACTGCTCTCTCCGGATCTGCGCTTACTGGCGCGGAAAAAGAAAGAACTGACGTCAGCGCGCATGGGCGGCGTCTAAGTACTGGCCGCGACGTCATCCCGGCGATCTCGATGCCGACGACGAATGAGGAGCCGCACGACGCCGCCTACCGACGCGCAAGGGTACTGCTACGCAAAACTTTCCGGATCCAGCCTGACGCCTGGGGATATTCTAAGGTAAGGAATCGGTCACTAACGTGTCTCTTTCAGATAAAACAATTTACAACAGGGGACTTGAAAAGAGAAGGCTGATCAGGAAGCCTAAGAAAGGCTGAAATGGCTGAGAGATAGCCCTTAAGAGTGCCCAGAGCAGAACCCTGCTGGGCCAAAGAAAGGATGAACAAGAGAACCTCAGAAAGAGGGGCAGAAAGGGGATCCACAGCCTTTACTGCTCACCATGCCACAAATTTGTTCCATCTGCAGGCGTTTACCGTCTTAGTGGAGGGACGCCTGGCTGCCAAGATAACATCACAGACTTCGGGAGGAAGGTCAAAGGCTGTCAACTGTCGAGGCTCAATCTCCTCGCAAGGAGGTGGAGGCTGGACAGGTTCGGGTGGAGGAGCGTCCCCTGCTGCTGCAACAGAAGATCCTCCCTAAGGGGCAGTCTGATCTGAGGATCGATGGCCATGTGTAACAGCTCGGGATACCAGACTCTTCGTGCCCAATCCGGAGCCACAAGAATGACTTGGGCCCGGTCACGCTTGATCTTCTTCAGCACTCTGGGCAGAAGTGGTATAGGCGGAAAGGCGTATAGAAGACCGCAACTCCACTCGCGATGAAAAGCGTCACCTAGTGAGTGCCGCCTTGAAAATTCCAACGCGCAGAATTGCTGACATTGCGCGTTCTCTTCGGTGGAGAATAGATCTAACCAAGGTTCTCCCCACTGCCGAAAGAGACCTTGCACCACCTCCAAGTGAAGACGCCATTCGTGATCCATCATGCACCTGCAGCTGAGTTCGTCCGCCCTGGCGTTCAGTGAACCTGCCAGGTGTTGAACCACCAGGGATATGCCCGGATGTTCCAGCCATGTCCAGAGACGGAGACCCCACCCCGCCCCGCTTGTTGCAATACCACATGGCGGTGGCGTCCGTGAACACCTGCACTACTCTTCCCCGGACAGCGGGAAGGAATGCTTTTAGCGCAAGACGGATCGCCCGGAGCTCCAGAAGGTTGATGTGGAGCCCGGACTCCATTGGAGACCAGAGGCCTCTGATCTCCACCTCTCCCATGTGGCCACCCCACCCCAGAAGTGATGCATCCGTCACCACTGTGAACTCCGGTTGGGGAAGGGAGAGGGATATGCCGTTGACCCAATCCTGGTTCGTTAGCCACCACTGCAATGGTCGTGTCGTGCCCTCCGAGATCGGACAGATTCCCCTGATGTTGTGCCCACTGGAACTTCAGGTCCCCCTGCAGAGCCCACATATGCCACCTGGCATGATCTACCAGCAGGATGCAGGAGGCCATGAGACCCAGCAGTCTCAGGGTCATTCTGACCGAAACCCGGGATAGAGGCTGAAAGATCGGAATCATAGCCCGAATATCCCGGACTCGCTGCTCCGGAGGATAAGTCCGAAAACTGCGTCGTGTCCAGAACCACTCCGATGAAAAGGAGCTTCTGAGAGGGAGTCAGGTGTGACTTCGGCACGTTGATAGTGAACCCCAGCGAATGCAGGAGGTCCACTGTTGTCTGGAGGTTGGAGACGACTGCCTGGGGCGAGCCCGCCTTCAATAGCAAGTCGTCGAGATAGGGGGAAGACTGGAACCCCTGATCTGCGCAGATAAGCTGCGACCACCGCCATCACTTTCTTGAACACCCGAGGGGCGCTGGTAAGGCCAAAGGGGAGCACAGTAAACTGAAAGTGCTTGTGGCCTACCGTGAACCGTAGGTAACGCCAGAGGGCCGGCAGGACGGGGATGTGAAAGTAAGCGTTCTGCAAGTCCAACGCTACCATCCAGTCTCCAGGGTCGAGGGCAGACAGGACCTGAGCTAGTGTCAACATTTTGAACTTCTCCTTCCGGAGGAAGCGGTTGACGTTCCTGAGATCCAAGATAGGACGCAGGCCTTTGTCCTTCTTGGGCACCAGAAAGTAGTGGGAATAGCAACCACGACCTACTTCTGGAGCAGGAACTCGCTCGATAGCTTCCTTGGCAAAGAGAGCCGTAACTTCCTGTTGGAGAAGGGCCAAATGATCCTCCGACATGCGATGGTATTGAGGTGGCATGGATGGAGGGGTAGTCTTGAAGGGGAGGGAGTAGCCCCTTCAGACTATCTGCAAAACCCACCTGTCCGACGTGATGGTGTGCCAGTGGGTGAGGTGATGGCGAATCCTGCCGCCCACTGGCGATTGGTGGCCTAGAAAGGTCGGACTAGGAGGGTTTGGAGGCTGTTGCAGAAGGGGCGCTGTAGGACTGGCCCGCTCGCTGGCCCCCAGACCCACGACGGTGGGTCCCACGTCCCCGGCCGCGCAGGGGCTGAGCAGCTTTCGCCGGCTGTGGCCCTGGGTGGAACGTGGCAGGACACCCCTTCCGTAGCTACGAAAGGGGCGAAAAGCAGACTGCGCAGGTCGGGTGGAGAGGCCCAAGGACTTGGCCGTAGCCCGGGAGTCCTTGAAGAGCTCTAGCGCTTTGTCTGCTTTGTCACCGAACAGGCGACGGCCATCAAAAGGCATTTCCAGCAAGATAGCTTGGACATCTCCGGAAAAACCAGTCGACCTCAGCCAGGCGTAACGTCGAAGGGCTACTGATGTTGAAATTGTCCTGCCTAGCAAGTCGGCGGTGTCCAGTCCACATCTTATGGTGAACTTGGCTGCGTCTCTCCCCTCGGCAACTGCACGGGAGAGCACGGCCCGGGCCTCCTCCGGGCACTGTGGCAGCACCTGCGCTACCGTATCCCACACAGAGTGGGTGTAACGGCCCAACAGACATGCGGTGTTCACCGACCGCAGTCCCAAGCTGGAGGAAGAAAACATCTTCCCAAGATGGTCCAGCTTTTTGGATTCCCTATCGGGTGGTGCGTTAGGGAATGCGCCTTTGGATGTAGAGGCTTGGACCACCAAGCTCTCAGGGGTGGGATGTTGGGAGAGGAACGAAGGGTCGCCCGGAGCCGGGCATTGGCATCGGGCAATCATCCTATCCACAGGAGCCCCTGTGCTGGGCCTGGACCAGGTGCCCAAAAGGATGTCAGTAAGGGCTTCATTGAAAGGCAGCAGGGGCTCCGAAGAAGCCGTTGCCGGTTGAAGCACCTCCGTTAGGAGTTTCGTCCTGACCGCAACCGTAGGAAGCTCGAGGTTGAGGGCCTCAGCCGCCCTACGCAACACCACTGCGTATGAAGCACCCTCCTCCGTAGCCACGGTAGGAGGAGACAGCATGCCAAGGTCTGGGGAGGTATCCAGACCACTGGCTTCCCCCAACTCCTCTCTCCAGTCCATCTAACTGGTCAGCCAGAGGGTCCACAGACCCCTCTCCCAGTCCTCCTCACCCTCCTCTGGTTGCCAATCTGGCCTGTAAGAAACACCAGGGTCGAACAGAGGTACAAAAGTACCGCTCGGCGCCGGATCCGGCGTCAGTCGACGTCGGTCCGGCTCCAAGTCAGGGTGGAGGCCGGGGTCGACACCGGCTGGGGATCCAATCGACGTCGGAAGCGGACGTGGTGCCGGTAGAATCGGCGCCGGGGGAGGTGTTACAAGCTCGACCGGCGCCGATCCGGATCCAGGCCTGGATCCAAGGGGACCCTGTGGTGCCGGAGCCGCCGATGTCGAAGGCCCAGGGCCCCCAGCCGAGTCCGCGGGGTCCGAAGGCGCGCCGCCGGAGTCAAACTGCCCAAAGATGGCAAGCATCGCTTCATAGAAACTCCGAAGCTGGGCAGGGGTCGCTCCGGCTCCAGGAAAAGGAGGGAAACTTGGGGTCGACCCTTCAGGCTCCGCACGCGGAGCCGCGGGACGGCACCATACGCATCCCTCGTCGCCGACGGACGGGGAGAAGTCGAAGAGCGACGATGCTTCTTCGACTTCTTTTTGTGCGTCGACTTACCTGAGGAGTGCGAAGACTTCGATGACGAGTGGTGGTGACTCCGAGACTGGCCCCTCGACCTCCCACGCGACCGGGACCTCGAACAGCACGGAGCGGACTGCTGTGCCTCGAGAAGCTTTCGAGACCGCTCCCGCAAAGACTTCGGATTCATGGTCCGGCAGTCTGAGAATGACTTGGGATCATGGTCGCGCTCCAGACACCACAGGCGCATGCGGTGCGGGTCTGTAACCGACATCAGCTTGCGACAGGTGTTGCAAGCCTTGAAGCCGGGCCGAGGACGACTGGACATCCCTGCGTGCACCAGGAGTCGATAGACTCAAAAATAGTGTCGACAAAAGTCGCAAAAAAGTCAGTCAAAAAGTGACTGGAGGTACCGTTCTCTGGATCTGCGCTGGCTGGCACGGAAAAAGAAAAAACTGATGTCAGCGCGCGAGGGCGGCGTCTAAGTAGCTACCGCGACGTCATCCTGGTGACCACGACGCCAACGACGAACGCGGAGCCTTCCGACGCCACCTTTCGACGCGCAGGGGTACTGCTGATGGAAAAATTCTCCGGATCCAGTCTGACGCCTGGGGGTAATTCTAAAGGTAAGGAATCTATAACTAATTGTCTCTTTCAGATATCCCTCATAACTGCAGTGTTTACCATACCCACTAGTGTGTAATGCGTTGTGTACAAAATGTTACCTTTGTTGTTTGGTTAGAAGACTGTTTCCAGTATAGATAGTGGTCTTAAGCTTTCCCTGGGAATATGACTATATGCATGTTGCTGCCCCTAGGAATCAGCCCCATCACAACTTTGTGCTGTACTGGAACTAACAGGGAGAGACCTTGGCTGAGAAAGTCAAGTTTTAGTCAAAATCAAATCTAATCCTCATCTTCACCTGTTCACCCTTCTCAAAAGCTCAAGGAAGCTTGAGATGAAGGCTTGGGGAGAGGCCTTGGATTGAAAGAAATTTTAATATTTAAAAAGAAAGATTGATTTTGTTGGCCCTAGTTTCCCAGCAGTCGATGATAAATTCTGATATTTCGTCTTTACTCTGAAGGAGACTGTCCAGAGAGACACTTACTACCAACAGTACATGGTTTGCTGCTGTTTTTCCCATGTCCTCTAATAGACCTATAATGTGGAAAGACACTCTGCTAAGGAGACTTGGAAGATGTACTGTCCGGTGTGTAGAGGGGCAGTCTCCTGACCAGAAAGGGACATGAATAAAAGTGTAGCACCGGAACTATGCATGGAAGCTGCCTTCAGGGAGTGAGTCATCGAGTACCCAGGAGGACCTTGCACCTCAGCTGCCAAGAGTCAAATGAAGGAACATTTGCATGACCAGAGGATCAAGATCTTGCAGAGATAATTAAAGGACAGCAAGTGTGGTGGAGCCTGAGTTATTACCATCTAGGAACAGCAACGCCTTGGAGGAGACAATATCAGCCCCTTTCCAACTCAGAGGAATACATAGGCTTTCATCTGTCACTCAGGCCTCATGGTAGTATTCGATTGGGTAGAACCACTCCACCCGAATATATAACCATTTAAATTATCTCTGTAGCTCCTTTAGTTCTAGGGCTAACCCCGTTCAAAGTCCTGGTTGGGCAGGGACCCTAAAGTCTAGTTACAGCTCCAGCCAATGATCTGGAGGATACAGTGGAATCAACCAGATCCACTGAATGCCCCAGCCAACTGATCATCATTACCATAACATGTAGGTTTTTAAATAATTGCCTAGAACCTTTGATGCTCCCAGGTGATGTATTCTAAATACTAGCTAAACATCAGCCCCAATGCAGTATTTTTGACTTTCAGAAGAGTTTGACCCTTAATTGGTCGTTAATGAACTGTGCCAATACATACCCGCCCTGGCTATCTCATCCATTTGTTAAATAGATATAGTTTCAGATCTAACCTTTGGCACCTTAAAATATTCAGGTTAGACTTTGGGTGGAAGCTCTCTTCATTCTGCGATGGTAGGTTTTGGAATATTACATTTTTGGGTCTCTTTTCCAGATTTTCAACCACTGAGGTACAAACCCTCTCCGGTGCCTATTCTTGCACGCTGTACTGCTTAGAAACTAAGGCAAAGACCAGTTAAATCACTATGGACTGGGAAATCAAATACCTGGCCCAAAAGTTTAGACTTGCAACCAAGCTTTCCAAAAAAACAATGGGGATTACCTGAACCTTTCCACCACACAAGTGATGCTTTTTACATGGGCCCTACGTTACCAGAGCACAGGGCAGTAACATGCAAGTGCTGTCATTCTGTTTGGTTTCAAATCTTGGTCATCTGTGGAGATGGTTCTAAGATCCTCTGGTTTCAGTGTGCTTCCCTATTTTAATTGCAAAAAGAACAACTGATGGACGGCATGCTGAACAATTTCAAACATTCACCCACAGTGCAGAGATCTGGGCCTAAATCCATCAATCTTTTGCACAACATGCCATTCCAGTGTAGACGCAGCCATATGCAAATCAGTCTTGACCCTGCTCCCCATGGGAACAGTCCAGCCCAAACTGCCAGCCCAGGTCCTCCCTGGGCCGGAAACAAGCATCCTGGGACTGGTTTTGAGGTATCACCTCTCATCAGCCAGGCTAGCTTGACTCCAGTGGCATGGCGAGCACAGAACCCACGTCTTGGCATACTCATCCCACTCGGAGTGACAAATGCAAAAAACAATTGATGGGCAGAATGCTGAACAATGTCAAACATTCATCCCCAGTGCAGAGATGTGAACCTAAATCCATCAATCTTTTGCTCCCCATTCCATTCCAGTTTGGACCGAGCCATATGCATATCAGTCTTGACCCTGCTCCCCATGTGACCAGTCCAGGCCGAACTGCCAGGCCAGGTCCTCCCTGGACCGGAAACAGGAGTGACATCTGTTACTACAATCAATTCTGGTTGGGGAAGGGACCCAATTGTGGCTCGTCAGCCACCACTGCAGATCTTTTCAGTTCCCTCTGAGACCTGGACCATGGCAGAGAGATTACCCTGATGATGCGCCTACTGGGACCTCAGGTCCCACTGCACCACCCGCACATGCCAAAAGGCATGTGTCACAAGCAGGACACAGGAGGCCATGAGGCCCAACAACCTCAGGTTCAACCTCACCGAAATCCAGGATAGAGGCTGAAACATCACTATCATAGCTTGAATATCCTGGACTTGCCGCTCGGGATAGGCCCGAAACTGCACTGTGTATAGAACATCACCAATGAAAGGGAGCATCTAAAAGGGAGTCAGGAGTGACTTTGGCACATTGATAGTGAACTCGAGCAAGTGCATAAGGTTCGCCGTAGTATGGAGGTGGGAGACGACTGCCTGTGGTGAGCATGCCTTCAACAGCCAATCGTCGAGGTCAGGGAAGACTAGAACCCCTGACCTCCGGAGGTGTGCTGCAACCACCGCCATCATCTTGGTGAACACCTGAGGGGCGCTGGTAAGGCCAAAAGGGGAGCACAGAAAACTGAAAGTGCTCCTTTGCTCACCATGAACCGCAGTTAACGCCTTTGGGCAGGCAGGACGGGGTTGTGAAAATTTACATCCAGCAAGTCCAACGCTACATCCAGTCACTCGGGTCAGACAGGACTTGTGGAAGCGTGAGCATCCTGAATTTCTCTTTTTTTCAGGAAGAGATCGAGACCGCGCAGGTGTACAATGGGACGAAGGCCTCTGTTCTTCTTGGGCACCAGAAAGTAGTAGGAATAGCAACTATTATCTACTTCTGATGCCAGCACCCTCTCTACAGCTCCCCTGGCCAAGAAAGCAAACACTTGCTGATGGAGCAAGGAGAGGCAGTCCTCAGTACACTAGTCATAAGTGGGTGGCATGGGTGGAGGGGGCACAAAGAGGAGGGAATAGCCTCTTTGCACAATCTGCAAAACCCAACGGTTGGATGTTATTGACCTCCAGTTGTGCAGGTGATGGCATATCCTGCCCCCCACTGGATGCCCATGATGGTCGAGGGCAACCTAAAGGGGTTTGAAGGCTGCCTGGGGGTGGTGGTGGACTGCCCCGACTTCTGGCTACCTGTCCCATGTGGTCTGTGGGAACCACGTCCTTAACCACAAAGCCACAAAAAGATTGTAAAACTTGCTGGCATTGGTGGCTGGGAGTGTAGAGATGTGGTTGTAAACCCCTTCTGTGGCCACAAATTGGGTGGAAGGCAGACTGGGGTTGGCAAGGGGCAATAGAAAGGCCCAAGGAACTTACAGCAGCCCTGCTGTCCTTAAAGCACTCCGGCGCGGAGTTGTCCTTCTCGCCAAACAAATGGGAGACATCAAAGGGCATGTTCATGAGCAAAGTCTGGAAATGTCCCGAAAAGCCAGTGGTTCTAAAGCAGGCGTGGTGCATAAGGGCCACCAACGATGAAATTGCTGAGCCCATTGAGTCAGTCGTGTTAAGCCCACAATTTTATGGTGAACTTGGCTGCATACCTCACATCAGCAATTGCTTAGGAAAATATAGCTTGGGCCTCCTCCGAGACCATGGGCGGCACTTGAGTCCCAGATCGTATGGGAGTATCGGCCCAAGAGGCAAGCAGTGTTCACCAACCGCAGTGCCAGGCTGGCAGAAGAAAACATCTTCCCGAAGGTATCTAGCCATTTGGATTCCTTATCCGGTAAAGAGGTAGGGAATGCACTTGGTTTGATTTTGGAAGTGGAGGCCTGGACCATCAAACTCTCCGGGATGGAGTGCTGGCGTGAGGAAACTCGAGTCCCCTGGGGCAGAGTGATGGCAGCAGGCAATTGTCCTATGCACAGGAGCCCCTGTGCAGGGCTTGGACAAGGCCCCGAGTAGTACGTAGGTAAGGGCTACATTAAATGGGAGTAATGGTTCGGATGGTGGCAACTCCTGGCTAAAGCACCCCCGTCAAGCCGTGTGTCTAGACTGCCACTGAGGGTACTGTAAGGTCCAGGACCTCAGCCACCCTCCGCACCACCATCGAAAATGAGGAACCATCCTCCGTAGCCACAGTAGGGGGATAGACCAGGCCAGGGTCTGGGGAGATGTCCAGGCCACTAGCATTCGCCAGATCCTCATACCAGTTGTCCACAGGAACTTCTACTGTCTGATATACATAAGGGTCTGCAGACCCATCCTAGTCATCCCCCAATCCAGACCTGTCATATGAATAAAAGACACACAATTGATGGACGGAATGTAGAAGAAATCAAAACATTCACCCCCAGTCAAGAGATCTGGGTTAAATCCATCATTCTTTTGCTCACCATGCCACCCCAATTTAGACCTGGCCATATGCAAATCAGTCTTGACCCTGTGCCTCATGGGAACAGTCCAGGCCGAACTGCCAAGCCAGGACCTCCCTGGCCTGGAAACAAGCATCCTAGGACCGGTTTCGGGGTTTCACCCATCACCAGTCAGGATAGCTTGAATCCAGTGGCACAGTGAGCCCAGGACCCACGTCTGGGCATACCCGGCGCACTTAGGGCGAGAAAGCAAAAGACACATAATTGATGGACGGAATGTAGAACAATTCAAAACATTCACCCCCAGTCAAGAGATCTGGGTTAAATCCATCATTCTTTTGCTCACCATGCCACCCCAGTCTGGACCTGGCCATATGCAAATCAGTCTTTACCCTGTGCCTCATGGGAACAGTCCAGGCCGAACTGCCAAGCCAGGTCCTCCCTGGACCGGAAACAAGCATCCTAGGACCGGTTTCGGGCTTCACCCCTCATCAGCCAGGATAGCTTGAATCCAGTGGCACAGTGAGCCTGGGACCCACGTTTGGGCATACCCGGCACACTTAGGGCGATAAAGCAAAAGACACACAATTGATGGACGGAATGTAGAACAAATCAAAACACTCACCCCCAGTCAAGAGAGCTGGGTTAAATCCATCATTGTTTTGCTCACCATGCCACCCCAGTTTGGACCTGGCCATATGCAAATCAGTTTTGACCTAGTGCCTCATGGGAACAGTCCAGGCCGAACTGCCAAGCTAGGTCCTCCCTGGATCGGAAACAAGCATCCTAGGACCGGTTTCGGGGTTTCACCCTCATCAGCAAGGATAGCTTGAATCCAGTGGCACACTGATCCCGGGACCCACCCCGAGTGGGACGGGTATGCCCAGATGTGGGTCCCGTGCTCTCCATGCCACTGGAGTCAAGCTATCCTGGCTGATTAGGGGTGAAACCTCAAAACCGATCGACGTCGGGAAGCGAAGAGCTTGAGAGACCGCTCCCTCAATGCCTTAGGGTGCATGGCGGTGCAATCCTCCCATGTTTTAGTGTAATGATCCCGCTCAAGACACCTGAGACAAACCAAGTGTGGGTCCGTAACCGACTTCAGTTGGTGACAGGTGCCACATGGTTTAAAGCCTGCCTTTTTGGTGGACATCTGCACACCAGAAGACAAAGAATCAAAAATTCTTTGAAAAAGTATCAGTCAAATAGTCCTCTCTAGATATGTGCTGACTGGCATGGAAAGAAAAGAACTAACATCAGCGGACTGGGGTGGCGCCCATATAGGCACCACACACGTCACTTCCCGTGAGGACAGTGCCACCCGGATCAGAACGACGCCACCTACTGGCACACAGGGGTACTGCTCACCAAGTTTCCATATCTAGTCTGACAACTGGAGAAAATTCTAAGGTAAGGAATCTGCGGCTAGAAGTCTCTATCAGATACCTACTAATTTTCAAAGGTATTGCACTGACTGGGCATTAAACTTAATGATTGTAATTGCACTACTTCTGTAATATATCCTCAAATATCTCCTGCGGTAAGCCATAACTGCTTGTCCTCACTGTTCTTGCAAATTGTACAAAGGGAGTAACTTGGTTATCCAATTGGAATGCTACAGCACTAGAGGCCTTGTGTTTCTAGAGGTAAATGATAGTATCCATCACAGATACTGTCCACTAAAGACTGGTTGCCCCAAGGCATGGGAAGATGCAACATTAGTCTATTGATGAATCACCAAATCTGGCACCGTGCTCTTGGAGTTGGTGTGACAGTTTAAATGCCTGATGAACAAGTTACTTGCCTTCGGTAACGCCTTATCTGGTAGAGACATGATCTATAACCACCAAAGCCCCAGGGAAGACCTGGGGAAGGGAGCCAGAGGCACAGGGTACTAGGAGCAGGCAGCCTCCAACATATAATGTTTAGCACAAATGGGGCCGCTCCCAGTTAGGTGACCGAGGTGCTACAGTGTTAGTTTGTGAGTGCAGGCATCTCACAAAAAGTGAAGGACTGGTCTCACACACCACCTGGTGTCATGCTTCATCATTGACCAGTCCTCGCCCTCTAAAACCTTGATTTGATAGAGGGCGGGCATACACCTGACGACAGGGATGCACTTCTAAACTAAGTGGGGGCCCTTAAAGTAAACAGTGGGATTAAAAGGCCATTATAGATGTCAAATCAATTTTAATATAACTGGCATCTATATGGTAGTTAAAATAAGTGATCGGTGTGTTGGGGATTCTATTGTCCCCCCCACCATGGTGAGTGTGGTTGGTATGTTTCTGCCGGTTGGCCCAGTAGGATCCATGGCATTCATCAGGACCTAAAGGAAAGATAGCGGGCTCAACTCTTACCAGGCTTTGGTGAGAGGGTTCCACTGTGTGGGGTGATCTAGATCACGCTCCACTGTTGTGCGGCTTATGCGTTCAAGCCTGAAAGACAAAGAAAAATGTGTAGGAGACAAAACAAAGGAGCACCAAGGACGAAATTTACATAAAATTTCACTCAGCCACATACACAGACAAGTATCGTGAGTGGCTATAAGTGCAACAATCGTGACAAGCATCTGTGCGCTTATTAACTTGTGGTAACTTATGTCAACTATTAATACTTTCACACACACAATCATGTCTTGTGACACCGGATCTCGACCCACTGCAGTTAATTGCACCCAATTTGACCGCCAATTAACACCCGCTGCTCAGCGCTAGCACTATAAATTGCACAAACTCGCGCCCCTCATTTATCTTAGAGGAGGTGAGGAGTACACATCTAGGTGCAGAGGTGGAAGATGCACCACGGAACAGTAAGGGAGTGATAGCATGATTGTGTGTGTGAAAGTATTAATAGTTGACATAAGTTTCCTTCTGACCACCACGCCTTAGAAACCATAGAGTCTCATGGTTGTACTAATGTTTTTAATGTTCTCAACTGCTTTCTGTTTTGTTTTTCCTTACTATTTAGCGTTTGACCACAGGGGTCTTCCTCCCTCACCCTCCTATGGGGCAATTTGGTCCCCTGTCTAGGGTAAGCATTGTGGATAAAAGATACAACAAGTTAATAAGTGCACAGATGCTTGTCACGATTGTTGCACTTATAGCCACTCACGATACTTGTCTGTGTATGTGGCTGAGTGAAATTTTATGTAAATTTCGTCCTTGGTGCTCCTTTGTTTTGTCTCCTACACATTTTTCTTTGTCTTTCAGGCTTGAACGCATAAGCCGCACAACAGTGGAGCGTGATCTAGATCACCCCACACAGTGGAACCCTCTCACCAAAGCCTGGTAAGAGTGGAGCCCGCTATCTTTCCTTTAGGTCCTGACGAATGCCATGGACCCTACTGGGCCAATCGGCAGAAACATGTCGACCACACTCACCACGGTGGGGGGACAATAGAATCCCCAACACACCAATCACTTATTTTAACTACCATATAGATGCCAGTTATATTAAAATTGATTTGACATCTATAATGGCCTTTTAATCCCACTGTTTACTTTAAGGGCCCCCACTTAGTTTAGAAGTGCATCCCTGTCGTCAGGTGTATGCCCGCCCTCTATCAAACCAAGTTTTTAGAGGGCGAGGACTGGTCAATGATGAAGCATGACACCAGGTGGTGTGTGAGACCAGTCCTTCACTTTTTGTGAGATGCCTGCACTCACAAACTAACACTGTAGCACCTCGGTCCCCTAACTGGGAGTGGCCCCATTTGTGCTAAACAGAGACATGATCTAGCCACAGAATCTCTACCTTTGAATTTCCTAGGCATCAGACTGGATCCGGAAGATTTTTCTTCGAGCAATACTCCTGCGTGCCGGTAGGTGGTGTAGGTCGGCTCCGCGTGACGTCGTTGGCGTTGTCCACACTGGAAGTGACTTCTGCATCACCTATATAGGCGCCACCTCAGCGCCCTGATATCAGTTACTTTTCGCAACTTTCCATGCCAGAAGCTCTGAGCCATGAAGTAAACTGACAGTGGTGTGTTTTGAACCACTAGGGTCCTGAAAGATAACAGCCCTGACCCTTTAAACGTGCCTGCAACGCGGGGAGGATGGGTGGGTCGGTAAGGAATCTGCAGCTAGATCATGTCTCTACCACATAAGGCGAGTAACTTGTTCATCTGATAAAGACATATAGCTGCAGATTCCTTATCTTTGAATAGATATCCAAGCAATACCATCCCCGGAGGGGGGATTGCAGACGAGCAGAAAGTCCTGCAAGACAAAACGGCCATAGAGGCCTTCCCACGGACCTGACCATCGTTGGTAAACATGTGCAGGGATGCCAACGTTGCTGCCTGACCAATGTCGGCAACTGGAACTTAACGTTGCAACGCTGTGGTAGAGGCCTTAGCTCTGGAGAATGAGCTCTTAAGCCTTCAGGAGGCTGTTTCTTCACCAGAGCATAGCACATTTTGATGCAGAGGTCGACCTATCACGAGGTAGTCTTCTTCTGCATCGCACAACCTTTCTTTGCCCCAACGTAGCCCACAAAGAGTTGGTCGTCCACCGGGAATTCTTTTGTGTGGTCAAGGTAGAACAACATTCTTTTTGGATCCAGAAGGTGGAGTCGTTCCTCTTCCTTAGAGAGATGTGGTGTAGCATAGAAAGTTGGCAAAGTGAAAGATTGCCCCACGTGGAAAGGTGTTACCACTTTCAGAAGGAAAGAGGCCCTAGATAGAAGCACCAATTTATCAGGGAATATTGTCAGGTAAGGAGGCTTGGATGACAAAGCCTGCAATTCACTCACCCTCCTGGCAGATGTGATTCCCACTAAAAAGGCTGTTTTGATGGTAAACAGCCAGAGGGGGCAATTGTGCAGAGGTTCAAATTCAGCACATCAACAATGAATGAACTAAATTAAGTTCCCACTGAGGCATAATTAAAGGGGAAGGTGGGAACATATGTACAAGTCCTTTGAGGAATCTATTTGCAATGGAGGATTTAAATAATGAGGGTTGGTCTGGCAGCTGCAGAAAGGGATAAAAGGTACCCTTTTAAAGTGCCGGGAGCAGAGCCCTGCTGGGCAAGGGTTAAAATAAAGAGCAAAACATCAGAAAGGGAAGGGGGTCAATAGACTTTTCTGTACAATATATTATACATTTGTTACATCGGCAGACGTATACCGACTTGGTGGTGGGACGCCTGGCTCCCAAAATAACATTACAGACTTCGGGAGGAAGGTCAAATACTGTCACCGCTCAATCTCCATGTAAGAAGGCGTAGAGTTGACAGGTTCGAGTGGAGGACCATCCCCTGCTGCTGCTGCAACAGAAGATCCTCCCGAAGGGGCAGCCTGATCGGAGGATCATGCTCATGCTGAGCAGCTCGTGATACCAGATTCTCCATGCCCAGTCTGGAGCCACAAGAATCACTTGGGGCAGGTTGGTCCTGATCTTCTTGAGAAGTCTGGGCAGAAGTGTTATGGGCGAAAAGGCATACAAAAGGACTGAGCTTCTCTTGAGACGAAAAGCATCTCTGAGCGAGAGCCCCCTTGGAAACTCTAGTGCGCAAAACTGCTGACATTGCACATTCTCTGCAGTGGTGAACAGACAAGGTTCTCCCCACTGCTGAAAGAGACCTTGTGCCACCTCCGGATGGAGATGCCACTCGTGATCAGCTAGGCATCGACTGCTGAGATCGTCAGACCTGGCGTTTAGGGAACCTGCCAGGTGTTGAACCACCAGGGATATGCCCTGCTGTTCCAGTCATGTCCAGAGACGCAGGGCCTCTTGACAAAGAGTCCACGACCCCACTCCGCCCTGTTTGTTGCAGTGCCACACGGCGGTGGTGAGGTCTGTCAACACTGGAACTAGCCTTCCTTTGATGGACGGTAGAAAGGCTTTCAATGCCAATCGAATCGCTCAGAGCGCCAGCATATTGATGCGACCAGTCATCTGATCTCCACCTCTCACAGATGGCTGCCCCATCCCAGAAGTGACGCATCGGTCACTACTGGGAAATCTGGTTGGGGAAGGGTGAGGGGTCTGCCTCTGACCCAACCACCACTGCAGGTCGTTTGCAGTTCCCTCCGGGACCTGGACCATGTCGGAAAGATTCCTCTGATGCTGCATCCACTGCAAAGCCTGCGTATGCCATCTGGCATGTGTCACTAGCAGGATGCAGGAGGCCATGAGGCCCAACATCCTCAGAGTCATTCTCACCGAAATCCAGGAAAGAGGCTGAAACATCAGTATTATAGCCTGAATATGCTGGACTTGTCGTTCGGGAGGATAGGCCCGAAACTGCACTGTGTCCAGAATAACTCAGATCAAAGTGAACTTCTGAGAGGGAGTCAGGTGTGACTTCAACACGTTGATCGTGAACCCCAGCGAATGCAGGCGGTCCGCCATAGTCTGGAGGTGGGAGACTACAGCCTGTGGCGAGCCCACCTTAAACAGCCAGTCATCGAAATAGGGGAAGACTGGCACCCCTGATCTGCACAGATGTGCTGCGACCACCTCCATCCCCTTGGTGAACACACGAGGGACGCTGGAAAGGCTAAAGGGAGCACGGTGAACTGAAAATGCTTGTGGCCTACCGTAAACCGCAGGTAGCGCTGATGGGGAGGCAAGTAGGATAGGAATGTGGAAATAGGCGCCCTGCAAGTCCAGCGCTACCATCCAGTCTCCTGGGCCCAGGGCAGACAGGACCTCAGCTAGAGTGAGCATCTTAAATTTTGCCTTGTTGAGGAAGTAGTTGAGAGCCCGAACTGCCAGGCTAGGTCCTCCCTGGATAGAAAAGAGCATCCTGGGACCAGTTTCAGGGCATCACCCCTCATCAACCAGGCTAGCTTGAATTGACTGGTCCAAACTGGGGTGGCATAGTGAGCAAAAGAACAATGGATTCAACCCAGATCTCTCGACTGGGGGCGAGTGGCTGAAAGGTTTCACCACTCCATCCATCATCTTGTTGTGTTTGCTGTTTGCCCTTAGTGGCCAAGGGTATGTCCAGATGTGGATCCCTTGCTCGCTGTGCCACTGTTTTCAAGCTAGCCTGGCTGATGAGGAACGGTACCCCAAAACCGGTCCCAGGATGCTTTTTTCCGGTCCAGGGAGGACCTGGCCTGGCAGTTCGGGCTGGAGTGTTCCCATGAGGAGGAGGGTAAATATTGATGTGCATATGGCTAGGTCCAAACTGGGGTGGCATAGTGAGCAAAAGAATGATGGGTTAAACCCAGATCTCTTGACTGGGGGTGAGTTGTTGAAAAGTTTCACCACTCCGTCCATCATCTTATTGTGTTTGCTATCTTGATCACATAGCCCACTTCTTCATTAAACAGGCGACGTGTTTTGTGGATTATCCTGCTCTTTCACGGCCAGCATCCAATTTAACCGCACTAGTATTAAAAATAAACACTATATTCGGGGACTTTAAGAGGGAGGTAGGGAACAATGGTATTCTCTATTGATGTGGACCTTCATTTATCGCTACTAATAGAAAATTCAAATGTAAAATGAGATTGATGCTACAATATAGATGCTCTTTGTATGTACAATTATGTCATGGTTTAATAAAAAGAGTTAAAAAAAAAAAAAAGATTCTCTCGAGCAAATGGTGATTTCACATCTCCTATTCAAGTTACATGCAATATTGACGGATACTGTAAAGTTTATTTAAAGGGTAACTGATTCATGTTATGAAGATTAGGAAATTTCAATAGTTAATAAAAAAAAAAAATCTCATTTGATGGATAATAAAATAATTCTGCATAAAAAGTGATTCTGAGGAACAGATTCAGAACAACAAATATTTCCAAAAACCATATAATACATTTCAAATTCAGAAGGATCAATGGACGTGTTTGCTTATTTTCACTCATTCACATACTTTGTATTGACCCTACTTATCTAAATTCGGATTTAAGTAAAACTAATTGTGCAAAGGGGCGTGATTGGTGACACTATACCTTAGTGTAACTTATGATGCATGACTCATTAATAACCTAGGTTCTTGCTTTAGTAGTAGGCCTGGAGAAGGGGTGTAGATTGCAGTTGTGTCCAAAGTGCGAGTGCAATGGTTGTGCACTGCAACATAACATTCATTACTTGTATCTCTTAGGTAAATATGGGTGCCTGCTACCAATTATGTTTTCAGGGTTCATTGTGAATTCTGGTGGTGCACTTTTCCAGCGTTTCCTCAATTTATGAACTTAATTTTTTGCAGCGTTTACACATTTGGATGAAAAACATGTTGAGGAAAGCAATTTTGTTTTTTTAGTATTCAGAAATATGTTGTGGCACACCCACTGCTATTTTGTAAACAAATTATTAAGCAAGCCCATTTGACCAAAGCTTATGACCCATTCTGTAAGAGGACACTGAACCACTACAATCCTCCTCGGAAAGTCCCCATTGCTAAGATTTGAGGAGTAGCTACCTGGAGATGTACTCATACTTTTAAAAGGCCCTACTGCCTAAACTGTCTCTTGAGAACAGATGCCCATGTGGACAAAGAGTCTGTACAAAACTGGTGTTTGGTTAGGTGGTAGTACTCTTTTCCATACCTACCTATGTTAACTTTTATGCTCTCTTTTCCTTCATGGGTCTAAATGGGATAAGTCTGCTCTTCCATTCAACATTTATGAATTTCAGTGAAGATCCCATGGTGCAGAAGGAAATGTTTTAAGCCTAGTTTTCTGACATGGGAATGGTCATAATTCTTGAACAATCTCACAGGCTACGGACTATTTTGCCAAAGTAGTTTAAAAGACACTATAAGTAACAACAAAGTTTGTAATTCCTAATCACCGATGTTTTATCTAATATCGGAGGGCCATTCACATCAAGGGTGCAAGGGGAATCTTTCTGACTCAAATGATGTTTGCAACAAAAAGGTTGGAAGCAAAACAAGGTGGAAATTCATTATCACTTCCGCAAAGAAAATTAATGAGTTATCAAAATGACGACATTTGCATATAATAGAACAAACAGCTCATTAAAGCAGAGGCTAGTATCATGTGGTGAAGTGACAGCTACAAGGAATGTTACTTTTAGGTGCTAAAATGTTGACTTGTGTTAGGGTTCAAATTTAGGTTCTAAAATCAATGGTTGATTCTAGAGGAGGGCTTTTTAACGAGAGAAGCGGTCCTAGGGACAATCTAGAAAATCCTTTGTTAGGGGCACTGTGACAAAGGAAGATTTAGGATAGGCCATTTTTATAGTCAGCCATACGCACTCGGGAGCTCTGGTCCAAGAAAACACCTAGGTTTTGTCAATTAGTTTAGGCAAGGCACCTCATTGGATACACAGATTCCACATGCACCAAGTGCAGATTCTACCACTTGCATGGGTACAATGCTCATATGAAGGCATGGTTATCCACCTCCATAATGCCCATACAGTGTGGTTTCAATACAAATACCTTTATTGTAGGAATTCATGAGCTGAGCAGCACCAAGTTGAGCATTTGCAGTGCATATTGTGCTATAACAGTCTGAACTTGTGCTCCAAACGGGCAATAAGGTAATCACATCAATTTCCTCTATAACGACAGAACTATGCTGCCAGATATTTGGAGACGAGACTGTATGACCAATGCTTTCGATCAGAAGATCGCAACCATTTCTATTCACTTTTCAATTGATCCTCCTTTATTCTAGCTGAAAAAGGTCATTGCAAATGGCCTCATAATTGGTTGTTTATTGCTTGCTTTCTACGGCATGAACAGGTCCGCCAGATTCTATCCTCGGCCACGGCTTATTATCCGTATGACCTGGATG
This sequence comes from Calotriton arnoldi, assembly GCA_963921515.1. Taxonomy (NCBI): domain Eukaryota; kingdom Metazoa; phylum Chordata; class Amphibia; order Caudata; family Salamandridae; genus Calotriton; species Calotriton arnoldi. Next base: position 85,391 of record CAWUFW010000580.1, read on the forward strand.
GCCTTAAAATGCAGATACTGCAGATTATTCCATGGAAATAAACGCCAAACGGAAGGCTATTTTGCAACTCCGACCATGACTTTGAAGGTGGGACATCAAATATGGCCCCCTGCAGCCTACCACAATGTGGATAACCATGGACAGTAACTCTAAAGTCTATTCCGATCCGGAAGTCTTAGTACGCTTTTTGAATTGCCTGGATGAGAAACGTATGGACACTACCCCGCCCAGCGCGGGCCTCTGTCACCACTCCAGGTAACCACCCTTCTCTATAAGTGGGTCGTGACCTGGACAGGCCCTTTAAGAAGCCCTATGAGAAGGAGAGAGTTGTGTGATACGTTGAATAACTTACAAATGATATCAGTGATAAGTCGAGATCTCCCTTGAAGCTGCCTCCCTCCGCTGCCTCCGGCGCTATGGCCAGTCCCTCCAGACAGCCCAGATGATAGACGTGCTCTACTGGCTTGCCTCAATATCCATATCCTGACTCCTTGGTTGTTTGCTACCTGTTTGTGTACACTTGCCAATCTCTTGGTTGCCCGTACTAGGGCTGGGTGGCCTGGGCCATGGGGTGCTTCCCCCGCTCTCTTTTTGAGACTCGGATGGGGGCCTCACTACCTCATCTCCTTCTTTTTCCCTCTTATAGCCCTATGTGGTGTGGCGATCTTGCTGTGGAAGACGTTACCGTGTCAGGTTTTACATACTTGGACAGATGCCGACAGCCGCTATGTAGTGGCCAAGTTCAAGATCGGAGACAGAGTCCTGGGAAGGAGTTAGATCTATACCCCGAAAGGGAATAAACAGCTTCTCTTTCTGCAACTAAACTGTGTTTTGACAGAGTTGCGGACCTCCCACATAGTTTTAGGGGGTGAGTGGAACCTTGCCCCAGATCTAATCATGGACAGGTTGGGCCCCCTGAACACATTGCACAGTGCCCTCCTACAGGATCTCCGAGATGACCATGGCCTGTTTGTCGTGTGGTGCATTCTCCACCCAGTAGATAAGGGCTATACCTTTCACTCTCAGGTCCATGACTCCCACTTCCAACTGGACTACGTCCTAGTGGCACAAGCGGTAGTAGCCCGTACTCAGGACAGTGTCATTTTTCACCCAGCACTTGCTGCTCATGCCCCCCCTCCCCTCCCCCCCATAGGTCTCTCGGTAGACTGGAACAATTCCTTTCTCCACAGAAAGCCAAGGCGCCTTAATGTCTCCCATTATAGAATGCGGGTGGACCGGGCACACTTGAAATCTCACCTTTCTACCTATATGACTGACAACAGGGTCTCAGCTTTGTCCCCTCACACACTCTGAGCCGCGGCTAAGGCCACATTATGACTCAGCCCTTGCAAAGAAAGTTAGGTCAGACCGTCAGACAGTCCTTGAAAGGGAAATTGCTTCTATGATGAAGTCCCATTTCTAAAGCCCCATGGCTGCCTACCTGCGTGACCTGGAACGGGCAAAAATGGAGCCGAATTCCTTGCTCCCTTCCAAATACATGCTATATCACTTACAAGCCCGACATTATACGCAGGGCAAAAAGAAGGGCCGTTTACTAGCTGCACAATTTCGACAGACGGAGGCCTTGGTGGCCATCCCGACAATTCATGAAGCTGAGGGTAACGCTGGTGACAGTTCGCAAGAGATTTCTGCCAACTTTGCGGCCTACTACACAGGCCTCTGTAGTTCGGAGGTTGGGGACGACACCAGTGGGGAAGATGGTTTCTTTGAGGACATTCTACCACTGTCCCTCAATGACTGAGGTAGGGCTCTTCTTACGGGAGAAATAACGAAAGAAGAAATATTGCAGACAATTACCGGTCTCCCTTATAACAAAGCGCCGGGAGAAGATGGCTTCCCGTGGAAGTTTTATAGGTGGATGCAACTGATAGTGGATGACTCCCTGTACAATGCATTTAAGGAGGCAGAGAAATGGCAGCTTATCCCACCACTCCAATAGGGCACTTATCACAGTCCTCCCTAAACCTGGAAAAGACCAGTTGCAGTGCAGCAGCCACCGCCCTCTATCCCTGCTTAATGCGGACATGAAGATACTAGCTGAGATATTGGTGGTCTGCATTAAATGGGTGTTCCCCACCATGATTCACTACTCCCAGGTGGGCTTTGTGCCCAGTAGGATGTCCCACAACCATCTCCATACCCTTTCACACACCCTGTGGCTCTCCAAGGATATCAGGCAGGAACTAATCACCCTCTCTCTAGATGCTGAAAAGGCATTTGAAAGCATTGAGTGACCCGACATCTTCCGGACTCTACGGCGCATCAGACTCGAAAAATACTATTTCTAAGGTCTGATGGCTGTATGAGGCACCGACGGTGCAGGTCAACTGCGGGATTTTGTCTCAAACCCATTTCCAATTAAGAGGGGCTGCCCTCTCTCCCTGCTACTGGTCCTCTTCGCCTTGGCGACTCTGGCGGTCGTGATCTAGCGACATCCTCTCATCCGGCGTTTTGAAAATTCTGCTGTACGCAGATATTTTGCTCACCGTGACTGACATACCTACAGCTCTCATGTCTACCATCTCTGATTTCTCGACATACACAGGCTATTGGATAATCTGAAGCAAAAGTGAGGCTCTGCCACTCTCTTGGGTCACGACAAAACCATTCATACCAGATTATAACTGCTAATGGAAGGCTCACCGTGTGGCATACCGCTGGTGTGTATTAGCTGCAGTCTAGAAAAGATGGTGTCAGACAACTTAGACCCACTAATAGCTGCTACCAAACGAGAGAATGCAAAATGGGCCCACCTTAATCTCTCTCTCTGTGGGAGGACACAGGCGGTCAAGATGCTGATTGTTAAGCCCTTCTCGTCTGTCCTGGGAATGCAGCCATTCGTTGTTCGGATGTCCGTACTGTGGGATATAGACAGAGGCATTAAATCCTTTGTAAGGGGGGGGGGGGAACGTGAGACCGCGACTGAAAATCTAGAAACTTCAACCATTGGCGCTATGGGGTCTCGAGCATACAGAGCATAGAACATTACTCCATCGGGCTACATTTCTCTCAACTGGTGTATATCACGCCGGCTCGGCCGGAGGCCCTACTCTGGGTTCCTATAGAACACCTTCTTATGGGCTGTGGCCCAGGGCTCCAAATACTATATGATCCGAGGCGGGGGCGCTAGAGGGCGCCAGAGGGCGCCAAGCAAGATGGCCGCACTTGCGTGAGGCTCTTGCTGCTCGGGGTACAATCCTTCCAATATCCTGCTCATCGGAGGCCCCTAATCACTGGAAATGCCGCCATCTCAATCATGGACCTCGCCTGCTGCCCGATGCTACAACAGCGGCTGTTAAATCAGCCCACATACTCCAAAATAGCGGTACAGCTATCAGCGCCAGAGCAAATAAGATGGCGGGCGCCCTTGAGGCCCAGCTCCGGTAACAACAACGCAAACCCGGAGATCAACGCTGTGACTACTGTACTGCCGCGGGTGGGCCTGTGAGAGCGGCGACATCCCCATTCTGTACATCACGCTGGAGCTGCGGCACCCAGACTGCTGCTGGAGAGGCCGGAGCGGCGCGCCCTGAGATGGCGGATCCCACACCCACCTGCTGCGAACCTGCGGGCCCGGGTTGCTCCTGGTTGTCGCGCTCCGGGACCCGCGGCCCTCAATTTACGTCCTGAGGCTCCGTGATCTGACAGACCGGTGAGTGCGATATCCCTGGGGAGCCGACTGGCCGCGCCCGGCACTCGCCTCCTGGACGCCGCAGCTGCTGGGCCCGGTCCGTTGGGAGGTGGGTACAGCCGGTGCCCGGCGACTACCTGCGGCCTCCCCTCTGCACTGCACCCGCCGGGCTTCCACCCGTTTACCGGACTGAGTGTCTGCCACACGCGTAGAACTCCTGCTGTTTTGGGGCTCTCACTCACCTGTTACCCCTCAGGCTGGCGCTGCTGATTGGATCCTTTGCCCGCTCCGGTCTGCGACGAACACTCCACTGACCACAAGCGGGGCATCTCCAGGCCGCGTTGTGCCTCGGCCCCTGGCAGAGCCCGCTACCTTGACCCTGCGCGCTCTCTAGGGCCGGAGCCCACTGCCACTCATCCGCTTTATCCAGGGTGAATATCTAGCCCTCCTGTGGGGCTCACTACCCAACCTCCTGCCTCGTAGCCGCTGACCTACAGAAGACTTCGCTCAGCCTGCTCGTGAGCCACAGCCCGCGCACGACTTGAAGCCACTGCCCGAAGCTGCTTTTTCGCCCCGCCATCCTCCGGCCCTCGGTTGGGCACTTCACCAGCGAGCGGCCTGCTGAGCCTGCCACATCCCTCCATTTTGCCTCCAAAACCAGCCGTGCGGCGGGGACCTGGGCGCCGTTGGCTGGCAGAAGACGCACCGTCAATACCCGCCACATGCGCTGTGACTGTCTGCCGGGTTGCGGACTTCCCTAACCCCCAAAGACACAAGGTACGCTGCTTACCAATCCACGAAGGCGCCGGGGGCGAGCGTACGCGGTGGGGGGCATCTCGGGGCCTGAGGGATGCACCACCCGGCGCCACCTCCTCAATTCCATGGTCGGGCCTGCCTTGGCGCCCTCATCTTCTCGCACTGATCTCCTCTCCACTCCGAGATGGCATTACTGCGGGCGGCCCTCTGAAAACCTAACAGGAAGGCACGCCAGCCCGGTCCATGCCACCCCTGCACCCTGAAAAGCGACAAGGAGACGCCACCTGTTGTGAGACACACCCCACCGCTCCATCTGCGCCTCCTCTCCAGCTTCGCGTCTGGGGCAGAACTCCCCCCTATTTTGGGTCATCACCAGCGGTCGCTTTGAGAGCTGCCGCCATGGGCAAGACCGATGGCAAGCAACCGAAACTCACCTTCGAGGGCCACAAGTCTGTCAGAACGCAGGCTGAGACGGATGATGCCCCGGCTGGGGCCTCCACGCCTGGCACAACCACCTCCACGGACGACTTGAGGGAGCTCCTCCTTGTGATGCAATCCAGTCTGACGTCCATAGAGACCAAAATGGATGCTATGAATACTCGTATGGACAACCTAACACAAAATTGAACGGCATGAGGAAAGGATTAAAGAGGCGGAGCGCCGCATCTCTGATGTGGAGGATACTACCACCACGACCGCTGAAAAAACGCTCAATATGGAAAAAGTCCTCAAGGTAATTGCCGCAAAAAACGAGGATTTAGAATCTCGCTCAAGAAGAAACAACCTGCGGATCCTTGGAGTGCCGCAGTCAACAGCTACTGGCAAAATGGAAGAATATGTGGAACGCATGCTTACCACGCTCTTTGGGAAGGAGGCTTTCTCGGCGGTATTCATTGTTGAGAGAGCGCACCGTTCACTGGCCTCCCGTCCAATACCTGGAGCACCTCCTCGGCCCATTATAGCGAGAATACTTAACTACCGAGATGTTGCCCTACGGCTAGCCAGGGAGAAAAAACCGCTGCTATTCAAAGGCATAGAACTCTCAATGTACCCTGATTTTACTATGGCAGTTCAGGAGGCCCGTAGAAAATTCCTCCCGGCAAAGAAGAGCTTCAACAAGCACAAATCACATATGCCATGCTGTATCCGGCACGCCTTAAAGTCACGCACCAAGGGAAACAACACTTTTTCACTGATCCTCAACATGTGTATGACTTTTTAAAATCTCTACCTAAACAGCGGGTAGATCGGTCCTCCCCTTCTCATTCACCTTCCGGCAATGATGACATATCAGATATCGATTGATCACCACGTCATTCCTAGGTTTCCGAGAATAACCCTCCACCTGGCACACCGTACGCCTGCACGCTACCTCGGGACACCGCTCGCTAAGAGACGCTCTCCCACTACAGACTGCTGCACAGTCCTTTGTAGTGTTCCCCTGGCTGGTGCCAATGTCACTCTTAAGATCCGGTCTACCGCCATTGAATTCTGGGCACGATGAGACTCTCTATGACCCCCCCGAGCACCCTCGCGCCCGCGAGGTGCCCTTGGCTGCCCTTTAGCCTCTACCCATCAGGGAACCCCTACGATGTTTTTGGTTATTGCTGTCATGATCTTATTTCTATTCTTCCCCGTTGGGAGTTTGTCATTTGGGATATGTGGGAAGGGAGGGAGGGTAGAACGTCACAGCAGGATTGGGTTGCTGATGTGGGAGGGGGGGAATTCTTATTATCTGCTACTCGACGATGCCCTGACGCACATAGGCCCTACGCATTCAACTGATCCACCTGACAAGCACTTGACAACCTTCGTAAATTCTCAGACATACCACCATGACAACCAGTCTTAACCCCCCCAGCTACAATCTACTAACATGGAATATGAGAGGTCTGGGAGATCCCCGCAAGCGCCGTCACATCCTGGCATACCTGGTCAGGCACAACGTGCACTGCGCTATGCTACAGGAGACACACCTCGGCCCCTCCACTTCAAACCCATTTGCTACCCGCTGGGCCACTTACCGCCGTTTCTCCTCGTACTCCACCTATGCACGCGGTACCTCCATCTTAATCAAACGCACTCTCCCTTACACACCCATTGGTTCCTATGACGACCTGCTGGGTCGGTACTGCATTTTGTGAGGTAGACTGGCCTCCCAGTCCATCACATTCGCCACTTGCTATGGCCCGAACACGGATGACCCAGAGTTCTTTCGCGTTCTATGGGGCAAGATCCTGGACACTGGTTCGGCACACGTGGTATGGGGCGGAGACTTTAACGTCACCTTTGACCCATCACTGGACCGTTCGCATCCGCAACCCCACCATTACTCTAATGCGCAGCGCCTCCTCGCGCACATCACCGCGGAGCATGGCCTCGTAGACGCCTGGCGTAACCTGCACCCGCATGTCAGAGCAGGTACTTGCTTCTCTACTGCCCACTCCTCCTGGTCGCGCATTGACAGTTGGCTCATATCCAGAGGGCTAACGCTGTGGCTGACTCGCGCCTCCCATCTCCCGCGCACCTACTCAGACCATTCCCCAGAGCTTATCATGCTTGACCCCCGCACGAAGCCTCACCATCCCTGTCCTGGCGGCTACCCACACACGCGCTACTCAACCCAGTGTTCAAGTCCGAACTTGAGCAGGAAATAATGGACTTCTTCCCCCGCAATGAACACTCCGTCACACAATATTCTACCATTTGGGAGGCTTTTAAAGTCACTGTTCGCGGGATATGCATCACTAAGGGGGGGGGGATCCTGATGGACCTACGCAACACTCTCCACAGGTTGGAGACTGACCTTAAGCATACCGAAACACAGATACAAAACACGCCCACCCCAGCACTACAATCGCGCCTGAGAGACCTGCTCACTGAGTACCAAGAGGCAGCAGATAGGGAATGCAAATTTCGAGGTAAATACCACCAAGCTCGGCGCTAAGGGGAGGGGGAGAGGCCAGGCAAGGTGCTCGCGGCCCTTATTCGTCCACCCAGGTTTTCCAATACCGTCCTCGAAATCACTGACGAAAACGACCATTTGCACAGAAACACTTCAGATATAGCTGCCACCTTCAAGCGGTTTTACACCACTTTGTACACATCGCAAAGGACGCAACCTATTGACTTCACCCCCTTTTTTCAGGACACAGCGATTGGCTGGCTTGGGGATAACCAAAGGAAGATGCTCCTCGCCGATTTTGAAGACGAGGAGATGACTGCTGCAATTATGCAGCTGCAGTCCGGCCGGGCCCCCGGCCCCAATGGTCTTACGGCCGAATTTTATAAAACCTACTGCTCCATTCTCCTTCCCGTCCTTCGTAAGGTATACGAGGAAGCCAGGGAGACGGGTATCCTCCCCCAAACTATGCGGGAGGCACTTATAATATCTTTGCTCAAGCCGGGAAAGCCGCCTGCACACTGCGATTCATATAGGCCGCTATCCCTGATTAACGTTGATGTTAAAATTCTAGCTAAACTAATTGCAAATCGCATTAGCCCCCTTATGACTGCTTTGGTGCTCCTCGACCAATCGGGGTTTGTGCCCGGTAGAGGCACATCCCATAACCTTCGCACCCTCTTCGCCGTCCTTCACGATATCGAGCCGGACGCGAACGCGGTGGCGGTCTTCCTAGACACCCCCAAAGCTTTTGACTCCCTGGAATGGGATTATTTAGTGTTCGTACTCTAGCGTATGGGCTTCCCCGCTCCATTCCTGGTGTGGATTCATTTACTATACACCGGCCCGCAGGCGAGCACACTGATCAACGGCGTCCGATCCCCTCCATTTCCAATCGCCAGAGGCACCAGGCAGGGGTGTCCTTTGTCGCCTCTCCTCTTTGCCCTGGCGATTGAGCCCCTCGCGGCCAAGATCCGCCAGCACTACCGCGACCACGCCCTCGTGTACCCTGAGAGACCAATTCTAATCTCCCTATACGCTGATGACCTTACTCTTTATCTGTGAGATCCAGGAGACCGCCTCAACCCAATCCTTCGGTTGCTTATTCTCTTTGGACGCCTCTCTGGGGTCAATATAAACTGGGGGAAATCCCAGATCTTTCCCCTTACAGACGCCACACCAAAAATCACACCAGATTACCCCCTCGAGTGGTGCGAGGACACAGTTACCTATTTAGGCATAGTAATAACTTGCGACCGACGCGACTTGATGGAGGCTAACTACGGGCGCACCCTAAGCCTCCTGACGGACAAGATCACCGGGTGGATCGCCATGCCGCTCTCGCTGGCGGGTAGAACTTCACTGATCAAGATGGTTATCCTGCCCAAACTGCTTTATCTTTTTATTAATATCCCCTACACCCCCAGTAGGCATTTTTTTAAAGCTTTAAAAACCCAACTCATTTGCCTCACCTGGGGAGGGAAACAACCGAGATTGCAATGGGACACCCTTACTCGACCCTTTGGCGCAGGGGGGTTCGAAGTTCCGGAGCTATACTTCAGCTGTGCGCAGGCCCACTACGCGGTGTACTGGCTGGCCCCCCCCTCCCCTATATGCCTCACTTAGCGATCGAAGACGGCTACATGACCCCGACCCCCAGCTCTGCCTATCTTAGCTCACCGGCCACCCCGAGACACCTCGCCTCAACCACGGTGGAATGCACCATCAGTGCCTGGTGGGATTTGGCCCGCAGCCATCACGTAACCATAATGTACTCTCCCCTGTTACCCCTCCAGGGTAGACTCGATCTTCCGGTCATGCGAGAGGGGGGCTGTCGCCAGCTCCTCCGGAAACTCTCCATCCAGACTTGGGGAGGGCTATACACCAACGGCATGTTTCGCACCAGTGAGGAATTCTTTGGTAACGTCTCACCCACCCCTTTGGAGCGATTCCTCTATGTTCGTCTGCGGCAGGGCATCAGGGCTCTAACCCCATGCTTTCCACAAGAACCCCCAGTCAAGACTCCACTACACACCCTGCTTCAGAGGGACGCTCCCACACACAGTCTCGCTGCTATACCGTCACACTCAGGCAGATTGCCCCTATGATCCCCCCCTCGGCCAGAACGCGCTGGGAGAAAGAACTCAACTCCCCCTTCACTGACGAACAGTGGTCCTTCTGCTGCCGGCAGACTGGGAACATATCAGCCAGCAGCAGACTGCGCATTATTCACTATAAATACCTACACCAGCTTTATTATACACCTGCACGACTGATGCGCCTTCACCTGCGAGATACTGACCGCTGAGGGAGGGAAGGGGCGGACGTCCGACACCTTGCCTGGGACTGTGCCCCTATCCGACGATATTGGGCGGAGGTGCTGGAGGCGATTGGACAGATGACTGGGCAACACATCCCTGAGGACCCACTTGTTGTGATCTTGGGGTTCACGGGGGCGCTGGCTGCTCCGACTCGGAAATATACCTCCTTGGCACTTTTGCTTGCTAAACGGCGGGAGGCCTGTAGATGGGGTAGAGGGAGAGCACCCAAATTCAAAGACTGGCTGAATGACCTTATATGTTGCCAAGACCAGTTGCACATCTACGCTGAGCTCCTTCCGCCCTCCTCCCGCCCGCGCAACATCTGGTCTCCCCTCCAGACGTACCTCCTTGCCGAAGCTGCCCGCCATGATGCTGTAGCGGAGGGTCCGCCTGAGGGATGACATGCTCTCATACGAAACCTGGTCTCGCTCCCATTAGCCTTGGCTGTGTCTAGGGGGTTGATCTCACACCATGTATACTATTGGGTATGTCAATGTCAAGCAATGCACTGTGCTAATGCTACTTCACTATTAGATGATGGGCTAATGAGAATTGTCGTGACTGTCTAGTGGCAAAGCTTGTTTGTTACGTTTCTCTGTCTTATGAGCAAAAATCAATAGAGACTTTAAAAAAAAAAAAAAAAATATATATATATATATATATATATATATATGTTCCGAGGCCCCCATCAGCGCTGTGCTGACAACCCTATAATTCAGGCCATGCTCAAAGCAAGGACATGTGCCCATAAATTGCTAAGTTGCGACGCAGGCTTGCACAAATGCGCTCCATTATGGTGTAATGTCTGCGTCAACAGACACAGCCCATTTCCTGGACCCTTTGGAAGCAGGCTGGCATTCTTACCAATGACAATTTGATTCACAATACCCAGCTCAACTCCTTCGAGACACTGCTGACTGAATTCTGCCTATCCAACTCCCAACTATGGTGCTGCTGGCAACTGAAATACTCCCTCTCTGGCCGCCTTGGTCAACCACCTTGGGCAATTTAAGTATCCCCGATTTTGCAATACCTTACTCTGTGTGGACAGTTCAAGAAGGTGGTTTCGGGACTTTACAACCTACTGACGAGGCACTTACACTCCCAATGCATGTTGTGCTAACACAGCTACACTGGCAGCGGCTGCAAAATGTGCACTACTCACACTAAGACACTCAGCAGCCTCCCTCAGGCAGACTCATCCGCAGACTCATCTCCGCAACGATGTAAAGAGTTGGCAGAATTTTTTAATAATAAGATTTTAGATATTTATAATGCCTTTCCACCCATAACACGAGAAACCCCACACCAGACTTTGGATGCCCCAGTTATGTTGGTGGAGAACAAGGCGGTACTGGAAGATTTCCCACTTCTAGACCCCGCCATACTTGCACAATTATGGAATTCAATTAAATCACGCTCCCCTGGCGATATAACCCCAGTGTATCGATTGAAGAAAGTGGGAGAAGTCATTTTACCGGCTCTCCTTAATGTGCTCAATACATCCATCCACTCCTCCAAAGTGCCTAAAACTTGGAAACATGCAATGGTGAAAGCACTTCTTAAAAAGCCTAACCTTAACCCAGAGGTTTGGAGCAACTACCGTCCAGTCTCCCTATTGCCTATATGAGCAAAATTTTAGAGAAACATATAAATATAACTCTTACGAATTTTCTAGAAGCACATGAGATCTTATACCCTACTCAGACTGGGTTCCGCCCGAAGCATGGGACGGAAACAGCGTTGCTCATGGTAATGGAAGAGGCACGGCGCTTGCTGGATCAGGGAGGGACGGTGGCGATTATCCTCCTTGATCTAAGCGCAGCGTTCGATACCGTAAATCACAGCACCCTATTGGATAGACTCAAGGAGGTAGGAGTCACAGGTAAAGCCCTGGCTTGGCTCAGATCTTTCTTGGAGGAAAGAACCTTCCAGGTCTTTGATGGCACACATGCCTCAAGTTCAATTCCTCTTGCGTGTGGGGTACCCCAGGGATCCTCGCTGAGCCCGACCCTTTTTAATATATATATTAAAACTTTGGCTGACATAGTCCTCCCCTACGGAGTACAGATTGTGACATACGCGGACGATACGCAGCTTGTTCTAGCCCTCAACCACCCTAAGAAAACGGTAATCGACCTAGAGGCATGTTTGAAGTCGGTTGCCGCCTGGATGGACCAATCCTTTTTAAAATTGAATGGAGAGAAAACAGAGCTAATGATCCTCGGGGATAAACATAATACACCCACTCCAGTACAATGGCCGAGTCTTTTAGGAGCGCCCCCTAAACCTAAAGACAATCAAAAGCCTGGGAGTCTGGCTTGACTCTGCATTAAATATGGAATATCAAGCAGTTCAAGCTGCGGCCACATGCTATGGCATGCTCAGACACTTCGAAAAATTCTACCTCTGCTCCCACAAACTGCACGCAGAACTCTGGTACAAGCTATGGTGCTTACACGGCTGGACTACTGCAACTCCCTATATTTGGGGGCGCCAAAGACCACCATTAACAAGTTGCAAATAGTACAGAACTGCGCTGCTAGGCTTCTATATAATGTCCCTAGAAACCTGTCAGCCAAACCGGCGCTGATGGCGCTTCATTGGCTGCCTATTACTGAACGGATAAAATTCAAAGCGTTATGTATAGCACATAAATCACTGAGGGGAACCGGCCCCAAAATCCTCAAGAGCATGCTGTCCCTCTACCACCCTTCACGGAATCTGAGATCAGCGGACCAACTGCAAGCCACAGTCCCAAGGATCAAGAGATCTAGAACAGGAGGCCCGATGTTCTCACTCAATGCTTCGGTCTTATGGAACTCGCTCCCCATTAAAATGAGGAAATTGACCCATCATCTACAATTCAGGAAGGAACTGAAAACGTGGCTATTTCAGCACTTGTAGCAAGAGTGAACATTTACAGTGATGGCCTGAGCGCTGGGAGGCCTACGGGTAGCCATGCGCTATATCAAGAAAGTATTAATAATAACTACTCAGATGATGAATGGGTGGACCTTGTTGAAAGCCTGGACAAGGGAGACTGGGAATACAGAATTAAATTCATCCATTTCAAAATACTTAAGGACTGGTCTCTTTTCCAGCCGAGGCAGGCGGGTCTACTGCACCATCAGTCCTGCTGGAGGTATTCCCACGACCATTGCAACCTAACCCAAATTCTCTATCAATGCCCCGAACTTAACATGCACTGGTCTTACATCGAGACATCACATATCGAGACAGTACAGATCCCAGTCCCCTTCACTGAACTACTGGTCTTACTTCATAACATGTCAGACCTCCTAAACTTGATCCACAGGTGGCGCATCCTGGCCACAGGGCTCACTGTGGCAAAGATCTGTGTCCTATGCCACTGGAGAGAGCCCTAAAGACCGACACAAGATGAATGGCTGTCGAAATGCACAAAACAGCCACATTCAAGAGTCTTGTTTACAGACTGCAAAATACGGCTGACACTTTCCTTCATGATTGGGAACCTTTCCTAACTGATGGGACCTCACCATGTGACTCTAATGTGGGCATATGCTGTTGCAAAGGAACTACCGGACATTTTGGCTTCTTATTCAAACTATCCTTGTAAGAGATCCTTCCCTCTTTCACGTCATCCGTCCTCCCACCTTACTCCCACTTACCCCCTGTGAGAAGTTGGCCTGGTATATGCTGTCCACTACTTAAAGTGGGCACCTTGAACCAGTCCAAACAACCGTTTTGGTGATTTTAGAGGTAGCTGTGGAGAGCAGCCTTCAGGATTAGTCTTGAAGGAATGTTAAGCAGCTTGTTTTACCAGAATGCAACCTTATAGTATTGGTTAAATGAAAGGAGAACCACACAGTAGTTATAAAAATATGTATTTATTAATATAACACGATCTAGTACGACACAGTAGCTCCTACACGGAGATAATCACGAGGCACACAATACATAAGCACAGAAATGATAGTAAATAGCACTAATACACAGTGGGCCCCAGGGGGGGGGGACCAAACCATATACTAAAATAGTGGTATAAGAACCACGACTTGAGTCAAGACAGTGTCTAGAGGACGTAGAATCGCTGGGACCCCAAGGAACCACACAAGGTGATTAAGTAGGGTCCCCACGGAGGACGGGTGCAGAGTGGGAACACGACCGCGTGGTCCGTACAATTCTATGGGGAAGTCGCGGTTGAAGTTTTAGAGTTTAAAGACCCTTCCAAGTGGACTTCGAAGAAACCCCATGGAAGATAGGAGGTTGGAGAGCCACCCCACCCGTGGATACCGAGGTACCCAAGTTACCTAACCCAGGGAAGCCTGGTGCATAGGTCTGGCGTGGCTTCGGAAACGGCCGTCAAACCCAATGGAGGACTTCGAAGAAGAGCCGTTGCTGGAAGGAAGAAAAGTGTCCGTTGGAATCCAAAGGTGGATTCTTGTCGAAGAGTACCTGAAAGCAGAGGGGACAGAGTCTGGGTCACTCAGCAGTGACCAGGGGCTCGGTAGACGAATGCCCACCGATGTCGGGTGCTTCAGGTGCGTTGATGGAGTCCTTGACTCTACAGCTACGGGGACCAGGAGACGTCGAGGACGACCAGGAGCCGGATACGAGCTGTCCCACGAAGGATGTAGAGTGCTGAGGGGTCGGTGTCGGGCAGGAGCACCAACAAGCCTTGGCAACGGCAAACCACGCTGAAGGTCAAGGATGTGTACGGTTCAGACCAGCAAGGTCCAGGAGGCTCACCAAAGCAAGGGGAGTCAGGACAGGCCTGGAGCAACGAGGGAAGCCCAAGAAAAGCAAAGTTGACCCTCAAGTGGACTCACAGGCCGGAGGCACAGGAGTCGCGAGAGGACCTCGAGTGATTTCACCAAACCACAGCCCACGGAGCACTCGGTGCGAGGAGGCAGGAGTTCTTGGTAGGAAACGGTGCCAGAAGTTGGGGCTACTCAGAGCCCAATGCACTTGTTCGGGAAGCACCAACAAGCATATGCACTTGCAAATGTACGTGGTGCACAGGGGTTCGGGTATTGCAGCCCCCACGAGGGATTCTGACCTCAAACTTGGTGAGAGGGCAACTCGGACCTCGAGGGACGTAGAAACCCACCTCCTGTGTTGCTGAAGCCTTCGGAGTCCGTAGGAGCTCAGGGTCAGCAGACCGGACAGCAGTGTTGTGGTGCCTGCGAATGCAGGGGAGTGACTCCTTCACTCCAAGGGAGATACCTTCAGTTGTCCTTGATGCTCCACAGGTCCTTCACGGATCCTGTATAGTGCACAGGCACAGACGATGCTTCTGACTGAGAGGGAGGCGAAGTCGGGCCCAAACTAAGTCCAGAGTGTCGGTCGAAGCTCAGTGGTTTCTGGTTCAGAATCTTGTCCATGTCGAATCTAGGGTCCTACAGCCAGGTAAGCCCTTTTTGTACCCACGGGAGAGGGTTGGACAGATTCAGGGGACCCTCCCAGGGGAGGGTCTGGACAGTGGGGAGGTTACTCCCATGTCCTTTGTCCAGTTTCGCGCTAGAGCAGAAGCCAACGGCTCCCAGGACTGGTTTATACTGGAATATGCACAGGGACACCAAATGTGCCCCTCCTGCAGACTTTCGGTCGCTGGCAAGCGCACATACCCAGCCCTAATACACTAAATCCTGTCTGGGAGGTGGTCACACCTCTCTGTGATAGGATGCCTATTGTTCTGCCTTCCCCTGCTAGAGCTTGGCTCAGCAGCAGGAGGGTAGAAATGTGTTTCTGGTTGGCAGCAACCATTTTGTGCTGCTCGGGACTATAAGGCTGGTACCGGGAACACCAGGGACCCAACGAAGCTCGCTTCTGAGGGTTGGAATCAGGTATGATTCCAACATGTTTGACACCAAACACAATAGGGTTTGTTTCAGCCGTTTTAGAGTTGGTCATCACGCAGTCGCATAATGCCACTCTATATGTCGTAAATGGCTGCTTCACTAACATCCCGGGAGAATGGACTCCGTAGGCTGCAGGGGTGTCCTGCTCATGCAGTGGCACTCTCTCACTTAGAGCCAAGCACTCTGCCTTCAGGATTGTTAAGGCCTGCTATAGGGGTGACTTATAGGTTTTAAGTGTAGTGACCCTTAGATATAGTAAACCTATATCTTAAGTAAGCGGTGCATGCACCAACTTACACAGGCTGCAATGGCAGGCCTGTAGTTCCATTTTGCATGGCCTCTCATGGGTGGCATAATACATGCTTCAGCCCATGGGAGGCCTCTGGGGTACCTATGCCCTGGGTACACGGGTACCATATACTAGGGACTGACAAGGGTACCCCAGTATCCATTCTGGAGTGTACCTAAGTACATAACATAACAGTTTAGGGAGAAAGCAGATGGACTGGGGTCCTGATTAGCAGGATCCCAGTCAGACTAGTCAAAAACAGTATCATATTTAGCAAAAAGTGGGAATAACCAGAAGAAGCAGATCCTACTTTACTACACGACCCCCCCCCTCCAAACATAAGGAGATGAGACTAACCTTGCCAAGTTGAGTCTTCATTTTCTAAGTGGAAATATCTGGAGAGTCCATCTGCATTGGCATGGTTACTCCCAGGTCTATGTTCCACTGTATAGTCCATCCCCTGTAGGGAAATGGACCACCTCAAAAGTTTGGGGTTTTCACCCTTCATCTGTTTTAGCCATAGGAGGGGCTTATGGTCTGCCTGAACAATGAATTGAGTGCCAAACAGGTATGGCCTCAGCTTCTTCAGGGCCCAGACCACAGCAAATACTTCCCTCTCTATAGCTGACCAACGTTTCTCTCTTGGGGTCAACCTTCTGCTGATAAAAGCTACTGGTTGATCCTGACCCTTTGCATTAAGTTGTGACAACACAGCCTCTAGCCCCAACTCAGATGCATCTGTTTGAACAATAAATTGCTTGGAGTAGTCAGGACCCTGTAGAATGGGAGCAGTGCACATGGCCTGCTTGAGATCATCAAATGCCTTCTGACAGCCAACTGTCCACTGAACCTTCTTGGGCATTCTTTTTGATGTGAGATCATTCAAGGGAGTCACTATAGACCCATATCCTTTTACAAATCTTCTGTAGTACCCAGTCAGGCCCAAGAAAGCTCTGACCTGAGTCTGGGTAGTTGGAGCAACCCAGTGCATTATGGTCTGGATTTTGCTCTGTAATGGTTGAACCTGGCCTCCACCCACAATGTGGCCCAGGGACACAACCTTGCTTTGCCCCATCTGGCACTTAGTAGCCTTGATAGTGATGCCTGCTGTCTGCAGAGCCTCCAAAACATTCTTCAGGTGGACCAGGTGATCCTCCCAGGTGGAGCTAAAGACACCTATATCATCAAGATATGCTGCACTATAGGCTTCCAGGCCTGTAAGGACTTTATTCACCAGCCTTTGGAATGTGGCAGGTGCATTCTTCAAACCAAAGGGCATCACAATAAATTGATAATGCCCACTAGGGGTTGAAAATGCTGTTTTTGGTTTGGCATCCTCAGCTAGTCTGATTTGCCAATAGCCAGCAGTGAGGGCAAATGTGCTCAAAAACTTGGCTGAGCCCAAAGTATCAATAAGCTCATCTGCCCTTGGAATTGGGTGAGCATCAGTCCCAGTGACTGCATCGAGTCTCCTGTAGTCAACACAAAACCTCATCTCTCTTTTACCACTCTGGGTGTGAGGTTTTGGTACCAAGACCACTGGACTAGCCCAAGGGCTATCTGAGGGCTCAATTACTCCCAACTCTAGCATATTTTGGACTTCAGTCATGATGCAATCTCTGACATGGTCAGGCTGCCTGTAAATCTTATTTTTAACAGGTAGACTCTTACCTGTGTCCACTTTATGGGTACACCAGGTGGTCTGACTAGGAGTCAGAGAGAACATGTGCCTATATTGATTGAGGATCTTCCTGCAATCAATCTGCTGTTGGTCAGTGAGCCTGCCAAAGCTACACCATCAATTGACCCATCATCAGGGTTCTGAGAGAGGAGATCAGGGAGAGGGTCACTCTCTTCTTCCTGTCCCTCATCAGTTGCCATGAGCAAGCCCATGTCAGCCCTGTTTACAAAAGGTTTGAGCTTGTTCACGTGGAGCATCCTGGGGGGCTCCTAGGAGTGCCAAGGTCCACCAAGTAGGTGACCTCACCTTTCTGCTCAAGTATAGTATGGGGTCCACTCCATTTGTCTTGGAGAGCTGCTGGGGCCACAGGCTCCACACCAACACCTTCTGCCCTGGCTGATAAACAGTCAGAACAGCCTTTTGGTCATGCCAAGCTTTCTGCAATTCTTGACTTGCCACAAGGTTTTTACTGGCCTTCTTCATGTACTCAGCCATCCTGGAGCGGAGACCAAGTACATAGTCCACAATATCTTGCTTAGGTGGCTTGAGAGTTAACTCCCATCCCTCCTTCACTAAACACAGGGGACCCCTGACTGGATGCCCAAAAATAAGTTCAAAAGGGCTGTAGCCAACCCCCTTCTGTGGGACCTCTCTGTAGGCAAAGAGAAGGCAGGGCAACAGGACATCCCATTTTCGCCTAAGCTTTTCTGGGAGGCCAATGATCATGCCCTTGAGGGTTTTGTTGAACCTTTCAACTAACCCATTGCATTGTGGGTGATAGGGTGTGGTGAACTTATAGTTCACTCCACACTCCTTCCACATTGCAGTGATGTAACTTGACATGAAGTTGGTAACCCTGTCAGTTAAGACCTCCTTAGGGAAACCCACTCTGGAAAAGATTCCCAGGAGGGCCCTGGCCACCACAGGGGCTGTGGTGGTTCTAAGGGGTATTGCTTCTGGATACCTAGCGGCATGGTCCACCACCACTAGGATATAACTGTGTCCAGAGGCTGTTGGAGGGTTCATGGGACCAATTATATCAATCCCAACCCTTCCAAAGGGAACCCCCATCACTGGTAGTGGTATGAGGGGACCTTTGTGGTACCACCTGACTTACCACTGGCTTGACAGGTAGTACAGGAGCGACAAAACTCCTTGGTGTCCTCAGACATGTGAGGCCAGTGAAAGTGAGGGACAAGCCTGTCCCAAGTCGTGCTTTGGCCTAGGTGTCCTGCTAAGGGAATATCATGTGCTAAGGTGAGTAGGAAGTCCCTAAACGTCAGAGATATGACCAACCTCCTGGTGGCACCAGGCCTAGGGTCTCTACCCTCTGAGTAAAGGAGTCCCTCATCCCAATAGAGCCTGTGGGATCCACTGACACTCCCAGCAGCCTCAGCAGCAGCTTGCTGTCTGAGGGGTTCAAGAGAGGGGCAGGTTTGCTGCTCCAAACTCAAGTCTGCTCTGGAAGGGCCCCCTGTCCCCAAGAACTCAACCTGATCAGGTTCAAGTTCATCTGAGACAGTTCCTTCACAGGGACTCCCTCCCTCAAGAGACTGATCCTCACTCTGAGTCGGAGGGAAGACACAGCCTTACCACTCCTGCTCCTTCTCTTGGAAGGCCCCTGGTGCATTGTTCCAGGATCCAGGGCCTGTTCAGTGTATGTCAGCTTTGCCTGTGACCTGGTCACAGCAAACACATCTGCAGAGATGCCCAGCATTACTGCATGAGTCCTAAGTTCCACTTCAGCCCAGGCTGAAGTCTCCAAATCATTGCCCAACAAGCATTCTACTGGTAGGTCTGAGCTAACCACAATTTTCTTAGGGCCAGTTACCCCTCCCCACCTGAAATTAACAACTGCCAAGGAATGGTCAGTCCTGACATCGTTAGCAATGGTCACTTCGTACATTTCTCCAAGTATGATTTGGTCAGGGGCCACAAGATCCTGTGTCACCATAGTGACACTGGCACCTGTGTCCCTGTATGCCATGGCCTCCTTCCATTGATTAAAGGCTGCTGCCTGTATTTGCCTAGATTACTAGGACTGACAAATAGGGTGGCAATATTGATGCCACCATCACAGACAAGCACAGCCTGAGCTGGAGTTCTGACTAGGCCAGAACCCATCTCAGAGCCCAAGGTTAACCCTACTAATCCCTTGTTCCCTGTACCACCACTTGTACTTGTGCTAGGGGGCGCAGTTGGATTAGGGGCAGTGGTGGTAGGAGAATTTCTTGGTTTTTGGACAATCAGCATCTCTTGTCCAATGGGTCTTTACCTTACGCAAGTAACACCAAGGTTTCTTTTTGCCTTTACCTTTGTTGGATTGTGACTCCCCCTCCCCCTCCCCCCAGATGCAGGTTTTTGGGGCACTGATGAAGACTGTTTTTGATCTTTACCCTTGCCCCCACCCTTATCTGGAGTTTTAGAATCCTACTTCTTTTGGTCACCACCATTGTTCTGGTTTTTCTGCTTCACCCTGGTTCTGACCCACTTATCTGCCTTCTTTCCCATTTCTTGGGGAGAAGTCAAATCAGAGTCAACCAGGTATTGATGCAATAACTGATTTTGGCAATTAGTAAGGATCTGCTCCCTCATAATCAAACTGTACAATCCCTTGAAATCATTCACTTTGCTGCCAAGCAACCATCCTTCCAGAGCCTTAATTGCACTATCCACAAAGTCTACCCAATCCTGAGTCTGTGTCTTCTGGGTGTCTCTGAACTTAATCCTAAACTGTTCAGTGGTTAAGCAAAACCCATCAATGAGAGCACTCTTCAAGATTGAGTAGCTGTCAGCATCCTCTTCTCTAACAGTAAAGAGCTTATCTCTACCTTTGTCAGCAAAGGAGAGCCACAAGATAGCTGCCCACTGCTCTTGAGGGACCCTCTGAACTTTACAGGCCCTCTCTAAAGCAGTTATCCATTTATGGATGTCATCCCCAACATGGTAGGGAGGGACAATCTTGCTCAGGTTCCTATTATCAAAGGAATGTTCCTTAACTCTAGGGACACTGTTGCTACCACCATGGGACTCTAGTCCCAACTTTGTTCTAGCTCTCTGGACTTCTAGGGACTCCTTATCAAGGGCCAATTGCTCTTGCCTGAGCCTAAGCCTAGCTTTCTCAAGTTCAAGAAATTGGTATTCCCTATCATAAGAGTGGTCCCTCTTGCTAGATACAGAGGTCCCTACAGACTGTCCTGAGTGATTAGACTCTGCAGAGGGAGATCTAGATCTCCTTGGTAAACTCTGCACTCTTCCAGGAGGAGTAAAGAGAGGGCCCTTATGGCCTCCTCCATTCTCCTCTTGAAGATCTGAGTTATCCAGGGGGGAACCATCAGGTTCCCCCTGGTAAGGGTTAGATTCTAGGTCATAAAAGGCGTCACCTCCTGTCCGGTCTTCATTCCCTGTCCCACCCACTCTGTCCTGTTCATCTGACCCAGGAGTCTTCCTTAGGTCATCTAACAGTAACACCTCTACCAGGCGTTGACTGATGGCACTTCTCCCTGTCTTCAACTTTCTAAAGGCACACAGAGCTGTCAATTCCTGGAATGAAAGCTCACTGTAAATAGAAGACAGACGGCCACTGGCATCCCCTTTAGTAGACATACTAAGTGTGGTGAGATGTTGCACCTACCTAACCTAGTGGGAACTAAACTCTCTGAGGTTGGAGAAAGGGTGTGCTAGACCCTCGACTTACCCAACCATAAGTTCAGTAGAACTTACTTATTCTAAGCTAGTATTATATGTACCTAGTACTAGTGGTTTTTCAGTTAATCAATACATAGATTTATCTGGTAAAACAATGCAGGCTTGAATCCCAACCACTGCACACCAATGTGAGAAGTTGGCCTGGTATATGCTGTCCACTACTTAAAGTGGGCACCTTGCACTAGTCCAAACAACCCTATGGTGATTTAAGAGGTCAAAGATAACCTTGGAAAACTATCCAAGTGGTAGCTATGGAGAGCAGCCTTCAGGCTTAGTCTTGAAGGAATGTTAAGCAGCTTGTTTTACCAGAATGCAACTTTATAGTATTGGTTAAATGAAAGGAGAACCACACAGTAGTTATAAAAAATATGTATTTATTAATATAACACTATCTAGTACGACACAGTCTCTCCTACACGGAGTTAATCACAAGGCACACAATACATAAGCACAGAAATTATAGTAAATAGCACTAATACACAGTGGGCCCCGGGGGGCACAAACCATATACTAAAACAGTGGTATAAGAACCACGACTCGAGTCAAGACAGTGTCTAGAGGACGTAGAATCGCTGGGACCCCAAGGAACCACCCAAGGTGAGTAAGTAGGGACCCCACGGAGGACGGGTGCAGTGTGGGAACACGACCGCGTGCTCCGTACAATTCTATGGGGAAGTCGCGGTTGAAGTTTTAGAGTTTAAGGACCCTTCACAGAGGACTTCAAAGAAACCCAGCGGAAGAAAGGAGGTTGGAGAGCCACCCCACCTGTGGATACCGAGGTACCCAAGTTACCTAACCCAGGGAAGCCGGGTGCATAGGTCTGGAGTGGCTTCGGAAACGGCCGTCAAACCCAATGGAGGACTTCGAAGAAGAGCCGTTGCTGGAAGGAAGAAAAGTGTCCGTTGGAATCCAAAGGTGGATTCTTGTCGAAGAGTACCTGAAAGCAGAGGGGACAGAGTCTGGGTCACTCAGCAGTGACCAGGGGCTCGGTAGACGACTGCCCACCGATGTCGGGTGCTTCAGGTGCGTTGATGGAGTCCTTGACTCTACAGCTACGGGGACCAGGAGACGTCGAGGACGACCAGGAGCCGGATACGAGCTGTCCCACGAAGGATGTCGAGTGCTGAGGGGTCGGTGTCCGGCGGGAGCACCAACAAGCCTTGGCAACGGCAACCCACGCAGAAGGTTAAGGATGTGTACGGTTCAGACCAGCAAGGTCCAGGAGACTCACCAAAGCAAGGGGAGTCAGGGCTGGCCTGGAGCAACCAGGGGAGCCCAAGAAAAGCAAAGTTGACCCTCAAATGGACTCACAGGCCGGAGGTACAGGAGTCGCAAGAGGACCTTGAGCGATTTCACCAAACAACAGCCGACGGAGCACTCGGTGCGAGGAGGCCGGAGTTCTTGGTAGGAAATGGTGCCAGAGGTTGGGGCTACTCAGAGCCCAATGCACTTGTTCGGAAACGCCAACAAGCATATGCACTTGCAAATATACGTGGTGCACAGGGGTTCGGGTATTGCAGCCCCCACGAGGGATTCTGACCTCAAACTTGGTGAGAGGGCAACTCGGATCTCGAGGGACGTAGAAGCCCACCTCCTGTGTTGCTGAAGCCTTTTGGAGTCCATAGGAGCTCAGGGTCAGCAGACCAGACAGCAGTGTTGCTGTGCCTGCGAATGCAGGGGAGTGACTCCTTCCCTCCAAGGGAGATACCTTCAGTTGTCCTTGATGCTCCACAGGTCCTTCACGGATCCTGTATGGTGCACGGGCACAGACGATGCTTCAGACTGAGAGGCAGATGAAGTCGGGCCCAAACGAAGTCCAGAGTGTCCAGATGGTCGAAGCTCAGTGGTTTCTGGTTCAGAATCTTGTCCAAGTCGAATCTAGGGTCCTACAGCCAGGTAAGCCCTTTAGGTACCCACGGGAGAGGGTTGGACAGATTCAGGGGACCCTCCCAGGGGAGGATCTGGACAGTGGGGAGGTTACTCCCATGTCCTTTGTCCAGTTTCGCGCCAGAGCAGGAGCCAACGGCTCCCAGGACTGGTTTGAACTGGACTATGCACAGGGACACCAAAGGTGCCCCTCCTGCAGACTTTCGGTCGCTGGCAAGGGCACCCACCCAGCCCTAATACACTTTAAATCCTGTCTGGGAGGTGGTCCAGCTCCCTGTGACAGGATGCCTATTGTTCTACCTTCCCCTGCTCGAGCTTGGCTCAGCAGCAGGAGGGCAGAAATGTGTCTCTAGTCGGCAGCAACCATTTTGTGCTGCCCAGACTAGAAGGCTGGTAACGGGAACACCAGGGACCCAACGATGCTTGCTTCTGAGGGGTGGAATCATACCTCCCACACCGGTTAGCGGTGTGGGGGTATGATTCCAACATGTTTGACACCAAATGTTTCAGCCGTTTTAGAGTTGGTCATCACGCGGTCACATAATGCCACTCTATATGTCGCAAATGGCTGCTTCACTAACAACCCAGGAGAATGGACTCCGTACCCTGCACGGGTGTCCTGCTCATGCGTGGCACCCTCTCACTTAGAACCAAGCACCCTGCCTTCATGTTTGTTAAGGCCTGCTATAGGGGTGACTTATAGGTTTTAAGTGTAGTGACCCTTAGATATAATAAACCTATATCTTAAGTAAGTGGTGCATGCACCAACTTACACAGGCTGCAATGGCAGGCCTGTAGTTCCATTTTGCATGGCCTCTCATGGGTGGCATAATACATGCTTCAGCCCATGGGAGGTCTCTGGGGTACCTATGCTCTGGGTACATGGGTACCATATACTAGGGACTGACAAGGGTACCCCAGTATCCAATCTGGAGTGTACCTAAGTACATAACATATCAGTTTAGGGAGAAAGCAGATAGACTGGGGTCCTGATTAGCAGAATCCCAGTCAGACTAATCAAAAACAGTATCACATTTAGCAAAAAATGGGGGTAACCATAAGAAGCAGATCCTACTTTCCTACACCCCCCTTTCCTGGTTTATTGCTTGCTTGCTTCTAGGGACGGCTGTGTCCTTTAGGTATCAGTTTGATGGCATTACCTTTTGGTGGTCTTCGTTCTGTCCCCCATTTATCTTTTAAGGGGAGGGGGGAGCGTTACTGCAGTCTTTGATGTGACATTACCCTATGTCAAACTACCCTTATTATGATTATGTTTCGGTTCCTGTTGCTGTTGATGCTCTAATTTGTTCTTCTGATTTCATAAGAAAGATGTGCCCTCCTTTTCTACCTGTAGATGCTTGTTAGAACGACATTATTTTGCCCTGTTCACCCCCATTTCTTGCTTTATGATACTGGTGTTAACTGACTCTGGCTGTACCCTGGGCTCTGCTAACCAGGCCCAGGGGCAGTGCTATGTGTAAAAAGGTACATGTAATAGGGTACACTTACAATTGTAAGTCCCTATTAGATAACAGAGTCAGGGGTTGCAATCTAACTATAAATCCCTAGTACATAATGGGGCAGGGAGGTTTAGAGGCCCAGCAGATTTCTTGCACTTATATTTGTGCGCTGTGTTCCTGCTGTCCTTTCAAAGGCAGTCCTGCCTTGCAGACTGTCTTTAAAAGTAAATTCTCACAATTGGTACTGACAGACCCTACAAGTCTCTCGTATAAAATAGGGCTAGGGGGTTCAAACTACCCGTAAGTCCCCAATTTATAATAAAGCATGGCAGTTTAGAGGCCAGCAGATTTCCTGCACCTGCATGTGTGCACTGCTGAGTGGCTGCTGTCATTTTAAAGGTAGCCTGGCCTTGCAGACTGTCTTTAAAAGTAAATTTGTGTGCAAAGTCGACTTTGGTGGTATGGGCACTTTAAAAGTGATACTCTACCTTATTGTTACATATTAGGTACCCCAGGCTCTCCATTTAGGTGTCCCAGGGGTGGGAGGCCATGTAACTATAAGCAGGGGCCTTATAGAAGATATTTTATATGCCATGGTGAGGGAAAAACTGTCCATTTCATTTTTCCCCATTGTAGATACTTAGCTTCATAGGATAACATTGCAATATTTTATTTAGTAATAAATATCGCTAGGCAAAGAGGAAAATATCATTCAAGGACCTAAAAGATTGGTGTTGATAAATGCAACAACTTGCCACTGTAGAATTTATCATAACTAGTACAGAAGAGGAATTAAGGAACTTTTTCTTCTGAAAGCCAAAATCCAGCGTTCTAGTGGGCTCTGCTGATTGGTCAGCCGTAACTGGCTTAGCCAGGCTGCTTTGATTAGGTGGTAAGTGGCCTGGTCGGAGCAGAGGTTATCCGATGGAGAGAGCTCTGAAGCCGAGGAGGATGGGTTCAGCAGAGGGGGCTGGGTAAATCAAACTGAGCTCAAAGAGAGAGAGCAGATAAGTAAGGAATGTCAGGCATACCTAACCCCACATCCTGTGCTCCAGCGATATGGCAGGCAAAGGACAGGAATTTGCAGATGTCAGGAGGAGGAGAGCTAATGGAAATGAGCCACACCGTGGATTGGCTTATCTAGCTCGTACTCCTCTGGAGAGAAATCATCCATGTTGGAATTTGGAAGTGCAGTGCTTTGTGGGACAAGAAGATGGCACACTTTGGAGGACGTTGTCATGCTTTTGGGTGGTACCCAGCATCTAATTGGACAAAGGTGTCCCCCGCTTGTTGCCACAGAACACTGAATAAATATCTGAGAGCTGCATAGTCTCTCAGATCTGTTGCCTGAAACTACAAGGAAAAGAAGGACTGCCCTGCTGTAATCTGGATTTGCATCCAAAGGCCTGCACTCTGACTGGCTGCGCCCGTTGCTCAATCTGGTACCACAGCCCTGGAGACTACTCTGCCTTCCTTCAAGAAGGATTAAGGAGTGGACTCCCTGCAAGCTACAGATTAACAGAGCCCACCTGCATCATCTCTAACGAGAGTCTCCATCCTGGAGTGCGTCCAGTGGACTTTCAAGGATTTGACTAGGTGCATTGTAAGAATTGCGGTCCAGACATCCCAGAGACCATCTAGGAGAGTCCAGACCTGTGTATTGGTGATTTGGACACTTTGAACCTACAAGGAGACCTTCAGGAAGCACCTCCTAAAGTTTGGAGAACTTTTGTGAAAAAGCTCCATGAGGTAACCGACCCGAACTCGAGAGTCAAGCGGACTACCTTCAACCTCGACCCAGCCAGGATTTCAGGTTCGTCCTGTTGAAAGCTCTGGAGCTCCAGACTTAAAGGATTTGGCCGAGGTCTCGCTGAAAGTCAAGCTGGCGAACCCTCTCCAAGTCCGGCCTGTTTTGGAGGGTTGTGCAACGTCGGAAGAAAAAGCTCCAGAAAAGTTTTGAAGCGTGGAGGTAAAATTTTGACTGAGGCCTCCCGCTGAGTGTATCCGACCAGGGCTTCATTGCGGTTGGATTCAAACTTTGACTTTGTCCCGGTCAAGCACGGACAGATGTCCCAGCGCTATAGGTTTTTAAGCAGTATAAAGTAGTTAATCTTTAAAAATTCATTTCTCCGGTTCCCTACATTGGATTTTTGTTGTTTTCTTGTCTATTTGTTCTTAAAAATATTTCCTTTTTTTATAAATTGGCGTGGGATTTTTATTGTGTGTTGTGTCTTACTTATTTGATGTATTGGTGTTTTTAAATGCCTTAAACTCCAGTCTCCTAAGTTAGGCCTGACTGCTCGATGTCAGCTACAGAGGGTTGAGCAAAAGGCTAATTTACTGAGACCTTTAATGGGCCCTATACCGCGTTAGTGGCCTTGTTGCTAGTGATAGGTGCATACTTTCCCCTACCAATAAACCACTTTCCAACAATGCTGTCTCAAGTGTTGCTTTCTGCATTGTTGTTCCAATGATGATGGCCGGCGCAGTCTACTTGCTGCACATCGTTTGGTACCACAATAAAGAACTGCCACACAAAACAAAATTAATGTACAGACCAACCTCTGCATGGTGGCCATTTGAAATCTGAAAATCATGGAGTATTTTGCTGAGAGAGGTTTGATTTCCACAGCAGTCATCCAGACAAGAGTAGACAAAGATTATTTTCCTTCCAAGGTACATCCTAGCCATGTACTCATAAAATATTTAGCCCTGATTTCAGGTCAAACAGCAGGATCTTTAACTTTAACTAGTAGTCTTTAACCGCAAGCCTAAAAAAAGTTTGTTCCTTCTGAGCAACTGGGTGTGAAACGGGTCTTGTAAATTTTTGGCATACTTCCAGCCTACCTATTATTGCTAGAAAATAGGGGCAAAAGCGAGCATTTTGAATTTATCTTTGTTCCTCCACTGGTTTGCTGTTCTTGGATTGCAAACTTTCTTAGGACCTCTCGCATAACAAAGTACACTGAGTTGATGACTTTGTCCTTGTGAGACTTGGGTTCTTATCTAAACAACAGCTTTTGCTGATGAAAGCAAAGTTCTCATACCTTCTCCAGAAAAATTTGGGTGGATCTTGTGAGAAGAATGTTCTAAGAAGTTGATATGAAATGCAGCATATAACCACTTTAGCAATAGTTAATTCACATTTTGCTATTTTTTTTACACACTTCTAGATGGCTTAACATACTTCCCTCCTTCCAGAATGGTAAACAAAGAGGGCAACATGGGCAAGTCATTATTTGCAGCTGATGTCTTCAATGCGGAGGCCAGCAGCTGTTACCCGCAACTGCCTCTAGATGCGAGACTTCTGGTGTCGTTGTTGCTGTGAAGATGCTGCCAGAAGAACTACTAGTTAAACGTTTTTCTGAAGACCTAAAGCTTTTTACTGCTTTCTTCTCTCCAGCCACACTGCATTCAGAGTATCAGCTTGTGTTTTCATGCTGTGAATCGCATCATTTCTGAATGGTAGATTGATAATTTGCTACAGTGCCTTCTGCTTGAGACCGTTTAGACTCGGTCACAAAGAACGTTTCATGGGGACCCTAGCACATATCAATAGGTCTGCGTCATCTGCTGCACATCTATTGAAATACAGAAACTGTAGGTTGAAACCCATAAGCCTGTACTAACAATATCCATGAAGTTTTGCCTCTTGTCTTTAGGCAGATCTTTAACAAATCCTTGTACGAGTTCCAATAAAGAACCATCACAATTCCCCAAGATGTGCTGTGTAATTAACAGCCTTGATGAATCAATCTTTCAGCTTTGTCATCTGTTAAGAATGAAGAAGTATATCTTTAGCAGCTTTTCTTTACCACAGACACTATCAAGTTCACTTGACAACTCATTCTGAGAAAATGTATGTCCTCGTTTGCAGTTTTTAAATTAGGCTAAGAGATGTGGTCAGTAAAACTGTCGCAGCCTTGAATCCTCAGGGTCGTATGTTGCTCTTTATGGTCCACCTCTCGATACCACCACGGTCTGATTTAGTACACAGACTCCATGGAGTGATCAAGCGGGGGAAGGGAAGGATGGGGACAGCGGGGAGGGAGACCTGCAAGATAGATACATTCAGATTAAACCCCGTAATTACACACAACCTGGTTTATGCTATCTATCCACCCATTCATTGCATATAACCTAGATATACCTGTAAAGAAAATTCCTTTGTTTCCTAGTCAGCATATATTGTCTATCATGTCGTCGCACATATCTAAGAATAAATGAAACAACACTATAATACTATGGGAGCGTGAATTCACCCGCACCTCTCTTCAGACTCTCTTAGTACCTACCCAATGATATGTTGTGTGTAGCTTTACAGGGGTGCCGGGCTGACTTTTGTGATTTTTGATTCCCCTGTAATGAAGAAAGATAAGAGGGCCCCAGACATAGACAGGTACATATATTTTGTTAAACAGTGATAATCCTTTAAGTCAGGACATGAACAATTCCAATTCCAAAGGTAAACGATAGGTTGAAGTGATAATAACGAACTCCAATTTCTGATAATTCTCAGAACAAATAATGATTGAACAATTTGTCTTGCATCTGCCTCATTGACCTCGTGAGTAAAAGACAAATTCCATTAATTTTCAGTACAAGAGATAACTCCTAGTTTCGAGCCTTTAGACTCCTTTTGACGATAAGGTATTGAGCAATTCACCAGGTTATTATAGGACGTAACTGAGGATAATCACAGCTAGGACAAGCACTCCATAATACGAAACCAATCCTTAACGAGAACAAAGCCTTCAACAAAATAAGAAAGGCTATCCAGAACCATCAGCTGGCTCTCATGACACTTAGGCACTTTCCGCTTTCCCGCACGAACCCGGAATGAGGTTCAGCCAACGGGAGAACGGAAATCCCAGATAAGCACAGAAGTATGCCGCAAACCGCTGAGCGATTAAGTAATAGGAAGAAGCGGGAAGCGGTGCAATGCTGCACCCTTACCAGACCTCGAGGACTCGACGACTCAGCGGGTAGATTAACCGGCATCCGCAGCTCTCTCCGATGAGTCTAAGTAACGCTCATCCGGCCGCGTGATGACGTCAGCAACGTAACCACCGCAGGGTAGGATGGGATTTGTAGTTCTTGTATGGGCATGGCCTCTGTCAGTGTCGATTCTGATGGAACCTGACAGTACATCCCCCTCCCGAAGAACACTGACAGAGGCAAGGTTTGCGCGGGAAGCGTTTGTGGAACAGGCGAACATAGCGAGGTGCATGGACCCCTGCAGCCGGTTCCCATGAGTTCTCCTCGTTACCATAACCTTTCCAAGCAACCAGGTACCACAACTTGGTGCGGTGAATTTTTGAATCCAGGATACCCTCACTTCATGTTCTACCTCCCCATCCACCAGCACGGGAGTCGGTGTTTTTGTACTCTGGAATGGGAGGGTTTCAATAGGGAAACATGAATACGCAAGGAGGAGGGCAAAGCCAATTTCAACACCACTGGATTAATCAACTTAACTATTTTATAGGGGCCGATGTATCGAGGATTAAAAATACTGTATTTCTTAAATCGTATGTTTTTAGTGGATAACCACACATATTCTCCCTGTTTATATGTAGGCCCTTCTCGCCTATGTTTATCCGCATACGCTTTATACAGAGTTTTTGATTGCTGTAGCTCCTTACGAGCCTGCAATAGTGTCTTTTGGATACGTGTTATCCGTTCCTGTACCTCTGGCACAGATCCCTGGCCCACAGGATGCTGGAAGGGGGTGAAACAAGGGTGAAACCCATACGTGCAGTGAAATGGTGTGTGTTTCGTGGAACTGTGTAGCGCGCTGTTATATGCTACTTCCGCCAACCACAGGCTGTCTACCCACGCCTCTGTAGTGACATCCACGAAACATCTAAGATACTGCTTCATGGTCTGATTGACTCGTTCTGTCTGGCCATCGGTCTGGGGATGGAAACTCGTAGACAGGTTAGATGTGATCTGCAGCGACGAACACCACTTCTTCCAGAAGTTAGCCGTAAATTGAGTCCCCCTGTCTGATACCACCACTTGAGGAAGTCCATGCAATCTCACTATGTTACTTAAAAGGGTTTGTGCCAATTCGCCCGCCGTAGGTATTTTCTTGCAGGCAATAAAGTGGGCTAGTTTGGTCAAATAATCCACAACTACAAGAATGACTGTATGTCCTTTATCAGGTGGCATCCCTACCACAAAATCAAGTGAAATCCTTTCCCACGGTTGGGCCGGGGTAGGGAGAGGTTGCAATAGCCCTACTGGTTTGGTGTGTGATGTTTTCATCTGGCAACAGACCGCACATTCACCAACCCAAGTCTTTATGTCTCTTTTGATGGTGGGCCACCAGAACTGACGGAGTATTCGTTCCGTGGTTTTCTCGACGCCATTGTGACCCGCACTGGGTAAGGTATGACACCAATAGAACACTTGTTTTCTTAAGTAAGGGATAGGCAACATCAACTGGTTTCCACGTACAGGAAGACCATCCTTTACTGTCCATTCTTTGTTCTTCACCAACCAAACCTTCCATTTATCAAGAGCCATGTTAGCTTTAATGCTCCTAAGAAACCTTTCTGTAACTGTGGCACATATCACATTCTGAGGACTCACAATGGCATTTAAGGGAAGGGCGTCTGGGAGAGTCGGGTGGTTTGGCGACTCAATGCGTCGGCTTTCTTGTTTTCGCTCCCGGGTCTAAATGTCACCAAAAAGTTGTACTCCGCAAAGAACAGCATCCAGCGTAGCTGACGAGGTGTCAGATGTCTAGCAGCTGTCATGAACTGAAGGTTGCGGTGGTCCGTGAAAACTGTGACTATATGTTTGGCTCCCATGAGGTACTGTCTCCACTAAAGCGTTCTTTATTGCCAACAGCTCCTTCTCCGCAATGGTATAATTGTGTTCAGCTGAATTGAGCTTCCTGGACACAAAGGCCACTGGGTGAAGCTGGCCTGTGTATAGGTGGCGTTGTGACAGGACAGCCCCTACCGCATGCTCAGATGCGTCTGCCTCCACGATGTATGGCTGCTCAGGATCAGCATGTCGCAACACCGGGGCAGATATAAATGCCTTCTTCAGTGCCTCAAAGCCTCGTTGAGCCTCCTCCGTCCAACAAAACACCACTTTCTTCTGCAAAAGGCGTGTGAGCGGAGCAGCTAGCTTGGAAAAACAATCGATGAATCTGCGGTAAAAGTTTGCGAACCCTAGGAAACACTGGATATCGCGAACCGTCTTGGGAGTAGGCCATTCCTTTACTGCCTGTACTTTACGCACTGACATTTCCTGACCCCAAGGTGTCAACATTACTCCTAGAAATTCCACAGTGGTGACGCTGAATTCGCATTTACTGATTTTACAGTATAATTGGTGTTGTCTCAAGGTATGTAGAATGGTGCGTACATGCGTGTTATGGATCTCTGTGTTGGACGAGTAGATCAATATATCGTCTATGTAGACTACCACAAAATGGTCAAGAAACTCTCGTAGCACGTCATTGAGGAAATATTGGAAGGCGGCTGGCGCATTGCATAAGCCGAAAGGCATTACCAGATATTCATAGAGGCCAAAGCGTGTTTTAAATGCCGTCTTCCATTCGTCGCCCTGTCTCATCCGTACTAGATGGTATGCTCCCTTTAAGTCTAGACGTGTGTAAATGACGGCTCCTTTTACTTGTTCCAGCAGAACATTGATGAGAGGCAACGGATACCGGTTTTTACCGTAATGGCATTGAGCGCACGAAAGTCCACACATGCACGCAGCTCTCCATTGGCTTTAGGTATGAAAAATAATGGAGAGGCGGCAGGCGATTTGGAAACTCTGATGAAGCCCAAAGCCAGGTATTTGTCCAAATAATCACGGAGATGGATATTTTCCGGTTCGGTTAATGCATACACCCTCCCGAAGGTATGATAGCGCCGGGTAGTAGATCAATCTGGCAATCATATTGCCTGTGTGGAGGTAACGTTTCCGCCATCGTTTCGTTGAAGACGTCTGTGTATTCTGTATATTCGTTGGGTAATATGACCGGATGTTCAGCCGCTGTGGCGATATGGTGTCTTCCAGCCAAGGTTGTAGCTGGATTGTTCCTCTCCTGAAGACAGTGTTGTATGCAATTCTCCGACAAGAAGGAAACGGTTCTTTCCACCCAATCCACCTGGGGATTATGTTTCCTCAGCCATGGTAATCCCAAAATGACTCCGTACTGTGGTGCTTGTATTACATTGAATACCAACTTCTCCTGATGGTCAGGGCCGTGTAGTACATCCAGGTCTTCCGTGCAAAACTGAATAGGACCAGCCTCCAAACGTCTTCCATCTACCGCATAAACTGCTTCAGGGTGTTCTTTTTCTCGTAGATTAAGTCCCAGGACAATGGCTTGTTCCTGATCTATGAAGCAGCCTGTTGCTCCCGAATCCAACATCGCTTGAACCGGACACCATGTGTCATGGATAAAGAAACTAATGTTCAAGAATACATGGTCGGTTTTACATGGGGGTTTTGGTTCAAAGAAGGGATGTATGAATAGCTTGAAGAAGTCCCTTCGGTGTTTCTCAAGCCCTGTCGTTTCCCGCAGAGGATACAGAGGCTACTGGCGACATCTGCCTATTGTTTGTGCGAGGGTACTTAGATCTCAAGGTACACACTCTGATGAAATGTCCTTTCTTGCCACAATATATACATAAACCCTTCTTCCTTCTGTAATCTCTCTCTTCCAAAGTAAGTGCAGAACGCACTGCTCCTATTTCCATGGGTTCGGCCTTGGTGGTTGTTTGAACTTCGGAGTGACGGGAGGCCTCAAACCGCGCAGGCATACGCTCTCTTCTCTTGTGTTCTCCCTTACGTTCATTGAGCCTATGATCCAGTCGTAACACCAAGCTTATTAAATCTTCACAAGACACTGGTTGAGGGTCTATTTGTGCCAGGATGTCCTTCATCTCTTCTCTCAGTCCTTGATGAAATATAGCAGCCTGTTTATTCTCGGGCCACTCCGTCTCTGTAATAAGTCTACGAAAGTCATTAAGATATGCAATAAGTTCCCGGTTTCCTTGTCTCAATTCTAACAGATCTCGGTCAGCTGAGTGTGTGGCAGATCTGCGGTTGAAGGTCTTCTCAAATTCTTTAATAAAGGAGTCCCAGTCGTACAATAATGGGTCGTCTCTTCGCACTAAGGGCACGGCCCATTGTGCAGTATCCCCTGCCAAGTAAGAGATGAGAAAGGCGACCCTGGCATGGTTGGTTGTAAAGGCCTTGACCTTACAAGAGAAGTGCAGCATCACCTGCGTCATAAAGACCTGTACTTTACTACTCTCCCCATGGAATCTCTCTGGGGTGGCCAAAGGTATGGGAGTGGGAACCTCCACTATCACGGGTGTTGTGTGTGTCGACTGTACTGCGCCTGCATTAAATGGGTTCCTTTGCATTCTGTCAACTACGGCCTGTAAATTGGCTGTTTCAGCCCTAGAGGCCGTTTGTTCTGTCTGTATCAGGGCCAGTGCGGCTATAACGTCATCCATTGTGGCCATATTCAACCTGCGACCGGGAGGATTTAAATATATAGGCCGGTTAATCTGTCGCAGCCTTGAATCCTCAGGGTCGTATGTTGCTCTTTATGGTCCACCTCTCTATACCACCACGGTCTGATTTAGTACACAGACTCCATGGAGTGATCAAGCGGGGGAAGGGAAGGATGGGGACAGCGGGGAGGGAGACCTGCAAGATAGATACATTCAGATTAAACCCCGTAATTACACACAACCTGGTTTATGCTATCTATCCACCCATTCATTGCATATAACCTAGATATACCTGTAAAGAAAATTCCTTTGTTTCCTAGTCAGCATATATTGTCTATCATGTCGTCGCACATATCTAAGAATAAATGAAACAACACTATAATACTATGGGAGCGTGAATTCACCCGCACCTCTCTTCAGACTCTCTTAGTACCTACCCAATGATATGTTGTGTGTAGCTTTACAGGGGTGCCGGGCTGACTTTTGTGATTTTTGATTCCCCTGTAATGAAGAAAGATAAGAGGGCCCCAGACATAGACAGGTACATATATTTTGTTAAACAGTGATAATCCTTTAAGTCAGGACATGAACAATTCCAATTCCAAAGGTAAACGATAGGTTGAAGTGATAATAACGAACTCCAATTTCTGATAATTCTCAGAACAAATAATGATTGAACAATTTGTCTTGCATCTGCCTCATTGACCTCGTGAGTAAAAGACAAATTCCATTAATTTTCAGTACAAGAGATAACTCCTAGTTTCGAGCCTTTAGACTCCTTTTGACGATAAGGTATTGAGCAATTCACCAGGTTATTATAGGACGCAACTGAGGATAATCACAGCTAGGACAAGCACTCCATAATACGAAACCAATCCTTAACGAGAACAAAGCCTTCAACAAAATAAGAAAGGCTATCCAGAACCATCAGCTGGCTCTCATGACACTTAGGCACTTTCCGCTTTCCCGCACGAACCCGGAATGAGGTTCAGCCAACGGGAGAACGGAAATCCCAGATAAGCACAGAAGTATGCCGCAAACCGCTGAGCGATTAAGTAATAGGAAGAAGCGGGAAGCGGTGCAATGCTGCACCCTTACCAGACCTCGAGGACTCGACGACTCAGCGGGTAGATTAACCGGCATCCGCAGCTCTCTCCGATGAGTCTAAGTAACGCTCATCCGGCCGCGTGATGACGTCAGCAACGTAACCACCGCAGGGTAGGATGGGATTTGTAGTTCTTGTATGGGCATGGCCTCTGTCAGTGTCGATTCTGATGGAACCTGACAAAAACTTCCCTTGTTCCCTGTAGCAAGTCTACAACCAAAGGTATAAGAGCCCTAGGTGGAGGTCTGTGCTGTAAGGTCCTGAAAATTACCAATGGCCTGGTTTGAAAAAGATGAAAAGGTATGTTCAGCTTTGTGGCTCCTCTGGACAACAGATATGGAAAAACAGTGGCCTCCAACTGGTGAGATTTTGCTATACATTTTATTGGCGACTTTATGGAGTATGACGTGATGATTCTGACGATGATTCAAACGTGGGATGAGAAGGCATGTTTTCTGCCAATGATACAGACTCCCTACATCTTTTAATACCTCTTTAGACATTATCTAACAGTAAGGTCAGTCTTTCACAGAGTCACTGTTAAGTCATATGCTACAGAGAATGCATGTGTACTTCTGACTTCATCTTTTCACAGTAAGTAAAATCTAAAAACCATGACAAAATAAGGAACTGGTGTCAAAAACTGCAGTGAAATCTGAGACCTTCGAAGAACAAACAGTTGAGAAAATGGCAACACTCAAATGTGTAAAATGGTGGTGTTTTTAAATAAAGGCTGATTGAATTTTGAAAAAAAAAATATGTCTGGTACTCACACCTTTATTCCATAGAAAGAAAGAATTAACTGCATTTTAACGGGCAAAGCAGTGCACTCTGGAATAAGTCAGCCTGTCTGACTTCCAGACAGTGCAGATTTTCGCTCAGTGAGCCTATACCCCTTATTTGCCTACTTTCTTTTAAATCTTTACCTTTTTTAAGTCAGGAATTAAAAGTTTCAGAGACTTGCCTCTTAATAAATATTTGTTATGGTTTAATTGGCTATCCTAAAGAAAAAAGGAAAATGCTACTTACCAGTATGCATCTGTTCTTGGCATGTAGAGCTGTAGATCTGTATACTTGTGCATAGATCGCCATCTGGTGTTGGGCTCGGATGATTGCAGTTTGTTTTTGTCTTGGAAGTCTTTGTAGTCACGAGATAGGTGACTCCTCCTTAGGACGATAGTGCGCATGGGCATCGACTATCTCCAGATTATTTTCGCCATGAAGGGTTGTGATGGAGTTAGAAAGAAATATAAATAATAATAGTAATAGAAAAAAGATGCCCATGTATAGTTATCTAAGTAAGATAATACTGGAACAGTTACAGGCAACCGGGGAGGAGGGTGGGCGTATACAGATCTACAGCTCTACATGCCAAGAACAGATGCATACTGGTAAGTAGCATTTTCCGTTCGAGGCATATGAGCTGTAGATTGTATACTTGTGCATAGACTACACAGCAGTTATCTCCTTAGCGGTGGCCACCTGTATCTGTTGCAGTAGTTTGAAAAAGTGTTTTAATACAGCCTGGCCCACAGTAGCTTGTTGTTTTGCCTGCACATCTACACAATAGTGCTTTGTGAAGGTGTGTGGTGTAGACCATGTTGCTGCTTTACAGATGTCATCTATGGGGATGTTTCCTAAGAATGCCATAGAAGCCCCTAGTTTGCGTGTGGAATGCGCTCTAGGAGGAACAGATAATGTACGCTTTGCCTTTAGGTAGCATATTCATGGAAAGTAGCTTTCCTTGTAGCAATCACATCTCTCAGAAGAGACAATTTAACAATCCACCTGGCAAGTCCTGATTTTGATATGGGGTTGCCCTTATGTGGTGGTGAGAAGGCTACGAAAAGTTGTTTGGTTTTCCTGAAAGTTTTTGTCATTTCAGTGTAGTAAAGGATTGCTCTTTTGACATCTAGTGTATGAAGAGCCCTCTCTGCCACCGAGTCTGGTTGAGGGAAAAAGACTGGTAGCTCAACAGACTGGTTAAGGTGGAAGGCAGAAATGACTTTTAGTAAGAATTTAGGGTTTGGCCTAAGAATCACCTTGTTGTGATGTATTTGCAAGAAGGGTTCTTGTATGGTTAAGGCCTGGAGCTCACTAACTCTTCTGAGAGATGTGATTGCTACAAGGAAAGCTACTTTCCATGTGAGAAACTGTAGCTCGCACCTATCCAAAGGTTCAAATGGGGGGCCCATGAGCCTAGTAAGGACAATGTTTAGGTTCCACGCAGGAGCTGGTGGAGTTCTGGGAGGAATTATTCTTTTAAGGCCTTCCATGAAAGCCTTGATAGCAGGTATCTTAAACAACGACAAATGTTGTCTGTTTTGTAGGTAAGCAGCTATGGCCGTGAGGTGTAACCGTATGGATGTGTATGCCAGATTACAGTTTTGTAGATGCAAAAGGTAACAAATAATGTTCTGAATTGACACATCTAAAGGATAGAGTGCATTGTTATTGCAGTAGATCACAAATATTTTCTATCTGGCTGCATAGCAGGCTCTAGTGGTAGGATGTCTAGCCTCCTTAATAATATTCATACATTGTGGAGGTAGGTTAAGGTATCCAAACTCTAAGACTTCCGGAGCCAGATTGCTAGGTTCAATTGAGCTGGATTTGGGGGTCTTATTTCTCCATGGTTCTGCGTGAGAAGTTCTGGAGAAAGGTACAACTTTTGATGTGGGACTAGTGAAAGTTCCAGCAGGGTTGTGAACCATGGTTATCGAGCCCATGTTGGAGCAACCAGGATCATTGTGAGCGACTGTTGTCTGAGCTTTCGAACCACTAATGGAAGGAGTGGGAGAGGCGGAAAAGCATACGCAAATTTGCCTGACCAGTTCATCCATATCGCATTGCCTTTGGACAATGGGTGTGGATACCTGGAGGCGAAGTTTGGGCATTTTGCGTTTAAGTGTGTGGCAAACAGATCTAAGTCTGGGTGGCCCCACTTGTGGAAGAATGGATGAAAAAACTTGTGGATGAAGTTCCCATTCGTGAATCTGTTGTGTCTGACGACTGAGTAGATCCGCAATTTGATTGTGTAGCCCTGGTAGGTGTTCTGCTAACAGGTATATTTTGTGCGGAATGGCCCATCTCCATATGGTTTGCGCTAGGGGGGAAAGCTGCAGAGAGTGTGTCCCCCTGTTTTTGTATGTAGTACATTGCAGTCATATTGTCTGTTCTGACTAGGACTGCTTTGTGTACTAGATGTACCTGGAATGATTTTAACGCAAGAAAGATTGCCAGTAACTCCAAATGATTGATGTGGAGTAATTTTTGCCGAGGGGTCCATATGCCCTGAATGGTATAATTTAAGAGATGCGCTCCCCAGCCGGTGAGCGATGCGTCCGTTGTTAGCACAATCTGTGGAACTGGGTCTATGAACTGCCGCCCCTTGGATAGGTTTTGTGTGTTCCACCACTGTAGAGAGCGATGTGTGCGGCTGTCCACCAACACCAGATCTGTACGCTGGCCCTGGTTCCACTGATGTGCCAGACATTCCTGTAATGGGCGCATTTGGAGTTTTGCGTAAGGCACTATGAAAATGCAAGAGGCCATCATTCCTATTAGTTACATGAACACTCGAGCTGGAAGTGAGTGTTGAGGTTGAAATCTTTTTATGAGAGCCTGTATGCTGTGTATCCTGAGTGGATTGGGATACGCAATGGCTTTTGAAGTATCTAGTATAGCGCCCAGATACTGTTGCATGTGGGACGGTTGTAGGTGTGACTTGGTGAGATTTATTGTGAATCCCAAGTTGTGCAGGAGCTGAACTGGTTTGTGTGTGTGTTGAACACAGTGGTTGTGTGAGCTGGCTGTTATGAGCCAGTCGTCTAAATAAGGGAACACATGAATGTGTTGTCTTCGCAAGTGTGCTGCTACTACTGCGAGGCACTTTGTGAATACCCTGGGTGCTGTAGTTACTCCGAACGGGAGGACTTTGAACTGGTAGTGCTGACCATCCAGCACAAACTGTAGATATTTCCTGTGAGCAGGGTGAATGGGGATGTGAAAGTAGGCGTCCTTGAGATCTAGAGTGGAAAGGAAATCGCCCTGTTGGACCAGTGGGAGGACCTGTTGCAGGGTGACCATATGGAAGTGGTCGGACTGTATGTACAGGTTTAGCATTCTGAGGTCTAATATTAGCCTTAGAGTACCGTCCTTTTTTGGAATGAGAAAGTAAAGGGAGTAGACCCCTGGGCCTTTCTGATGTAGGGGGACTGGTTCTATTGTTGCTTTTGTAAAAGGGAGGCAATCTCCTGTTTGAGAAGTGTTAGATGTTCCGTGGACAACGGTCGATGCCTGGGAGGCACGTTTGGTGGAGTAGAAGTGAGCTCCAGGCAGTAACCATACTGGATAATTTGTCTCACCCACCTGTCTGTGGTGATGGAAAGCCACACAGGTAGGAACTGTGATAGTCTTCCCCCGACTGGTGTGGAATGGTCTGGGGGGGAGTAGGGAAGTCACTGCTTTGAGGCGGGGGAGGTGCGGGAATTGTTACCGCGACCTCTTCCTTTGTTATTATTACCCCTGTAGCCCCCTCTAAAATATCCTCTGCTAGGGGAACATTGAGTGGGACTTTTGTATGAAGAGGTGTTGTCTGTGCCACTGGTTTTGGAGGCGCCCCTATAAGTGGAGCGACGAAATGACCCTCTATTTGCCGGAAATTGTAAGGCCCCCATGGACTTGGCTGTTTCTGTGTCCTTTTTCATTTTCTCTAAAGATGTGTCTACAGAAGGGCCAAATAGATGTTGCTCGTCAAATGGCTGGTTAAGAATTTGGGACTGCACCTCCTGTTTAAACCCAGAGATGCGCAGCCATGCATGCCTGCGCAGCAGAACGCATTTATTGACTGCTCTGGATGCTGTATCTGCTGCATCCAAAGCACATTTGATGGAGGTATTAGTGATGGTTTTTCCCTCCTGTATAAGGTCGTTGGCTTTAGCCCTATACTGGTCTGGAAGGTGCTGCATAAGTGTCTCCAGCTCATCATAATGCGCCCTGTCATACCTGGCGAGTAAAGCCTGGGCGTTGGCAATGCACCAGTAATTGGCTGCTTGTGACGCGACCCGTTTGCCAGATGCGTCCAGCAGCTTTGACTCCTTGTCTGGAGGAGGGGCCTCCCCTGTGGATTGAGAATTAGCCCGTTTACGGGCATTTGATACTACAAGGGAGTCTAGAGGGAGTTGTCCTTTAATATACGCTGGGTCGTTTGGGGATGGCTTATATTTTTTGTCAATGCGTGGGTTGATTACCCTAGCCTTGACTGGGTCTTTGAAGATTTCTGGGGCATGTTTAAGCATGCCTTTTAACATTGGCAAGGTAGTGGACGACTTTTGGGAGTGAGTAAAAGTTTCCATTAAGAAATCTTCTTCCGCAGGTTCCGAGTGTAACTCTACCTGGTGGTACCTGGCTGCCCTGTCTATCAGTTGTGCAAAGCCAATGTTGTCATCTGGTGGGGATGGTTTGGATGGGTATGAGTCTGGCTCAGGCATATCTGGGATATTAAGATAATCATCCCAAAGGTCTTGTGGTGGGATGTTATGTATGTCATCATCATCCTCTTGCAGATGCCCATCACTGTGGTCATCCCCACCCCCAAAGTCCTCTTTATCCTGTTGAAGGGCAGGTGAAGAAGGAGATAGTGGAGAAGTAGGAGAAAAAGGTATAGGTGGAAGGTTTTGAAGGGGAGAGATAGGTCTAAGAAGAGAAGTAGCAATGTTCTTACTCTTTAAAGGTATTTCAGGTGGGTCTGGAACGGCCAATGTCCTCTTTTTCGGTGGCATTGTGGTCACATGACCTGTATGAGGGTCAATGCACAAAGTTTTCTGCTTCGGATCCGATGGATCTGGCCGAAACAGTTCTTCGGAGGCGTCCGTTTTTTTCGGCACCAAGGGTTTTGGGTCCGAGTGGTGCTTTGACTTAGCTTTGGGAGTGGTAGAGCTGTCCTTAAGCTTTGTCGGAGTCTTTCGTTCTGCAGCAGTTTTCAGCTCCGAAGGAGTATGGTGTTTCTTCGGTTGCGAGGACTTGTCTTTGGCCTGCTTCGGTGCCGAAGGGGTGGGTGTTGAGGCCGACTTCGGTGCAGATATAACAGGGCGTGGCCCTGTGCTTGGCTTTGGTTTTTCTTTTGGTGCCGAGGAGTGTTTTTCGGCACCGGTACGTGGCTGACTCGGTCCCGAGCCGCCTGAAGGCTTTTCTTTCGGCTTTGGAGCCGGGCCAGAGGGCGGGGCATCCGAAGACTTATCTCGGTGTTTACCTGAGCCCGAAGGCGAAGGTGTCACCGGAGCCTTTTGTATTTTTACTGGGAGAGGAGCGTCAAGTTCAGTACTCACAGTTTGTTGTCCTGGAGTAATGGGCTGATCCTCGGCATCGGAGTCGTCTGCCTCGGAGACGCTGATGTCTTCCTCTTCCTGTTGTTGCTGGATCTTGGAGCCTGCATCGAAGATGTCGTCCGGCGCCGAGGAAGTTGATCAAGCCATTGTGTGACGGCGAGCCCGACGATCACGTATGGTCTTCTTCGATCGAAAGGAAACGCAGGCCTGGCAATCCTTGTCCTCGTGCTCTGGAGACAAGCAAAGGTTACAGACCTCGTGGAGATCTGTGTGTGGAAATTTAGCACCACACAAAGGACATTTCTTAAATGGAGTTCTTTCCATTTACTGCAGGGCCTGATGGCGCAGGTAGGCCCAACGGCCCACGTCGACGACCGGAATCGAAGGTCTTGGTGGATATTCCTTGGATGCGCGTCGAAGGAGAACTCGAGCGAAACAATACCATCGAGCGGTGAAGGATTGCGCATCGAAGAGGGATCGAATACGACACCGACCCGGAGCGCAACGTTTTACATCCGAACCTGATGGCGGAAAAAAACAATCTGGAGATGGAGTCGATGCCCATGCGCAATATCGTCCTAAGGAGGAGTCACCTATCTCGTGACTAGAAAGACTCTTCCAAGACAAAAACAAACTGCAAACATCCGAGCCCAACACCAGAAGGCGATCTATGCACAAGTATACAATCTACAGCTCATATGCCTCGAACACAAGCTTTTAAATAGACTTGTGGTCAAGAGAAAAAACAAGCTTTTCTTTTGTAGTGTTCCATGATCAAGGCTTTTGTGGAGATATGTAGTGTCTCTAACAATCCCATGGTAGAGTACAGGAAGAACTAAATTCCACTTGCCTTTAAAGAAAAGGTAGCCAAAAAGAATGCTTTTATATTCATTCACTACCAAAATTTACAGCAAAAAGATCAAGATGGAGAATGTCTATAATTCATCACTGGTTTTATGTAATGTATAAAACCAAAAGCCTATACGCCTTGCACACATATACCTATATTAATCAGAATTCTAGTGACTGGAATAAACTTAAGCACTTGCAGCTTTTAAGTTCCTTTAAAATCAAGAGGAGGATCCCATTTTTAGTTATTGTATGGTAAATTATTGTAATGTTATGTTTCATAAACCCACTTTCTTTAAATATACAACATTTGGGAATTTTCAATTGCAATAATTTTCCTAGAGTAGACATGATCTGTATTTGCTAACTGAATATTATAAGAAAAGATGAGACCGCAGTCCAGAAAGGTAAGATCCATCTGTTTTGTACCAAAAAAAAAAAAAAATCATTCATGTAATGAGCATGTTAAAAGTGGCATTCATGAATCTTTAATAAGAATACAGCACAATGGTAAGAGCGGCATCATTTTATTTATTTGCTTTATTTCTCGGTCTCATTTTAGCTCCACAAAGTTTTCCTTTAGCTTAGTACACACTCCGCTTCAAATTTTTCGTATTAAAATCCTACTCAGTCTCTTGATTCCTCCGCACAGACAAGTGGTGGGCAGCAGGCAATTCCTAAAACAATGCTGTTGTTGTGTATGACAGGACAGCACAGTTCTTAACCACCAAAGCCGTCCTCTGAAAGTGAATTAACTAGAAGACTGATATTTCAAGAAAAATGGTTGGTTTAGAAGCGTTAATTCACTAAGTGGACGGCCTACATTGTATCCATGGTACAGTCAAAAGCAATGCACCTTCCAAAGATATTGCATTAACTCAGAATAAGAAAAAAGTTAATCTCTAAGCCTGTGCCCATCTTTGGCATGTCTGGAAGGATTTAAGTCAGGAGTGAAATTTGAGTCGAAGTCTCTCCATGTTGGCATCACCTACAGAGGTAAAGTCTCCATCCACTCTATGCTTCAGATTACCTCTCACAACAGTACAGGATTTTAGAACTTATGACCTTCCCCAATCTTTACCTCTCGCTACATTTGGCTCACTAATGTGGATGATAGTGTCTAGAAGCATTTCATCACTGCCCTATCTGCAAAGACATCTACAAAGCTTGCTGACAGCAACATTGTTGCAGTGAATGTCATGCAGGATACCGAACAATGAATGTGCAAATGATCTAATTCTGAAAACACCACCATGTAGCACCTGCTAAGAGTTTTGAGAGCTCTAAATGCCATTCCCTTATTGGCATCTATTGCGCACGTTTATCACAATTTGTCACACAGAACAAAAGCTGCTGTTTGCAAGTACAATAAATTAGTATTTCTGTATATTGTTGTAACAAAATTCTATATAGTCAGTAAGTCTTATGTCATTTCTGTATGACTGAAGAACCAGTGAAGAGAAACACTGACTGCTAACGGAAGAGCATTTAGAGGCTTTAAATGTATGGAGTGTTTACAGCAAAATTCTCATAAGTGTTGCTGGATGACTAAAGGGGAGAAGAGGCCTGTCCAGGTTAGTTCCAAGATGATCGAGGTTGCAGTGAAAACAACCAAAAAATGCAGTAACCTGGGCGGTTCGATGTAGCTAGCATAGTGTGACCCAATATTCATATTTCCCCTTGAGCTATGCCTACAATTGAAGCTACTACGATCTCCTTGTTAAACACAGACTGGCAGGAATCACTAAATGACCCATTCCACTGCACAGTTGTCCCTCAAGTTAAACCTTTTCTCAG
Source organism: Calotriton arnoldi (assembly GCA_963921515.1). NCBI lineage: Eukaryota > Metazoa > Chordata > Amphibia > Caudata > Salamandridae > Calotriton > Calotriton arnoldi. Next base: position 129,470 of record CAWUFW010000580.1, read on the forward strand.
TAAGCCTAATAACCACACACTGCAAAGGTCCTGTGTGGCGAAGTGCAAAATCAAGGTAAGAATGCCCTTTTATCATAGTGCCTTGAAACTGTCTCTAGCCCAATTCATCTCTATCTGCTCTCCTGCCTGGAAAATGACAGGTGTCTTCTTCTCACTTCACAAGCAGCACAATGCTGCTTCCAGAAAGATGCAACCCATGTGCAAAGACAGTCCAACAAATGGGGTGAGGGAAACATCTTTCTGGATCAGACCTCCCTGAACTCTTTAGAGCGGGGTCAGAGGTTTCCCTTGTCTTTCTCTAGACAAGCCGGTCTTCTCCTTCAAGATCCACCTGTAAGTCACAAACCCCAGTGAAGTCCAGCTGCTTGATGTTCCTGCCATTAGTGTTCAGGCTAGGGCTGCGTGCACCTGAGGAGGGTGATGGGTGCTGCGGCCAGCCATCGACCGTCCATACCATTCCATTCGGATGCTGGTTCAAGTGAGTTCCCAGGCGCCGTAGCAATTGTTTAGGGTTCCTCTTGGCAAACATCTCCACCTCTGGAAAGAGTGAAAAATAATATGATATTTCCATGAGCATTAACTACCTGTGGGTTCTTTCATCCAGCACAGGACCATAGGCAATGGTTAGAGGAAAAACTTTTTATAGGGCCAAGCACGGATTTGGTTTCTTACATACGGATATCACTTGACTTGCAGCATTCCAGAAATTAAAATGAAATAAAAACAAAATTGTACAGTGTACGTAGGATAGAATCAGCGCTTAATTAAAAGCAGCAAACCCAAAAGGAATCAATTGTGACACACAATAATAGGGACACTCGACAGAAAATACAATAAGTAGGTTTATAAATCAGCTTAATGGCTTTAATCTCAAGTAGAAAAGACTGACGATAGATCAATCCCTTTAAATATGACCACATATCACATTACTTGTTGAATAATAGAACATCTCAACCGTTAATGATCTTTAGCTATTATTCTATGAGAACCAACGTGCTCTGTGAGATATGCAGTACAGCAAAAATGTGAAGATAGGGGAAGGGGAACAATCAACATTGACAAATTCACTGTTATGAATGCACAGCATTCCCTTCTCTTAGGTATTAGGCCAAGTCTTCTGGACACTATTCATGGATCCCTTCAGGATCCGCTCTAGTTCCCCAGTCAATTACTCAATGTCAAAATTAGATTTTCTATCTGGCAAAAATTCTTTTGCCACTTGAGAGTTAATGTAAGTGTAATTTATGCTGTTTCTGTGTTTGCAAAGTTGCACCAGATATCATCTGCCCACTGTCAGCAACTCTTTTTTGATCTGACCTCTTGAGTTGAGTGGTTCTGCTTAGGTCAGGAACATCAATACATTATAATCCTTACAGAGAAATCTTCCTTCTGGTTCAAAGATCCCAGTTCGACCAGAAAAGTTTCAGTGTCCAGATTTTTCCCTTCAGACCCTCCATCAGAAGACGTGATGTTTTACAAACTTCCAGTCAGGTTGCATCTTCATCTTCCCTTATTAGAGCCTGCAAGAGGTGCTGGACCTATACTCTAATATTTCCCCTCCTTGTAATTTGGGGAGCTCCAAAAGTCTCAAACGCAAGGCTATCGAGAGCTGTCATACATTTCAACCATCCTCTTCAGTCTAACCAAAGTAGGATGGCACAGCTTAAAACCAACAGTATTCTCCACATTTGTCTGGCATTGGCCAAGTTTCTGAAGGCCTGTCTCATGCTGACCTTCAATTCTTATAGCAATTCCTGAGTTAACTTTTCTCCTCTGACAAGTCAGCCATAGGGTGTTCCCTTACTTCCTCTTATATCCGATCTGGCTGACAGCTTGCCGCACAGCATCAGGAAAATAAATCTTTCTTATATCTAGGGTCATTTAAGAGACATGGTGGACGGGATTTCTTAGTTAATTTACCTCTGTGCATCGGGTGGCCCCTCTTCTGTCCAGAAGATTTGAGGCATAATGTGTTTTTAAGGAGACCTAGCTAAGTACAGCATCCCCTTTTAACATTTCTATGCTCTCAGGAGATGATATGTATATCAATCTATCTATATAAAAATATATATATATATATTTCTCAATAATCTTCCAGCTTTCATGCTTAGAATGCCGAATAAATTATGTAAAACAGGAAGCTAGAAACTCTGGGTAGTTCCCAAGTTTAAGCAGAGAGCAGCTCCTGTATATGGAGCACCGGCAACATTTTGAATCTGCTCACCTCAAATGTCTGTTTTTCTAGCAGAGCTTTAAGCACAGGATTAGCACACTGCCATCCACGCTGAGCTGAAAAATGACTAACGTCTTTCACCACTCCAGGGACAATATTACAGCTTTTGATTGGTAAAATACCCTCCAAGCCACATGGAATGAATAAAAGCAACGCCTGGCATGTGTTTCGCTCTAGTTAGAGCTCATCAATCAATCAGGGTTTGAAAGCACGGCTACTCACCCCTGAGGGTCTCAAGGCATTGGGAGGGGGGCTGCTGATCCGTCTGGCAGCCGGGGTTTAGTCAAAGAGCCAGGTCTTGAGATCCTTCCTGAATGGGGTCAGCGACGCGGATTGCCTGAGGTGGAGAGGCAGGGCTTTCCAGGTCTTGGCGGCAAGGTAAGGGAAGGATCTTCCTCTGGTTCTGGTCTTGCGGATCCGTGGGACGGTGGCCAGGGCCAGGTGGGCGGAGCAGAGGTGACTGGTAGGTACGTGGAATGAGAGGCGGTGGTTCAGATTTGCTGGTCCTGATTCGTGGAAGGCTTTGTAGGCGTGTTTGAGGAGCTTGAAAGTGATTCTTTTGTTGACTGGGAGCCATTGGAGTGCTCGAAGGTGTTCGGTGATATGGCAACGGCGGGGGATGTTGAGGACCAGTCTTGCTGCAGCATTTTGAACGTTCTGTAGTTTCCTGAGGAGTTTCTGGGTGACGCAGGCGGAGAGTGCGTTGCGGTAGTCGAGTCTGCTGCAGATGAGTGCGTGGGTGACCGTCTTTCTGGATTCGGTGGGGATCCATCTGAAGGTCTTTCGAAGCAGGTGAAGCGTGTGGAAGCATGATGATGAGGAGATGGCGTTGATCTGGAGGTTCATTGTGAGCGACGAGTTCAGTATGATGCCGAGGTTTTGTGCGTGGTCCATGAGTGTGGGGGGTTCCTAGTGCGGGCCACCAGAAGTCTTCCCACGCTGAGGGGGTGGGTCTCAGGATGAGGACTTCGATCTTGTCAGTTGAGTTTGAGACCACTGTCTTTCATCCAGGTGGTAACAGCAGTGGAAGTTGATTCTGGTGGCTGTGGTTTCGTTGGCGAGGTAAAGGATTAGCTGGGTGTCCCTGGCGTAGGAAACAATTTTGAGTCCGTAATTCCTGACAATGGCTATGAGTGGGGCCATGTAGATGTTGAAAAGGGTGGGGCTCAGGGAGTAGCCCTGGGGCACTCTGCAGCTGAGCTCTGTTGGTTCTGAAATGAACGGTGGTAGTCTGACTTGCTGTGTTCGACCGGTAAGGAAGGAGTGGATCCAGTCCAGGGCCTTGTCGCGGATGCAGTCATCGTGGAGTCTCGTGATTAGGATACGGTGGGAGACGGTGTCGAAGGCAGCCGAGAAGTCCAGAAGGATGAGGGCTGCTGTTTCGCCCCAGTCGAGTAGGGAGCCGATGTCACCGGTGGCAGCAAGGAGGGCTGTGCTGTGGTTGCTTCGGAAGCCAGGTTGGAGATGTCCAGGACGTGGTTGACTTCGATGAACTCAGAGAGTTGGGCGTTGTGAGAAGCTGGCTTATTATATGGTGCACACTTATGTAAGTGGGCACCATGCACTAATCCAGACAACCCATATGGTGATTATAGTGGTCTTAGACAACCTTAGAAAGCTCTCCAAGTGGTAGCTGTGGAGAGCAGCCTTCAGGCTTAGTCCAGAAGGAGTGTAAAGCAGCTTGTTTTACCAGAACATAATCTTATTATATAAAATAACCACACAGTGTATTTATAAAAATATGTATTTATTATAAGACACTAACACATACAGATATCTCCTACCCGGAGATATACACAATGCACACAATACTTTGCAATAAAAGCAGGTAAGTAGCACGAAAACACAGTGGTTGCCAGGGGGAGACGAAACCATATACTAAAATAGTGGTATGCAAACCACGGCTCGAGTCAAGACTATACCCAGAAGACATAGAAGTGCCGGGGACCCAAGGAACCAACCGAGGTAAGTAACCAGGAACTCCACGGAGGCCATGTGCAGAGTGGGAACACGACCGTGGGCTCAATACAAGTCAATGGGTAAGTCGCGGTTGCAATTTTAAAGAAGAAGGACCCTTCCCAGTGGACCCTGAAGAAACCCCGTGGAAGACAGAAGGTTAGAGAGCCCCGCCACCCGTGGATACCCTAGGAATCAGGATACCTACACCATGGAAGCCTAGTCCATAGGTGTGAAGTGGCATTGGAAACCGCCATCGAACTCAATGGAAGACTTCAGGAAGATGCTGCTGCTGGAGATGGTGAAAGTGTCCGGTGGAACCCAAAGGTGGATTCAAGGTGAGAGGTACCTGCAAACAGAGGGGAGAGAGTCTATGCCGCTCAGGAGTGACCAGGAAGCACGGAAGACGAATGCCCACCGATGTTGGGTATTGCAGGAAAGATGACGGTGACCTTGGAGCTGCAGCTGTGAGGACCAGGCGACGCTGTGGAAGACCAGGAGCCGTTCACGAGCTGTCCCACTTCGGATGTCGAGTTGAGGGGTCGGTGTCCGTCGGGAGCACCAACAAGCCTTGGCCACTGCAAACAACGTGGAGAGCGAAGAAGGTGCAGTGTTGGGACCAGCAAGGTCCAGATGACTCACCACAAGCAGGGGAGTCAGGGCAGGCCTGAGCAATCAGGGGAGCCCTAAGAAATCAAAGACGATCCTCACGAGGACCCACAGGCTGGAGGCACTGAAGTCGCAAGAGGACCTCAAGCAGCTCACCAAAGATTCAGGCCCACGGTGCAAATGATGCGGTGAGGACGAAGATCTTGGTCGCAGGAGATGCTTGAGGTTGTGGCTACTTGGAGCCTGAAGATCTTGGAGGAAGGAAGCCAACAAGCCTTTGCAACAGCAAGTCGAAGCGGTGCACAGGGGTTCGGTTCCAGTGGCTCCGGAGAGGGATACTGGCCTCAAACTTGGTGAGAGGACAGGGCAGGCCTCGAGGGATGTGAAGAACCACCACCTGTGTTGCTGAGCCTTTCGGAGTCCGTGGGAGCTCGGGACCAGCAGACCGGTCAGCTTGGTTGCGGTGCCTGCATATGCAGGGAAGTGACTCCTTCAATTCAAGGAAGATTCTTTCAGGTGTCTTGGATGTCCACAGGCCTTGGAACGTTCCTGTATGGAGCACAGGCACATACGTTGCAGCAGACGAGCAGGGCAACGAGACCAGGAGCAGCGGGAGTTTTCCTAGTTGCAGCCTTGATGCCCAGAGCGAAGTCCAGAATGCCCAGACGGTCGAAGAAGTGGTGTCTTGAAATGAATCTTGTCCCACGACGAATCTAGGGACCCACCAACAGGTAAGCCCTAAGGAAAGGGTTGGGATGATTCAGGGTTCCCTCCCAGGGGAGGGGTCAGATACTCCCATGTCCTTTGTCCAGTTTCGCGCCAGAGCGGGAGCCAACGGCTCCCTGAGCTGGTTTGAACTGGACTATGCAAAGAGGGAACCAAATGTGCCCCTCAAGCAGTCTGAGTGGCGCTGGCAAGCGCTCCCACCCGGCCCCAATACACTAAACTCTGTCTGGGAGGTGGTCACACCACCCTGTGACAGAATACCTATTGTTCTGCCTACCTCTGCTCGAGCTTGGCTCAGCAACAGGAAGGCAGAATCGGGTCTCTGGTCGGTAGCAGCCATGTTGTGCTGTCCGGGTCTAGAAGACTGTTACCGGGAGCAATGAGGACCTTCCGGAGGAGCTTTACAGTGCATAGAATCATACCTCCCACACCATTTACAGTGTGAGGGTATGATTCAAACATGTTTGATACCAAACATGGCAGGGTTCGTTACAGCCAGTTTAGAGATGGTCATCGCGTAATGAAGCATGGCCACTCTATATATCGAAATGGCTGATGCACTTACAACACGGGAGAATGGACTCCAAAGGTTGTAGGGGTGTCCTGCTCATGCAGGGGCACCCTCACACTTAGAACCGAGCACCCTGCCTTCAGGATTGAAAGGCCTGCTTTAGGGGTGACTTATAGGTTTTAAGTGCAGTGACATCAGACATAGGAAAACCTATATCTGTTGTAAGTGGTGCGATCACCAGCTTACACAGGCTGCAATGGAAGGCCTGTAGTTACAGTTTGAGTAATCCCAAATGGGTGGCATAATACATGCTTCAGCCTATCGGGGACCCCTGGTGTACCTATGCCCTGGGTATCTCAGTACCATATACTAGGGACTGATAAGGGTACACCAGTGTCCAATCTGGGATGTACCCAAGTACTTACCATACCAATTTAGGGGAGAAAGCACAGAGACTGGGGTCCTGATTAGCAGGATCCCAGTCAGACTAGTCAGAAACAGCATAGCACCAGGCAAAAAGTGGGGGGTAACCATTAAAAGCAGATCCTACTTTCTTACAGGCGTTGATGGCCTTCTCGATGACCTTGGCTGGGAAGGGGAGCAGGCAGATGGGTCTGAAGTTCTTGAGGTCTGTCGGGTCGGTGGAAGGCTTCTACAGCAGGGTGTTGATCTCGGCGTGTTTTCAGTCGGGGCAGGTGGGGGTCTCGATGGAGCAGTTGATGATGATGCGGCGTAGCTCGGGGCGATGGAGGTGGTGACTGTATGGAAGATGCAATGTGGGCATGGGTCCGAGGGGGCTCCGGAGTGGATGCTCTTCATGGTCTTGAGTGTGCAGTCTATGGTGAGTGGGGTCCAGTTGAGCAGGATCTGTTGGGGTGCGGCGTCGTTGGGTGCAGTGGTGGTAGGCATGGTGGGAGGGTCTTGGGTGTCAAAGCGGTCATAGATCTGCCTGATCTTGTGGTGGAAGAAGATGATGATGATGAGTTTGTTGCAGAGGTCTTGGGAGGGTGGGACGTCTGTGGTCTCGCTGTTGGGCCTGGAAAACTTTTTGATGATGGCGAAGAGTTCTTTGTTGTTGTGTGCGTTGGCGTTAATTCCCTCTTGGAGGGTGTGGGAGGGATGAGCGGAAATAGAAGCTAGGAGGCTTGATATGTTTATCAATGGTTATGATTTATTTCGGGCTCCTCAAACAAAAAAACAAAAGTCTTTCAGGGATTGGCTCCGGACGTTGGGCGTCGTCACCTGGTCCTTCTCATGCTGGATTTTTAAGTTTGGCTCTGTGGCTGGCCGTCCCCCAGGAAGGTCAAAGAAAGAAAAAAGGACAGATAGTATTTCTGAAGTGTCTCCTCATCTCAGTTTTTAGGTTAGGAACCGCCACCACACCAGGAGTGGGAAGAAAGGTGCTCTCCTACTTTGGGTGAAAGTTTGCCAGCTTGACCAGACGAAGAAAAGCAGGTTCTGATCTAGTGACCCTGTTTCGTTAGGCTTTTGTTTCTTTTTCTCAGGGTCTGACCCCTGCTGGGACCGACTGCCCTCCTCCTTTTCTCCCAACTGGTTACCCTTAGGTTGAGGTAATGCTGTTTTTGCCCCACAGCCAGAAATCAGGGAAGCGTCTCCCTGTAGCACATAAACAAAATGTGGCTGTCATCCGGCGTAACAAAGAAAAGATAAAAACGTGAGGGGGGGTTGGAAGTGGGGAAACAGAAACCACAACCGTAATGTCAGCTGATTTGGAAATACGCCCACACCCCCGTGGTTTTAGAGGACTTCCCCTTCCCTTTTCTCTGCTCACTCCCCGCTCCCACGTACTCCCACCCGGACCCCAGAGACAACCGCCCCAGGCCCGCGTACAGTTTACTCACCGTCCGGGCCGCAACTCTCCTGAGGGGGAATCCACCACTCCTTGGACCACTCTTCGACCACCTCGTCACCGTTCCGGTCGTTGTCGGCTTCCTAGCTTCTCCTCCTCAGGGTCTCTTCGGTTCCTTCGTCTCCGGAGTTCTGCAACTCTCCCGAGTTCCGCCTTCCGGTCTCCTCCTCGTGACGTCCTTTCTCACCCGGCACCGCCTTTTCTCCAGCCTGCAGAGCGTCTGATTGGTTCCCCCTTTCGGGAACACCTCCTTCTTCCTGCGGGGAAGAGGTTGCGAACCATGGATTAACTGCCGCAGCACCCGAGCGTTGAGAGAGCGACGCCTCAATCAAAGGTATGAGGGGTATTTTGGGGGGCACGATATTGGTCTCCTCCTGACAAAGGGACATTTTCTTTGCGGTTTTGAGAAGGCGGTGGTGTGGGGTGACAGCGGCTTTGAAGGTTGCATGGGCGTCCAGGGTTTTGTTGTTCCTCCATCTCTTCTCGAGTTGTCTACAGGTGCGTCTGGACTTGTGGTGAGCAGGAGTGAACCAACTGGCTTTCTTGTAGTGTTGATTGCCGGGTGCCTTCTTGAGGGGCGCCAGAGTGTCGGAGCAGTTGGCGATCTATCTGTGAAGGTTGCGTGCTGAGATAATAACGTCTGTGGATGTCGGTGGTGTGGTTGTACTACCGGAGGCGGTGAGGTGTTCTTCGGTGACTTTGTTCCAGCTACGGCGGGGTGGTGACGTTGAGTGCAGTGGTGTATGCTGGGTTTGGTGAAGGAAGTACACGCAGTGGTGGTCGGTCCAGAGGAGTTCGGAGGTGTGGCTGTAGGCGAGGTTTTCGCTGGTGGAGAAAACAGGGTCGAGCGTGTGACCTGCTGCATGGGTTGGAGAGGTGACTGTTTGAGTCCTACGTTGGCAAGGTTCTCCAGAAGGGATGTGGTGTTGTGGTCATTGGGGTTGTCCAGGTGAAAGTTGAGGTCGCCGAGTAGGATGTAATCAGTGGATGCGAGAGCCTGGGGTGCGATGAAGTCGATGATGGTGTCGGTGAAGGGCGGGCGGGGGCCCGGAGGACTGTAGACGAGGGTGCAACAGAGGGTGGTGTTGGGGTTAGTCTGGATCTGGAAATGGAGCTGTTCCATGGTTGTTGTAGGGTCGTCCGAGTGGGTGGTCAGGCGGAGGGTGTTTTTGTGGACGATGGCGATGCCTCCTTCTGGTCGGTCGGTGCAGTCCTTGCAGGTGATCTTGTAGCCGTCGGAAATGGCGGTGGCGATGTCCGGGCCAGAGCTGGGGTTTGTCCAGGTTTCCGTGAGGAATGCGATGTCAAGAGAGACGGAGTCGAGGAGGTTCCAGATTTCGAGGACATGTTTGTGGAGGGAGCACGTGTTGAGGAGGATGCAGCTGACAGGACGGGTCAGAAGTGGTTCGCTAGGGCAGCGGGAGGAGTTGGAGTGCGGAGGTGGGTGAGGGTGCAGCTGAAGTTTCGGCAGGAGAAAGGTCCTTGGGTGTCCTTCGTTGACCTGAGGTGGCAGGCGGCGAGGCGTCCAGTGTTGAGGGCGAGGAGGGTGCTGGTGTTGTATCGGTGGAAAGTCCCAGAACCAGGGTCCATGGTGCTGGGCGAGGTCCAGGTGCAGAAGGGCTTGTCTTGGCGTGCCACCACTAAGTAGTGTGCGGGGGCTGGACAGCTGGGAGGCAGGAAACGTGGGTAACAGGAAAGTGGCACTGGAGGAGGGCAGGGCCACGGGGGATCGAAGGGGCGAAAGCGGCAAAAAAGGTGCAAAAGTGCAAAAAATGGTGAAAGGCCAGAAAAGAATCAGAGAAGGGCAGAAAAAGAGGGTAGCAGAGCAGAGGTGCTTTACCATTAGACCACCAGGGATGAGGCGCAGACGGGTGCCTGCGGGTGGAGGAGGGCCTCAAACCACTGACCCGAGGGTCAGATGGACAGCAGCAGGGAGCTCGGGACAGCAGATACCAGGCGGAGCTGCGCAAGGAAGGGAGCAGTCCACGGATATCAGAGAGTTACAGCTTTGTCCAAACATAAGGGAGTACCATATAAAGGAGCTGCTCTCTGTCTAAACTTAGGAACTACCAAGAGTTCCTTGCTTCCTGTTTTGAATATATATATATTTATGCGATATTTGTACAGTCCCGTTGATGGGCTCATAAACGGGCTTGGAGGATGGTCTTTCCAATTTGATTACTTATGTACTGTAATTGGTATGTTATTGAAATAAGTATTTTAACAACGATTCATGCCTTTATAATCAAATGTTTTACCATATTTATTTCAGTATTTATCGCCATATTTTTACCATGTATTTACAAAGTGCATCGATTTTACTCAAATTTTGCTGCTTCATATGGGTAGTAGCACATTTAAAAGACAGACCAAGAATCAAGTATTACTATGTGCCAGTAGCTTGTCTATACAACACGTGGGTGGAATGCATAGCATATTTAAAAACATGGCGGACTGCGTTTCCGTATGTGATCAAGGACAAGTGTTGTCCGAAACGCGTCAGAACTGAGGTTTTGTGAGGAATAAAGAACATTGCCATATTTCCTTGGAGTTCGTGTCTCTCTTCTCGCCGGAAGGAGGTTTGGAGAGTCAAGGTGTTGTGTGTGTGTATATATATATATATATATATATATATATATATATATATATATATATATATATATATATATATATTCACTGAAAAAACCGTAGGTTTCAGGCACGTTATAGTTACAAATTAGCATTTTAAAAACCTTTGAAATTCACTGAAAAAACCATAGGTTTCAGACACGTTATAGTTAGAAATTAGCATTTAAAAAACCTTTGAAATTCACTGAAAAAACCATAGGTTTTAGGGACAGTTATAGTTAGTTGGACATTGCACTCGTACAAAACCCGTGAAATTCCCCGTTATAGTTAGTTCAGCTAACTATAACTCGCGCCCCGCAATGCACTGCTGATGACGTCACATATTACATCACTCATGACATGGTCAGTGACATCACTGATGACATCACTGATGACATCTCAAATGACATCACTGATGACATCATCCAGTGACTGTGTGTTTCTGTAAAGTTTAAATATGTTTAATATATATAGGGAAAGGCGTATTGAAGAATGAGTGGGTGTATAAGTGTCTGAATGGATGATTTAGTACGTGCGTGACTGACTCTACAAGTGAGTGATTAAACGTATCTTACTGAATGCATGGGTTAGTGACTAAACTGTGTGAATGTCTGTATCCGTCTGTTGGTGTGTAAGTGGATGCATGGATTTGCGAATAGCTACATGAGTGTCTATATGGGTTATTGATTGGTTCTATGAGTATCTGTATGGGTGCCTGAGTGTTTGTGTGGATGGGGTGTGTGCGACTGTGCATAGATGTGTGAGTGGGTGATTCACTGGGTGGATGGTTTCAAGAGTGCATCTGTGATAGACTGTATGGGTGGGTAAGTGTGTGTAAGAGTGTGTTAGTGAGTGAATGTATGTCCCAGTGGTACATGTGTGAGTAACTACATATGTGAAAGGCAGTATATATGTGTATTGGAGTATATAAATAGCTATAAGCGAGAGTGAGTGATTGTGATAGTGGCTGTATGGATGAGTGTGTGCTTGTATCAGTGATTGTATAAGAGCGTAACAATGTGCTAGTATTTGTATGATTAAGTGAGCTGGTGTGTGTATAACTGTATAGGTGAGTAAATGGCAGTGTGTTTAATTATTTGCATGACTGACTAGGTGTGTGAGTAACTCTATGGATGAGTGGCGGTGTTTGAGTGTCTATATAGGAGTAAGAGTGCATATGATAGTCCTGTACTGAGTGACCATAAGTATGAGTGACTGTACGGGTGAGTGAGTGGATGTGTGTGTGTAGACCTAAGAATCAGTGAGTGGGTATGTAGTTATTGGTGTTGGAGTGTCTATGGTTTTGCGAATGGCACTCTGTAATTTAGATTGGGTGTATCAAAGGTTATATTAGGGTGTGAGGAGCTGCATCAGATTATCACGTGGATGATGTCATCAGTGATGTCATTTGAGATGTCATCAGTGATGTCATCAGTGATGTCACTGACCATGTCATGAGTGATGTAATATGTGACGTCATCAGCAGTGCATTGCGAGGCGCGAGTTATAGTTAGCTGAACTAACTATAACGGGGAATTTCACGGGTTTTGTACGAGTGCAATGTCCAACTAACTATAACTGTCCCTAAAACCTATGGTTTTTTCAGTGAATTTCAAAGGTTTTTTAAATGCTAATTTCTAACTATAACGTGTCTGAAACCTATGGTTTTTTCAGTGAATTTCAAAGGTTTTTAAAATGCTAATTTGTAACTATAACGTGCCTGAAACCTACGGTTTTTTCAGTGAATTTCAAAGGTTTTTTAAATGACAATTTTTAAATGTATTAATTTTTATATTAATTTTTTTCATACTGATTTACTACATTTTTAGAAACAATTTCTTTTACATATTTTATTTTTTAAATTACATTGTAATTACATTATACATTACATTACAAAAATACTTTCTCAGAATGAATTACTTTAGTTTAAATACTTTGCACATAGGCAATAGACTTTTAAGTACAGTAGTTACAGTTGTTGCAATGGGCAACACATTTTCAAACACAATGCAACATTCAGCTCAATGTGAATTTCTAGTTAAATGCAATTAGTTACTTTATGGATTACTTTTCTAACCACAGGACTGGATCCTAGATTCAGTCCTGGTACATCTCCTGTAAACAGTTGAGTAAAAGCGTTTTGGTTACAGTCGTGATTTTTAAGGAATATTATTGTATTTTAAAAGTTGACACTTAGAAACTTTTTCTCATAGAATCACCAATGTTATCCTATGGAAGGAAATTCACTTAGCAGGTAAAAACTGTTATCGTTACTTTTTCTTACTCAGTGTTGGATCCTGGATCCAGCACTGGTGCATCTCCTGTAAACAGTTGAAAGAATGCGTTTAAGTCATACAAGCGATTTTTAAGGAATATTTGTAGTTTGTGAAAATCGACACTTTGAAACTTTTCTGCTGAAAACCAGACAATGGATTCCTATGGAAGAAAATATAAGTTACTGGTAAGTACGGTTAAAATTACTTTTCAGGACAAGTACTGGGCTGAAAGATACAGCACTGAGGTCTCTCCTTATAACAGGTGAGTAAATCGGAATTCGTATTTCGGCTGATTTTAGAGGAATATTTGTATGTTTCAAAAATCAACACTTAGAAACTTTTTCAGCAAAAAGCAGGCAATGATATCCTATGGAAGGAAATTCAAGTTACTGGTAAGTACGGTTAAAATTACTTTTGAGGATCAGTACTGGGCTGAAAGATGCAGCAATGAGGTCTCTCCTGATAACAGGTGAGTAAATCGGAATTCGTATTTCGGCTGATTTTAGAGGAATATTTTAATGTTCCAAAACTCCACACTTAGAAGAATTTCCAAGTGAAACCAGTCAATGTTAGCCTATGGAAGAAAATTCAAGTTACTGGTAAGTACGGTTAAAATTACTTTTCAGGACCAGTACTGGGCTGAAAGATGCAGCACTGAGGTCTCTCCTGATAACAGGTGAGTAAATCAGAATTGGATTTCGGCTGATTTTAGAGGAATATTTGTATGTTTCAAAAATCAACACTTAGAAACTTTTTCAGCAAAAAGCAGGCAATGATATCCTATGGAAGGAAATTCAAGTTACTGGTAAGTACGGTTAAAATTACTTTTGAGGATCAGTACTGGGCTGAAAGATGCAGCAATGAGGTCTCTCCTGATAACAGGTGAGTAAATCGGAATTCGTATTTCGGCTGATTTTAGAGGAATATTTTAATGTTCCAAAACTCCACACTTAGAAGAATTTCCAAGTGAAACCAGTCAATGTTAGCCTATGGAAGGAAATTCAAGTTACTGGTAAGTACGGTTAAAATTACTTTTCAGGACCAGTACTGGGCTGAAAGATACAGCACTGAGGTCTCTCCTGATAACAGGTGAGTAAATCGGAATTCGTATTTCGGCTGATTTTAGAGGAATATTTTAAAGTTCCAAAACTCCACACTTAGAAGAATTTCCAAGTGAAACCAGTCAATGTTAGCCTATGGAAGGAAATTCAAGTTACTGGTAAGTACGGTTAAAATTACTTTTCAGGATTAGTACTGGGCTGAAAGATGCAGCACTGAGGTCTCTCCTGATAACAGGTGAGTAAATCAGAATTCGTATTTCGGCTGATTTTAGAGGAATATTTGCACAATGGTGAAGGGAGGGGCGGGGCCTGAGGTGACATCTGTGCAAACGCGCCCCGTGGCGCGTTTTAAGTTGGGGGATTAAGTCCCCTTGAATCATGAGGGTCCCTACGGGCCAACTAGCCCACCAGGAACCTCCAGTATGCGCCATGGGGCTGCGTTGCAGAGACATGTACAGAGGCCACACCCCTTTTACACCTCTCTGCAACGCAGCTCTGTGGCGCTTTCTGGACGTACCTGTTGGGCTAGTTGGCCCCAGGACCCTCAGGATTGAAGAGGATTTAATTCCCCATCTTAAAACGCGCCACGGGCCTGTTTGCACACATGTCACCTGAAGCCCCGCCCCTCCCTTCACCACTGTGCAAACGCGCCCGTGGCGAGTTTTAAGTCGGGGGATTAACTCCCTTGAATCCTGAGGGTCCCTGGGGTGCAACTAGCCCACCATATACCTCCAAAAGCGCCATAGAGCTGCGTTGCAGAGAGGTGTAAAAGGGGCGTGGCCTCTGTACACCTCTCTGCAAGGCAGCCCCTGGCGCATACTGGAGGTTCCTGGTGGGCTAGTTGGCCCCAGGGACCCCCAGTATTCAAGGGGAATTCGTTCTCCTCTGCAAACGCGCCAGGGGCGCGTTTGCAGAGTGGTGAAGGAAGGGGGCGGGGTCTACGGGCCCGATCGTTTTTTTTTTTTTTGTTTGTTTTTTTCCTCTGAAGGGGGCTGTGTGGCCCCCTTCCTTTTTTCCTATTTTTAGGCCCTGGGGACCCCATCCCCCAGGGCCTTACCACTTTTTTTAAAATTAAAATAAAAAAAAACGGGAAGGGGGCCGCGTGGCCCCCTTCCCTGGGCCTGTATTGGCCCCGGGACCCCATCCCCCGGGGCATGGCCTCTTTTTTTTATTTGGAGGGGGCTGCGTGGCCCCCTCAGGCCATTTAAGGCCCCGGGACCCCATCCCCGGGGCCGGCCTTGCACTTTTTTTTCTCCTTTTTTTTCCTTTGGGGAGGGGGGCTGCGTGGCCCCCTCCGTGGCCACTTATGGCCCCGGGGACCCCATCCCCCGGGGCCTGGCCTCTCGTTGGGGACTGTGGGGGTCCCCAAACCCCCACAGTCCCGCCGGCTCCCCGTGTCCTACGGGAGCCGGCATTGCTTTTACACATGGGGAGCAGCTAACATGCTGCTCCCCATGTGGAAAGCAATCAGCTTTGGATATTGGAAGAGAGAGCAGGTTTCCTGCTCTCTCTTCCAATATCCAAAGCAAGTTTGCAATGACAGGACGGGAGCCGCGAGGCTCCCGTCCTGTCATTGCAAACAGCAGTGTCCCGGGGTAGGCACCCCGGGACACTGCAGGAGCCGGCCCTGGGGGTGGCGGTCCCCAGGGCCACCACAGGCTCCAGGAGGGGGCCGCGCGGCCCCCTCCCTACATTTTGAAAGCCCCTGGGAGGTGGTGGTCCCCGGGGCTTGGGGGTCCAAAACGGACCCCCATTTTAATTTTTCTTAGTGCCCCGGGGAGGTGGTGGTCCCCGGGCATGTGGGGGCTGGAGCCCCCCACACAGGTTTTTAATTTAAAAAAAGAAGCCCCGGGAGGTGGTGGTCCCCGGGGCTTGAGGGCCCTTAGAGGCCCCCCACACATAAAATTAACCCCCCCAGCATGCCCCCGGGACTTGGCCCACCCGGGGGCCAGTTAACATCGAAGCGCGGAGACCGCGCTCGATTTTTTTTTTCGGCAGGATTCGCGCTCCCTGAGCGCATCCTGCCGATTTTTAACCTGACCTAGGGGGTCAGGGTGTTTCTACACTGCCCCCTTTGTGCGCTTTGCGCACTTGTTTCTGTCCCTCGGTTCTACCGAGGGACAAAATGGCTGCCAACACTTCCTGATTTGGAGTGTTGACAGCCAATTAACATAAAGCTCGTGCTCGGGAGGATCCACGGCCCTAGATATATCTATCTTTTTACTTTTGATTTTCTCAGCAACTACTGAACGGATTTACACCATTTAACAAAAAGGGTTCTTTCTGAACCAAGAACTACCTCTTTGCCAAATTTGGTGTAATTCCGTTCAGCAGTTCGGGCTGTAGCCGTGTCTAAAGTTTCCTATGGAAAATTGCATGGGGAAAACGCGTTTTGGGACCCCCTTTTTCTCGGCCCCGCTTGACGAATCCCCCGAGACTTTCAGGGTAGGAGCAGACCGGAGCGCCCCACAAAGTTTGAAAATTTTGCGAAGATACGTCAACCGGCAAGAGAGTTATTTCAAATAGAATGTCGCGGATTTCCTATGGATAATAGGTTGTAACTATAACTATCTACTGGCGACCGCCAGTAGATAATATATATATATACCAGTAGATAGTTATAGTTAGGACCTATTTTCCATAGGAAATCCGCAACATTCTATTTGAAATAACGTTGGCGCCGGTTGACGAATCTTCGCGAAAGTTTCCAACTTGTTGGGGCGCTCCGGTCCGCTCCTATCCTGAAAGTCTCAAGGTGATTCGTCAAGCGGGGCCGAAAAAGGGGGTCCCAAAACGTGTTTTCCCATTCATTTTTCCATAGGAACCTTTAGTCGCAGCTACAGCCCAAACTGCTGAACGGAATTACACCAAATTTGGCAAAGAGGTAGCCCTTGGTTCAGTGTCGTGCCTTTTGCTTAAATGGTGTAAATCCGTTCAGTAGTTCCTGAGAAAATCAAAAGTAAAATCACATATATATCTGGGCGGAGCCTAACCACACATGTCATCGTGAGATCTGATTGGCTGTCAGCACTTCATCCTGGAATTGCTGGCAGCCATCTTGGGACCAATATAAATGATAGTACCCCATTGAAATGCATTGTAATGAATCAAAGATTTTGAGGGTTACCAAAAGGAGAACTATAAAGGGTGATAACAGACTTTAGTTACATTAAAATTCATTTGTTGATGGTACCATACTAATTTCAGGAATTGTGGTGTGTTCTAAGGTGATTTTACCCTGTGAAAAACCTTCTGCTGGGATATCATGAATCATGTTTGAGAGAAAACTATTTTCACATGCTTGTCCCATAGAGTTTTGGAAGGTGCTCCAGAAGCTAAAATGAGAGCATATTTTCTGTAAATTCACATTATCTTTCTCAGTCATGTGAGAATGAAGTCTGACATTCTCAGTAAAACATGTACATCCAACAAGGGCAGAGACTGTCAGTTGATTCCTTTGTGTTCTACTGCAGCTTCCCAGAGTGTTCTAAAGAACAACTAGAGTGCTAACAGCCTTACTTATGACAAAAGTATGGCACACCTGAAGCCATCTTGATTGGAATAAACTGGTAACACTTAAAACATTTAATTTAAAAAGGAACAAAATGATGGGGTTCATTTTGTCATAGAAATTATGGTTAGTGCTGTAGAAAGAAAAATTAGGATATGTTTCAAGTGTGATCTCAAATATCTTCCTGTTATATTTCAACAGGAGCAGCCTGCCAGTTGATGCCTTTGTGTTCTACTGCAGCTTCCCAGAGTGTTCTAAATAACAACTAGAGCGCTAACAGCCTTACTTATGACAAAAGTATGGCACACCTGAAGCCATCTTGATTGGAATAAACCGGTAACACTTAAAACATTTAATTTAAAAAGGAACAAAATGAGGGGGTTCTTTTTTAAATAGAAATTATAGTTAGTGCTGCAGAAAGAAAAATTAGGGCATGTTTAAAGTGAGATCTCAAATCCTCTTCTATTTCATTAGAAAATTCTGACATGCAGACTGAAACCATCACTTTCAATACCAGCAGCAGACTTCCAGTTAACTCCCTGGTGAGCAGTAGCTTTACTACAGTGATCTAATGAGCAACTAGAGTGCTAACATTATGAATTTATGGCAAATGTGAGACACATCTGAATGCCTTCTTGATGGAATCAAAGTAAAAACTGAAAGCATTTCCTACTGAGGAGACTGCAGTAAATGAGGAAATTAGGAAACTTCATAACAAAGAAGTCTTCCAAGATGGCCACCAGTGAAAAAAGAGCCCAAATGTAGCACAAATATTACCCAGATGTAGCCCACATATAGCCCAATGACAAAAGTGTGCAAAACACTTTTTATTTTTAGTTTTTTTGCAGTTTTATGTAGTGCAGACTGGTCAGGTATTGGAGCATTGCATCTTAAAACATGACCCCCCTACACTACAAAAACACCACTGCACTACCTTAAACCCTAAAACACTACCCCCAGCACGACCCCCTACACTACACAAGCACCACTGCACTATCCTAAACCCTAAAACACTACCCCCAGCATGACCCCCTACACTACACAAACACCACTGCACTACCCTAAACCCTAAAACACTACCCCCAGCACGACCCCTTCACTACCCAAACACCACTGCACTAACCTAAATCCTAAAACACTACCCCCAGCACGACCCCCCACACTACCCAAACACCACTGCACTACCCTAAAACATGACCCCCTACACTACACAACCACCACTGCACTACCCTAAACCCTAAAACACTACCCCAGCACGACCCCCTACACTACACAAGCACCACTGCACTACCCTAAACCCTAAAACACTACCCCCAGCACGACCCCCTACACTACACAAACACCACTGCACTACCCTAAACCCTAAAACACTACCCCCAGCACGACCCCCTACACTACCCAAACACCACTGCACTAACCTAAATCCTAAAACACTACCCCCAGCACGACCCCCTACACTACCCAAACACCACTGCACTACCCTAAAACATGACCCCCTACACTACACAAACACCACTGCACTACCCTAAACCCTAAAACACTACCCCCAGCACGACCCCCAACACTACACAAGCACCACTGCACTACCCTAAACCCTAAAAAACTACCCCCAGCACGACCCCCTACACTGCCCGAACACTACTGCACTGCCCTAAACCCTGAAACACCACCCCCAGCAAGACCCCCTACACTGCCCGAACACCACTGCACTGCCCTAAACCCTGAAACACCACCCCCTTCACGACCCCCTACACTGCCCGAACACCACTGCACTGCCCTAAACCACCAGCCCCAGCATGACCCCCTACAATGCCCCAACACCACTGCACTGCCCTAAACCCTGAAACACCAGCCCCAGCACCACCACCTACACTGCCCGAACACCACTGCACTGCCCTAAACCCTGAAACACCAGCCCCAGCACAACCCCCTACACTGCCCGAACACCACTGCACTGCCCTAAACCCTGACACAACAGCCCCAGCATGACCCACTACACTGCCCGAACACCACTGTACTGCCCTAAAACCTGAAACACCACCCCCTGCACCACCCCCTACACTGCCTGAACACCACTGCACTGCCCTAAACCCTGAAACACCACCCCCTGCACCGCCCCCTACACTGCCTGAACACCACTGCACTGCCCTAAACCCTGAAACACCACCCCCTGCACCGCCCCCTACACTGCCCGAACACCACTGCACTGCCCTAAACCCTGAAACACCACCCCCAGCACGACCCCCTACACTGCCCGAACACCACTGCACTGCCCCAAACCCTGAAACACCACCCCCAGCACGACCCCCTACACTGCCCGAACACCACTGCACTGCCCTAAACCCTGAAACACCACCCCCTGCACGACCCCCTACACTGCCCGAACACCACTGCACTGCCCTAAACCCTGAAACACCACCCCTGCACGACCCCCTATACTGCCCGAACACCACTGCACTGCCCTAAACCCTGAAACACCACCCCAGCACGACCCCCTACACTGCCCGAACACCACTGCACTGCCCTAAACCCTAAAACACCACCCCCAGCACGACCCCTACACTGCCCGAACACCACTGCACTGCCCTAAACCCTAGAACACTACCCCCAGCACGGCCCCCTACACTACCCGAACACCACTGCACTACCCTAAACCCTAAAATACTCTCCCCAGCACGACCCCCTATACTACCCGAACACGACTGCACTGCCCTAAACCCTCAAACACTCCCCCAGCACGACCCCCTACACTACCCGAACACCACTGCACTGCCCTAAACCCTAAAACACTCCCCCAGCACGACCCCCTACACTACCAGAACACCACTGCACTGCCCTAAACCCTAAAACACTCCCCCAGCACGACCCCCTACACTACCCAAACACCACTGCACTGCCCTAAACCCTAAAACACTACCCCCGCATGACCCCCTACACTACCCAAACACCAATGCACTACCCTAATCCCTAAAACACTACCCCCGCACGACCCCCTACACTACCCAAAGACCACTGCACTACCCTAAACCCTAAAACACGACCTCCTACACTACACAAACACCACTGCACTATCCTAAACCCTAAAAAACTACCCCCAGCACGAACCCCTACACTACCCAAACACCACTGCACTACCCTAAACCCTAAAACACTACCCCCAGCAGTACCCCCTACACTACCCAAACACCATTGCACTATCCTAAACCCTAAAACACTACCCCCAGCAGTACCCCCTACCCTACCCAAACACCACTGCACTACCCTAAATCACTACCCCCAGCACGACCCCCTACACTACCCAAACACCACTGCACTACCCTAAACCCTAAAACACTACCCCCAGCACGACCCCCTACACTACCCAAACACCACTGCACTACCCTAAACCCTAAAACACTCCCCAGCACGACTCCCTACACTACCCAAACACCACTGCACTACCCTAAACCCTAAATCTACCCCCAGCATGACCCCCTACACTACACAAACACCACTGCACTACCCTAAACCCTAAAACACTACCCCCAGCACAACCCTCTTCACTACCTAAACACAACTGCACAATTTGTTACAGGCGTTGCAACGCAGGCCTGTGGTGCTTACTGGAAGTACCTGGTGGGCTAGTTGGGCCCCAGGGACCCTCAGGATTCAAGGTGACCTAATCCCCCAACTTAAAACGCTCCACGGGGCGCGTTTGCACAGTGGTGAAGGGAGGGGGCGGGGCCTCAGGTGACATGTGCGCAAACACGCCCTGTGGTGCGTTTTAAGTTGGGGAATTAATTCCCTTTGAATCCTGAGGGACCCTGGGGGCCAACTAGCCCACCAGGTACCTTCAGTAAGCACAACAGAGTTGCGTTGCAGAGAGGTGAAAAAAGGTGCGTGGCCTCGGAACGCCTCTCTGCAACTCAGCTCTGTGGTCCTAACTGTAGGTACCTGGGGGGCTAGTTGGGCCCCAGGGACCCTCAGGATTCAAGGGGACTTAATCCCGCAACTTAAAACGCGCCACGTGGCGCGTTTGCACACATGTCACCTCAGGCCCCCCCCTCCCTTCACCACTGTGCAAACGCGCCCTGTAGCGCGTTTTAAGAGGTAGGTTTAATCCCCTTGCCCTATTATGTACTAGGGACTTGCAGAGGAGGTCATGCTAATCACAGGGGTACCCCAACGCATAGTGTTCCCTAGTGTATGTAGGTGTTTTCACTGTATTCTAAGTGTCTTTTAGCATAGCACTGGCTCTGGTTAGTCAGAGTCAGTTACCACCAGTACCCGTCTGAAAAGTTGTGGGCACAGGATGATTTTGCAACATGGCCTCTTTCTGCTCCTCTGTTGGTTATTTCTGCACATGTCTTGCTTCTTCCTGCACTTTTCTTCGTCTTTGTGGACTTCTGTTGCTTCTTTCTGCATTTCTTTTGCTTCTTTCTGTGCGTTTTTTCTTCTTTCTTCACATGTCCTACCTCTGTAGGCATAGTTAGAAACTAGCATTTAAAAAACCTTTGAAATTCACTGAAAAAACCATAGGTTTTAGGGACAGTTATAGTTAGTTGGACATTTCACTCGTACAAAACCATAGAAATTCCCCCGTTATAGTTAGTTCAGCTAACTATAACTCGCGCCCCGCAATGCACTGCTGATGACGTCACATATTACATCACTCATGACATGGTCAGTGACATCACTGATGACATCACTGATGACATCTCAAATGACATCACTGATGACATCATCCATGTGATAATTTCATGCATCTTCTCACACCCTAATATAACTTTTGATACACCCACTCTAAATTACAGACTGCCATTCTCAAAACCATAGACACTCCAACACCAAAAACTACATACCCACTCACTGATTCTTAGGTCTACACACACATCCACTCACTCACCCGTACAGTCGCTCATACTTACAGTCACTCAGTACAGGACTATCATATGCACTCATACACCTATATAAACACTCACACACCGCCACTCATCCATAGAGGTACTCACACACCTAGTCAGTCATGCAAAAAATTAATCACACACCCATTTACTCACCTATACAGTTATACACACACCAGCTCACTTACTCATACAAATACTAGCACATTCTTACGCTCTTATACAATAACTGATACAAGCACACACGCATCCATACAGCCACTCTCACTATCACACACTCTCACTTATAGCCATTTAAATACTCTAACACACATATATACTGCCTTTTACATATGTAGTTACTCGCACATGTACCACTGAGATATACATTCACTCACTAACACACCCATACACACACTCACCCACCCAAGCAGTCCATCACAGATGCACTCTTTAAATCATGCACCCAGTGAATCACCCACTCACACATCTATGTACAGAGTCACACACACCCCACCACACAAACACTCAGGCAGCCATACAGATACTCAGAGAACCAATCAATAACCCATATAGACACTCATGTAGCTATTCGCAAATCCATGCATCCACTTACACACCAACAAACAGACGGATACAGACATTCACACAGTTTAGTCACTAACCCATGCATTCAGTAAGATACGTTTAATCACTCACTTGTAGAGTCAGTCACTCACGTACTAAATCATCCATTCAGACACTTATACACCCACTCATTCTTCAATACGCCTTTCCCTATATATATTAAACATATTTAAACTTTACAGAAACACACAGTCACTGGATGATGTCATCAGTGATGTCATTTGAGATGTCATCAGTGATGTCATCAGTGATGTCACTGACCATGTCATGAGTGATGTAATATGTGACGTCATCAGCAGTGCATTGTGGGCGCGAGTTATAGTTAGCTGAACTAACTATAACGGGGGAATTTCTATGGTTTTGTACGAGTGAAATGTCCAACTAACTATAACTGTCCCTAAAACCTATGGTTTTTTCAGTGAATTTCAAAGGTTTTTTAAATGCTAATTTCTAACTATAACGTGTCTGAAACCTATGGTTTTTTCAGTGAATATATATATATATATATATATATATATATATGTATATATATATATATATATATATATATATATATATATATATATATATATATATATTCCTCACAAGTTTCCCCAGATTCGAGACCGCACTCCCAAGCAGGTAGGTAACAACCTTTATTGGAAAACAGCATTTGGCTTCTCTCCCCCGTATCTTGTCCCTGGCCTGACGTGTTTCAAAGCATTTGTGCTTCTCTTCAGAGGCCGTGTAGTCAGAAAGTCAATTACGGTTGCCACACCCCCATTCCATGTATTTATCCACTTCAAGGCTTCCGGTGTGCCTGCATAGTTGATTAATTACTCACATTGCACGTTGGGAAATGTAGTCTTTTAAACCAATTTTGTACCCTCCAGTGGGTCTGTCTGTTACACACAGTATGGGACCAATGTTAGCCCTCCAGTGGGCTCCAGGGAGAGATTACAAATGCCGAATTGATTTCACCCGCTCAGCCCATTTCAAGGTGAAGATTCACCCTGCGGGTCCTAAACAACATTCAAAGATGGTGCGTCGTCTCCGCGGCCTGGAAGCGCCGCGTACATACTCCTCACAAGTTTCCCCAGATTCGAGACCGCACTCCCAAGCAGGTAGGTAACAACCTTTATTGGAAAACAGCATTTGGCTTCTCTCCCCCGTATCTTGTCCCTGGCCTGACGCGTTTCAAAGCATTTGCGCTTCTCTTCAGAGGCCGTGTAGTCAGAAAATCAATTACGGTTGCCACACCCCCATTCCATGCATTTATCCACTTCAAGGCTTCCGGTGTGCCTGCAAATGCGGTCTCGAATCTGGGGAAACTTGTGAGGAATGAATATATATATATATATATATATATATATATATATATATATATATATATATATATATATATAAATCTACTGGCGGTCGCCAGTAGATAGTTATAGTTACAACCTATTATCCATAGGAAATCCGCGACATTCTATTTGAAATAACTCTCTTGCCGGTTGACGTATCTTCGCAAAATTTTCAAACTTTGTGGCCCGCTCCGGTCCGCTCCTACCCTGAAAGTCTCGGGGGATTAGTCAAGCGGGGGCCGAGAAAAAGGGGGGTCCCAAAACGCGTTTTCCCCATGCAATTTTCCATAGGAAACTTTAGACACGGCTACAGCCCGAACTGCTGAACGGAATTACACCAAATTTGGCAAAGAGGTAGTTCTTGGTTCAGAAAGAACCCTTTTGTTAAATGGTGTAAATCCGTTCAGTAGTTGCTGAGAAAATGAAAAGTAAAAAAGATAGATATATCTAGGGCCGCGGATCCTCCCGAGCACGAGCTTTATGTTAATTGGCTGTCAACACTCCAAATCAGGAAGTGTTGGCAGCCATTTTGTCCCTCGGTAGAACCGAGGGACAGAAACAAGTGCGCAAAGCGCACAAAGGGGGCAGGGTAGAAACACCCTGACCCCCTAGGTCTGCTCAGGGGTCCCACAAGGACCCCCTAGGCAAAAATCGGCAGGATGCGCTCAGGGAGCGCGAACCCTGCCGAAAAAAAAAATCGAAGCGCGGTCTTCCGCGCTTCGATAGCACTGGCCCCGGGTGGGCCAAGTCCCGGGGGCATGCTGGGGGGGGTTAATTTTATGTGTGGGGGCCTCTAAGGGCCCCCAAGCCCCGGGGACCACCACCCCCGGGGCTTTATGTAGAATGGTGCGGGAGGGCTCTGAGCCCTCCCGCAGCCCCGGGGACCACCACCTCCCGGGGCTTCTTTTTTAAATTAAAAACCTGTGTGGGGGGCTCCAGCCCCTCACACGCCCGGGACCACCACCTCCCCGGGGCACTAAGAAAAATTACAATGGGGGTCCGTTTTGGAGCCCCGGGGACCACCACCTCCCCGGGGCTGTGCACTGAATGGGAGGGGGCCGCGCGGCCCCCTCCTGGAGCCCTTGATGGCCCTGGGGACCACCACCCCCAGGGCCGGCTCCTGCAGTGTCCTACCCCCGGGACACTGCTGTTTGCAATGACAGGACGGGAGCCTCGCGGCTCCCGTCCTGTCATTGCAAACTGCTTTGGATATTGGAAGAGAGAGCAGGAAACCTGCTCTCTCTTCCAATATCCAAAGCCGATTGCTTTCCACATGGGGAGCAGCATGTTAGCTGCTCCCCATGTGTAAAGCAATGCCGGCTCCCGTAGGACACGGGAGCCGGCGGGACTGTGGGGGATTGGGGACCCCCACAGTCCCCAACGAGAGGCCAGCCCCGGGGGATGGGGTCCCCGGGGCAAGTAGTGGCTCGGGAGGGGGGCCACGCGGCCCCCTCCCCAAAAAAATAAATTTTAAAAAAACGATCGGGCCCGCAGGCCCTGCCCCTTCCTTCACCACTCTGCAAACGCGCCCTGGCGCGTTTGCAGAGGGGAACGAATCCCCTTGAATACTGGGGTCCCTGGGGCCAACTAGCCCACCAGGAACCTCCAGTATGCGCCAGGGGCTGCCTTGCAGAGAGGTGTACAGAGGCCACGCCCCTTTTACACCTCTCTGCAACGCAGCTCTATGGCGCTTTTGGAGGTATATGGTGGGCTAGTTGCACCCCAGGGACCCTCAGGATTCAAGGGAGTTAATCCCCCGACTTAAAACGCGCCACGGGGCGCGTTTGCACAGTGGTGAAGGGAGGGGGCGGGGCTTCAGGTGACATGTGTGCAAACAGGCCCCGAGGCGCGTTTTAAGATGGGGAATTAAATCCTCTTCAATCCTGAGGGTCCCTGGGGGCCAACTAGCCAACCAGGTACGTCCAGAAACCGCCACAGAGCTGCGTTGCAGAGAGGTGTAAAAAGGGGTGTGGCCTCTGTACATGTCTCTGCAACGCAGCCCCCTGGCGCATACTGGAGGTTCCTGGTGGGCTAGTTGGCCCGTAGGGACCCTCATGATTCAAGGGGACTTAATCCCCCAACTTAAAACGCACCACGGGCGCGTTTGCACAGATGTCACCTCAGGCCCCGCCCCTCCCTTCACCATTGTGCAAATATTCCTCTAAAATCAGCCGAAATCCGAATTCCGATTTACTCACCTGTTATCAGGAGAGACCTCAGTGCTGCATCTTTTAGCCCAGTACTGATCCTCAAAAGTAATTTTAACCGTACTTACCGGTAACTTGAATTTCCTTCATAGGCTAACATTGACTGGTTTCACTTGGAAATTCTTCTAAGTGTGGAGTTTTGGAACTTTAAAATATTCCTCTAAAATCAGCCGAAATCCGAATTCCGATTTACTCACCTGTTATCAGGAGAGACCTCAGTGCTGCATCTTTTAGCCCAGTACTGGTCCTGAAAAGTAATTTTAACCGTACTTACCAGTAACTTGAATTTCCTTACATAGGCTAACATTGACTGGTTTCACTTGGAAATTCTTCTAAGTGTGGAGTTTTGGAACTTTAAAATATTCCTCTAAAATCAGCCGAAATACGAATTCCGATTTACTCACCTGTTATCAGGAGAGACCTCAGTGCTGCATCTTTCAGCCCAGTACTGATCCTCAAAAGTAATTTTAACCGTACTTACCGGTAACTTGAATTTCCTTCATAGGCTAACATTGACTGGTTTCACTTGGAAATTCTTCTAAGTGTGGAGTTTTGGAACTTTAAAATATTCCTCTAAAATCAGCCGAAATACGAATTCCGATTTACTCACCTGCTATCAGGAGAGACCTCAGTGCTGCATCTTTCAGCCCAGTACTGGTCCTGAAAAGTAATTTTAACCGTACTTACCGGTAACTTGAATTTCCTTCATAGGCTAACATTGACTG
Source organism: Calotriton arnoldi (assembly GCA_963921515.1). Lineage (NCBI taxonomy): Eukaryota > Metazoa > Chordata > Amphibia > Caudata > Salamandridae > Calotriton > Calotriton arnoldi. Next base: position 156,579 of record CAWUFW010000580.1, read on the forward strand.
GTTTCACTTGGAAATTCTTCTAAGTTTGGAGTTTTGGAACTTTAAAATATTCCTCTAAAATCAGCCGAAATACGAATTCCGATTTACTCACCTGTTATCAGGAGAGACCTCAGTGCTGCATCTTTCAGCCCAGTACTGATCCTCAAAAGTAATTTTAACCGTACTTACCGGTAACTTGAATTTCCTTCATAGGCTAACATTGACTGGTTTCACTTGGAAATTCTTCTAAGTGTGGAGTTTTGGAACTTTAAAATATTCTTCTAAAATCAGCCGAAATACGAATTCCGATTTACTCACCTGTTATCAGGAGAGACCTCAGTGCTGCATGTTTCAGCCCAGTACTGATCCTCAAAAGTAATTTTAACCGTACTTACCGGTAACTTGAATTTCCTTCATAGGCTAACATTGACTGGTTTCACTTGGAAATTCTTCTAAGTGTGGAGTTTTGGAACTTTAAAATATTCCTCTAAAATCAGCCGAAATACGAATTCCGATTTACTCACCTGTTATCAGGAGAGACCTCAGTGCTGCATCTTTCAGCCCAGTACTGGTCCTGAAAAGTAATTTTAACCGTACTTACCAGTAACTTGAATTTCCTTCCATAGGCTAACATTGACTGGTTTCACTTGGAAATTCTTCTAAGTGTTGATTTTTGAAACATACAAATATTCCTCTAAAATCAGCCGAAATACGAATTCCGATTTACTCACCTGTTATAAGGAGAGACCTCAGTGCTGTATCTTTCAGCCCAGTACTGGTCCTGAAAAGTAATTTTAACCGTACTTACCAGTAACTTATATTTTCTTCCATAGGAATCCATTGTCTGGTTTTCAGCAGAAAAGTTTCAAAGTGTCGATTTTCACAAACTACAAATATTCCTTAAAAATCGCCTGTATGACTTAAACGCATTCTTTCAACTGTTTACAGGAGATGCACCAGTGCTGGATCCAGGATCCAACACTGAGTAAGAAAAAGTAACGATAACAGTTTTTACCTGCTAAGTGAATTTCCTTCCATAGGATAACATTGGTGATTCTATGAGAAAAAGTTTCTAAGTGTCAACTTTTAAAATACAATAATATTCCTTAAAAATCACGACTGTAACCAAAACGCTTTTACTCAACTGTTTACAGGAGATGTACCAGGACTGAATCTAGGATCCAGTCCTGTGGTTAGAAAAGTAATCCATAAAGTAACTAATTGCATTTAACTAGAAATTCACATTGAGCTGAATGTTGCATTGTGTTTGAAAATGTGTTGCCCATTGCAACAACTGTAACTACTGTACTTAAAAGTCTATTGCCTATGTGCAAAGTATTTAAACTAAAGTAATTCATTCTGAGAAAGTATTTTTTGTAATGTAATGTATAATGTAATTACAATGTAATTTAAAAAATAAAATATGTAAAAGAAATTGTTTCTAAAAATGTAGTAAATCAGTATGAAAAAAATTAATATAAAAATTAATACATTTAAAAATTGTCATTTAAAAAACCTTTGAAATTCACTGAAAAAACCGTAGGTTTCAGGCACGTTATAGTTACAAATTAGCATTTTAAAAACCTTTGAAATTCACTGAAAAAACCATAGGTTTCAGACACGTTATAGTTAGAAATTAGCATTTAAAAACCTTTGAAATTCACTGAAAAAACCAGAGGTTTTAAGGACAGTTATAGTTAGTTGGACATTGCACTCGTACAAAACCCGTGAAATTCCCCTGTTATAGTTAGTTCAGCTAACTATAACTCGCGCCCCGCAATGCACTGCTGATGACGTCACATATTACATCACTCATGACATGGTCAGTGACATCACTGATGACATCACTGATGACATCTCAAATGACATCACTGATGACATCATCCACGTGATAATCTGATGCAGCTCCTCACACCCTAATATAACCTTTGATACACCCAATCTAAATTACAGAGTGCCATTCGCAAAACCATAGACACTCCAACACCAATAACTACATACCCACTCACTGATTCTTAGGTCTACACACACACATCCACTCACTCACCCGTACAGTCACTCATACTTATGGTCACTCAGTACAGGACTATCATATGCACTCTTACTCCTATATAGACACTCAAACACCGCCACTCATCCATAGAGGTACTCACACACCTAGTCAGTCATGCAAATAATTAAACACACTGCCATTTACTCACCTATACAGTTATACACACACCAGCTCACTTAATCATACAAATACTAGCACATTGTTACGCTCTTATACAATCACTGATACAAGCACACACTCATCCATACAGCCACTATCACAATCACTCACTCTCGCTTATAGCTATTTATATACTCCAATACACATATATATACTGCCTTTCACATATTTAGTTACTCACACATGTACCACTGGGACATACATTCACTCACTAACACACTCTTACACACACTTACCCACCCATACAGTCTATCACAGATGCACTCTTGAAACCATCCACCCAGTGAATCACCCACTCACACATCTATGCACAGTCGCACACACCCCATCCACACAAACACTCAGGCACCCATACAGATACTCATAGAACCAATAAATAACCCATATAGACACTCATGTAGCTATTCGCAAATCCATGCATCCACTTACACACCAACAGACGGATACAGACATTCACACAGTTTAGTCACTAACCCATGCATTCAGTAAGATACGTTTAATCACTCACTTGTAGAGTCAGTCACGCACGTACTAAATCATCCATTCAGACACTTATACACCCACTCATTCTTCAATACGCCTTTCCCTATATATATTAAACATATTTAAACTTTACAGAAACACACAGTCACTGGATGATGTCATTTGAGATGTCATCAGTGATGTCATCAGTGATGTCACTGACCATGTCATGAGTGATGTAATATGTGACGTCATCAGCAGTGCATTGCGGGCGCGAGTTATAGTTAGCTGAACTAACTATAACGGGGGAATTTCACGGGTTTTGTACGAGTGCAATGTCCAACTAACTATAACTGTCCCTAAAACCTCTGGTTTTTTCAGTGAATATATATATATATATATATATATATATATATATATTATACATACACTAAAAAAAAACAATGGTTAAAGCAACATTATAGTTAGGTGTAACAAAAAGATGGGTTTTCGTTCAAGAAAAAACGTATGAAATTCACTGAAAAAACAAAGGTTAAAGTAACGTTATTAGGTGAATTTGTCATTGTGAACATTAACATTTTGAACTAAAAAAAACAAAAAAAAACAGAAATTCACCAGTGATAGTTTGCAGCACTAACTATAACGCGCCCCCACCATGCACTGCTTATGACTTCACATGACATTACTTATGACATCATTTATGACACCATTGATGGCATTTCGCTCCAGCAAGAGTGTAAAGGCTCTTAGGAAAAATTGGCCTCTCGACCAATCACAGGCCACCATATTTGCTTTATTTTACGCTCTCGTGGGAGGTTCGCGGGACTCTCGCGAGCACAACTGCCAAAATATACAATTATTTTCTACCCTTAACATCTCAAACTACTTAACGGATTTACACTAAATCAAAAAAAGCACAATCTGCGGATCAAAATCTAGCTTTCTGTCGAATTTGGTGTAATTCCGTTCAGCAGTTTTTGCTATAACCGGTCTTAAAGAAGTCAATGGAAAATGCATGGAGATTTTACATTTTACAACCCCCATTTTTCTCACTCCCTGCTTGATGGATCACCCTGAAACTTTCCAGGAAGGAGTTGACCGAACTTTTTGGGGAAATTTCGTCAAGATTCATCAAACGGGGCCAAAGTTATTAGCAAACCAAAAAACGTTCCATCTATGGAAAAGCAGACCCAACTAAACTTCTATAATTCCTTCCTTACTTAAAACAATTGTAATAATAATGTTATTGTTATGTGTTGGAATGAGACACAAACTAATGTAAAAAAAACAACAAAAAAAACACTGCACTACACCAGTTAAATTTTACTGAACTATAACTTATGCCCCCATTATGCCCTGCTTATGACCTCACATTCTACAGCGCTCTTGGCATCATTGATGACATCTCAGTAATAGCTCCTGGCCAGTCCCTGCATCCAATCCACATCAGTACTTGGACTCAGTCCTTAGATTCCGACAAGGCCTTGCACACAACCCTCTGAAAACATCAAACCTCAACTGCACACAATTTTTAGTCACACTTATGACAAGTCTGACACAGGGCTTAGCCTGTGGCCAGCGTCTGTACCCACCCTTCAAGCGGCCAACCCACACTATGCACAGATTCACAGATTCTGGATATACACACTTGAGGTTGTCTGGAAAGTCCGTTGTCACACCAGACCCATCATCCAATATACAATATGGGTTGGGCAGTGGGCCTGCCCTATGTTAAGACCTTACTTCCAAGCCTCCGAATGTGGCCAAGCCCCTGCGGCCAGGCCCTGCACACACCACACAATGACCACCTAACACAATACAAGTGAATACAAGTAAAAAGACAACGACATCCATCAAAAGTGCTTCACTTCTGAAATATACAATTGCCTTCTCACCTTTCGAAAGCTTACCGACAAGCTTACAAGTGCCCAACCATTGATCTAGGCTGTTGTATTACTCCTGGTTAACAAAGCCCAAACCACACTGTACATCGGTTTATCTTAACGCCTCGTCAGGGGTAGTAAGCGCTATATAAATGCAATTTAGACTAGTAATTTCAACAATATTAATATTTAAATATAATCAATGATGCCATCAATTAAGTAATTTAACATGACACGAGTGAGTAAATATGTGAAGGCATAAGCAGTGTATGACAGGGGCACAAGTTACAGATAGTTCACTACACCGTTTGAGATACAGGCCCAAGAGGTTTGGAAATCCTGGGGAAATCCTGTGAGAGTTTCAACCTACTGTATTTTCCCCTATTTAAAACGTTTACATTTTGAGATCCCGTTTGGGTCCTCAGCTAGTCTCAAGACTATTGAGCTGTGTTTTCCTTACACCAACAATGGGATCTCCATAAATGAATTAGGAGGACTGAAAATGTTATGAGGCTTGCTGTTTGGTCCACAGGTCTCTGCGACCTCAGTCAGGACAACTGGTAATACTGAACTGCACGCAGAGCCACACAGACAAAGGAGCCGAAGTCCAGACAAATATCAACTAAAATGCATTGCAAACCATTGCCTGTGCACAGAGTAAACAGTGGTTAAATCCAACAAACCCTGGGCGTTTCTAAAAGAACAAAAAAACAAATGCAGTTGCATAGGTTAACGGGGGAAGTATGGCTCAATGTTAAAAACATTTTGTCGCATAGAAAGCTGAATATGAGCCTGGAATTTTGTCTCCGATCCGGGAGGTGCTAGCACTGTCTGCGTCTGTATGTGGAGGAATTTTAATTCCCCTATTTTGTCTATCATTAAACAAAGTCATACTCTTCTTAGGAGTTACAGCACTGAATTGGATTTGATTTTAAAGTGCTATTTAATTTTGCTATGATGTAGTGGAGTTCCAAACTCTCAACCTCATCTTGGAGTAAGACACTAGAGGCCACTTCCCTTTGAGAGCCATTTGCCGAATGGGAAAAACTTAGCAATCCACTTGGCATGCATTAGTGGCCTGGGCCCGTAGATGGTAAAGAAAAATACCCATCAGTGATACTACCCGATAACAACCGGGTAGCCAGCATCCCAAAAAAGCCAGCAAATACTAGCTGAGAAAGTATCTACATGCAGACAGCTCTAGGGAAAAGCACCAAAAGCTGCTTTACTTTTATTCCAGGCACCCCAGTGTGAATAGCTTCACAAACTATCTATGCATCGCTAACAGTTTCAGTCAAGGTACCATATACTACTTTTACCATGCATAGCTGGGCTCTGGCATACGCCTAACTAGGGGTTGGCTCGATGGGCACGGTGAAGGATGGCTCCCTAAGTCTAAGTGAAATAATTAGAAATGCAAGATTATGCATTTAAATGTATGAGCTTTTGCTATTTACTGGAACATTTATATATTTATAGTAAAAAAGTGTTCTGGCATCCTGAACATGGGCAGGGCAATTCTAATGTTTTAGGACTATCTATGAAGACCCTAAACTACAGAACCTAACCTATAGTTTACGCACTCCAAATCTCACTCAAGTATTCACAGAGAATACACTCAACCTGGGATAGCACGTAAAAAAGATACCTGAAGAGGTTAAGGTGAAATCAAAAGGTAATGGCCTTAAACTTCATAGTCTTACCTGTAGAGGTGAACATTTTGAATCCAGATCAGACATCAATACAGATCATTAACATGGCGCAGAACAGTGGATTTTTATACTTCAGGATAACACCAATAACTCAGTGGGCATGCTAAAGAAACTAGAATCTCTAGTGCCCAGTGCAATTCAAGAACAAGGATATTAAAACATTAATAATCACGTTGTGGGCAAAACACAATCAGTAACAAAAACAAAAATCTGGAAGGCATCATGGAAAATCTTTTGCTTAATTTTTTTCTAGGGTTGCGTTATCTGCACATTTTACTATAAAACATGGCTATGTATCACTCGCGCAAAAACCTGGAGCACCCCAAGCACCATGTCCAGTAAGTGCTAGAATTGCAGTAAACTCTGGAACAACATCTGTTGGATGATATATTAAGATATCTTGAGGAGTTCAGGATCTATTCATGCTACTCAACAGTTAACACAAAAGCATCTAATCAGGGACAGAAAAACTAAATAGTACGCTCAAGACTGCATTGGTCAGCCAGAGGCAAAATTCTTCCAAACCCTGTCACAACCAATCTTAAAAAAGCCTTTTTTTTAAAAAAAAAACAAAAAAAAAACCTGCCAACCATTAAAGCAATTCACAAGCAGTTGAGTACAGGAGACCAAAACAAAGTAAACAGCTACTCTGGTGAATAGGGCCCCTAGATAAGGAGCTGCTATAGTTTATTATGAACAAAAATAATAGAATAACTCTGCTGGAGAAATGAGGATCATTCAGAGATACATACTAGTTATGGTTTTCTAAAAATGTGGGTGTTCACTGTAAACATACTCATTATCTTGAACTTTAGACTTCCACTATATGCACTTGAACCTCACCTACACTATTCTAACATGTTATAATAAATGCTCATATAATCAGTTCTTAGGGTGACACAGCCGTACCTTTCAGAACAAAGCCAGAGTCAGAAATAGTTTTCTTCTGTGTCTTCCAGATGTGATAAAGGTGCAGGAACGTGGCAACATAGAAATCATTCAGAACGGCGATGACCTGCTGTCTGCGGTTACATTCTCTGCAAAGTACAAAGGCAGCATATTAACAGGTGACCATGTCCTACCTTGCATTTGCCTGGAAAGGGTTTGCAAATAAGCCATGCACTCCTGGAATGTGATGTTCACATTTACATTTGCAATACCTTAGTAATATCAATATATATTATAATATTTTGTAATGTTGCATCTATAGGATCTTTCCTCTGGTGGTGCACAGAAGGGTAAAGCAGCAGTGTAGCACCACAGTCTCAAACACTGATTCTTGTGGAAAGACTTGCACAAAAGGTTTGGCTAGTCAAAGTAAAATGTCTTTTTGATTCCCCTTTCTTTATCAATTCCGACATACAAGGTGCTTTGAGGAGGGACCTGATGGCACCTTGCTGGTAGAGCTGTAGGTGGCTGCCTAGTCTTGCCTCACCATAGCACAAGATGGGAGTTGCCAGTGGGAATGGACTCCAACCTGAAGAGATTTTTCACAACACTTGTTAATAACATGATGGAAGGTAAAGCTGTGAAACAAATTGTTAACCCATACTACAGGTAACACATTTAATTCAACATTGAACTGATTTCATAAACCAATGTGGATTTGCAAAATCCACTGTATACATGTAAATGTCTCAAGAATACCAGGAACTACGTCACAATTACTTCAGGAGAATGAACTGAAAAAGGCTGCAGGTCACTGAAATAGGTTATTGAATCATTGGTCAATTTTACAATGATAACTGTCAAAGATACTACAGAAATACTGGGTAAAGTGTGAACTTGTTAACACATTTAAACAACTAAGTAAAGGTTTCGTCCCCTAATTGTAGTTCTCAGTTATAGAGATATTCATAATTGATCAAATTTAAAACAATTTCCTTGGGTTCCGCAGGACCCTGGGATATATATATTTTGTTAACAACGAACCACTATCTCTCCATGAGAATAACAGCTGAACCATCCAGAGCACATCCTTTTTTAATCACAGCTTTGAATGTTCACAAAATGCTTGCTGCACCTCTAATACTAGAAGCGCTGCAGCTCTCGCGGCTCTGGTGGTTTGTTATCAATAATGAGGGCCATCATGAATGAACTACAAGTACAGGTAAGGAACATTTGTTGCTCGGTTATGGGATCCTTATCATATGATCACCTTTAGAATTGAAAAGCAAGCAGTACTCCAAACCCAAGGGGGTAATAAGACAAACAAACAAATATTAACAAAACAAGGTCCCAACCTATGAATCTAATTTAGCAACAGAATGAATGCAACCATAATTAACAGCCCTTCATAAAGCTGCTCTACAAATGTCAGTAAGGGGTACATATGCAAAACTACCCTACCTCTAAGAAAAACCATGACAGGCCACCTAATAAAGAGAGCCTGGATCATGCTATTTCTACAGCATTGTTAATAGTGATAAGACAAATGTAATTTCAATGAGCTTTATGTCAACTATGCTTTATGCAGAAGACATATTAACGTAGTTATTCACATTTAACTGCTGGCGGCAGGTTCTGTACCGTACAAACATTCAATGAAATCCTTGAACTGACCAGGAATGGCATGGGACAACCTTTCAGAGGGATTCTTTGTACAATCCACAATAACAGACAAATACATAAGCAAACAAGAGTATTGAACCTGACGCACAAGTTACTAACTTGTGTAACGATATATCTGTAAGAGACAGTAGTTAATGACAGATTCCTTACCTTAGAATATCCCCAGGCGTCAGACTGGATCCGGAAAGTTTTTGCGTAGCAGTACCCTTGCACGTCGGTAGGCGGCGTCGTGCGGCTCCGCGTCCGTCGTCGGCGTCGTGATCGCCGGGATGACGTCGCGGGCAGTACTTAGACGCCGCCCCTGCGCGCTGACGTCAGTTCTGTACACGACTTTCCGCGCCAGGAACGCAGAGCCATGCAAGAAGCTGACATAGGTGTCTGAAAAATACTAGGGCCCTGAAAGGGATGTCCTTAACCCTAGAAATCAGTTCGCAGAACGGGGAGGATGGGTGGGGCGGTAGGAATCTGTCACTAACTACTGTCTCTTACAGATATATCGTTACACAAGTTAGTAACTTGTGCATCTGAAAGAGACACGTTAGTGACAGATTCCTTACCTTAGAATAGATACCCCAGCAATACCAACCCCGGTGGTGGGTCTGCGAACAAAGATCAGACAAGGAAGTCCTGGAGGACAGAACGGCCAAAGAAGCCGTCCCTCCGGACCTGACTGTCAAGGCAGTAATGCTTTGTAAACGTGTGCAGCGAGGCCCACGTAGCTGCCTGACAAATAACCGGCAGCGGAACACCGCGGCCCAAGGCCGTGGTAGCAGCCGTTGCCCTGGTGGAGTGGGCACGCAGCCCAACAGGAGGCTCCTTCTTAGCCAAAGAATAGCAGGTCTTGATGCACAAGGTAACCCAGCGGGAGATGGTCCTCTTGTGCACCGCCCGACCTTTTTTGGCACCCACGTAGCCAACAAAGAGCTGGTCATCCACCCGGAAGTGTTTTGTGCGGTCAATATAGAAGGAGAGCGCACGTTTTGGGTCCAGACGGTGGAGCCTCTCTTCCTCTCTGGAAGGATGCGGAGGCGGAAAGAAGGTGGGCAAAGTGATGGTCTGCCCAATATGGAAAGCAGTAACCACCTTTGGCAAGAAGGACGGACGCGTCCGAAGAACAACCTTGTCTGGATGAACAGATAGAAAGGGAGGTTTGCAAGATAGAGCCTGGAGCTCACTCACCCGCCGAGCGGAGGTGATGGCCACCAGAAAGGCTGTCTTCAGAGTCAGAAGACGAAGAGGACAGTTATGTAGAGGCTCAAAGGGAGCGCACATTAAAAGGTAAGAACCAAGTTCAAGTCCCACTGAGGCATCACAAACGGAACAGGAGGGAAGAGGTGAGTAATGCCTTTTAAGAACCTGTTAACAACAGGGGACTTGAAAAGAGAGGGCTGATCAGGGAGCCTGAGGAAGGCCGAGATAGCACAAAGATAACCCTTGATGGTACCCAGGGCAGAACCCTGTTGGGCCAGAGAAAGAAGGAACAGAAGGACCTCAGAAAGAGGGGCAGAAAGGGGATTCACAGCCTTCGCTGTGCACCATGCCACAAATTTGTTCCACCTGCAGGCGTATACCACCTTAGTGGAGGGACGCCTGGCTGCCAGAATCACATCACAAACTTCGGGAGGCAAGTCGAAAGGAATCAACTGCCGCCGCTCAATCTCCACGCAAGCAGGTGTAGACTGGACAGGTTCGGATGGAGGACCGTCCCCTGCTGCTGCGACAGAAGATCCTCCCGAAGAGGCAGACGGATCGGGGGATCTACGCTCATATTGAGTAGCTCGGGATACCAAACTCTTCGAGCCCAGTCCGGAGCCACAAGAATGACTTGGGCCCGGTCGTGCCGAATCTTCTTCAACACTCTGGGTAGAAGTGGTATAGGTGGAAAGGCGTACAACAGACCGCAACTCCACTCGCGACGAAAAGCGTCGCCGAGCGAGTGCCGCCTTGGAAATTCCAACGCGCAGAACTGATGACATTGCGCGTTCTCTTCGGTTGCGAATAGATCTAACCAAGGCTCTCCCCATTGTAGAAAGAGTCCTTGCGCCACTTCTGAGTGAAGACGCCATTCGTGATCCATCATGCACCTGCGGCTGAGTTCGTCCGCCCTGGCGTTCAGGGAACATGCCAGGTGTTGAACCATCAGGAACATGCCCTGATGTTCCAGCCATGTCCAGAGGCGCAGAGCCTCCTGACAAAGGGTCCAAGACCCCACCCCGCCTTGTTTGTTGCAGTACCACATGGCGGTGGTATTGTCTGTGAACACCTGCACTACCTTCCCTTTGACAGAGGGAAGGAATGCCTTGAGTGCAAGTCGGATCGCCCGGAGCTCCAGAAGGTTGATATGGAGCCGGGACTCCGCCGGAGACCAGAGGCCTCTGATCTCCGCCTCTCCCATGTGACCGCCCCATCCCAGAAGGGACGCGTCCGTCACAACTGTGTGCTCTGGCTGGGGAAGGGAGAGGGATCTGCCCATGACCCATTGCCGGTTCGAGAGCCACCACTGCAACTGTTTTGCAGTCCCCTCCGAGATCTGGACGTGATCGGACAGGTTGCCCTGGTGCTGCGCCCACTGGAACTTCAGGTCCCACTGCAGAGCCCGCATATGCCATCTGGCATGATTGACCAGCAGGATGCAGGAGGCCATGAGACCCAGCAGCCTCAGGGTCATCCGTACCGAAACCCAGGATAAAGGCTGAAAGATCGGAATCATAGCCTGAATATCCCGGACTCGCCGTTCGGGAGGATAGGCCCGAAACTGCGTCGTGTCCAGAACTGCTCCGATGAAAAGGAGCTGTGGAGAAGGAATCAGATGCGACTTCGGCACATTGATGGAGAACCCCAGCGAGTGCAGGATTTCGGCCGTAGTCTGGAGGTGGGAGACGACTGCCTGGGACGAGCCCGCCTTCAGCAACCAGTGGTCGAGGTAGGGGAAGACTGAAACCCCTGCCCGGCGCAGATGAGCTGCGACCACCGCCATCACTTTCGTGAACACCCGAGGGGCACTGGTAAGGCCAAAGGGGAGCACGGTGAACTGAAAATGCTCGGGGCCTACCGTGAACCGAAGGTAACGCCGGTGGGCCGGCAGGACGGGAATGTGGAAATATGCGTCCTGCAAGTCCAACGCTACCAACCAGTCTCCAGGGTCGAGGGCAGTCAAGACCTGAGCTAGGGTGAGCATCTTGAACTTCTCCTTCCGGAGGAAGCGATTGACGTTCCGGAGGTCCAAGATAGGACGCATGTCCTCCTTGTCCTTTTGGGCACCAGAAAGTAGTGGGAGTAGCAACCACGCCCTACTTCTGGGGTCGGAACACGCTCGATGGCCCTCTTGGCCAAGAGGGCCGTGACTTCCTTCTGTAGAAGCACCAAGTGATCCCCTGACATGCGGTGGAATTGAGGTGGCATGGCTGGGGGGGTTGTCTCGAAGGGGAGGGAGTAGCCCCTTCGGACAATGTCCAAGACCCACCTGTCCGAGGTGATGGTACGCCAGTGGGGAAGGTGATGGCAGACCCTGCCCCCTACTGGCGTGCTGTGCACCTGAAAGGAGGGACTAGGAGGGCTTGGAGGCCGCGGACGGGTTGGAGGTGGTGGCCTGACCCGCACGCTGGTTGCCCGATCCGCCACGGCGGAATCCACGTCCTCGGCCACGCGAAGACGCCTGCTGCGCGGGCCGGTGGCTGGGCTGCTGACGTGAAGGGGCGCCCCTACCGTGGCCACGATAGGGGCGAAAAGCAGAAGTCAGCGGAGGGCGTGTAGCAGAAAGGCCCAGGGACTTGGCAGTAGCCCGTGAGTCCTTAAAGCGCTCCAACGCATGGTCTGCTTTGGACCCAAAAAGACCGACTCCATCAAAGGGCATGTCCATGAGAGTATTCTGGACATCCCCTGAAAAACCAGTGGTTCTCAGCCAGGCGTGGCGTCTTAGCGCCACCGTCGTTGCAATAGACCTGCCCAGCGAGTCGGCGGTATCAAGGCCACATCTTATCGTGTATTTGGCCGCATCCCTTCCTTCCGCAATGGCGCGGGAAAGCAGTGTCTGGACCTCCTCAGAACACTGGGGCAAAACAGTCGCCACCGAATCCCACAAGGAGTGGGTATATCGGCCCAAAAGGCAAGCGGTGTTGACGGACCGCAAGCCAGCACTGGAGGAAGAAAAACCCTTCTTTCCAAATTGATCCAGGCGTTTGGATTCCCTATCCGGAGGAGCGGTAGGGAAGGCGGTTTGGGAAGCGGAGGCTTGGACAACCAAGCTCTCAGGAGTGGGGTGGACAGAGAGAAACAGGGGGTCGCCCGGAGCTGGGCGATGGCGTCGGGACACGTTCCTATCCACAGGAGCCCCTGTGTTGGGCTTGGACCAGGCGCCCAAAAGAACGTCAGTGAGGGCGTCGTTAAACGGCAGCACCGTCTCCGCAGAGGAGACTGCCGGCTGAAGCACCTCTGTCAAGAGATTAGGCTTGACTTCCAAAGTAGGGAGTTGGAGACTTAAGGCCCCAGCCGCCCTACGCAACACCGTAGCAAAATTGGCTCCCTCCTCCGTAGCCACGGGAGGAGACAGCATGTCAGGGGAAGTATCCAGACCACTGGCATCCCCTAGACCCTCTGTCCAGTCCTCATCGTACTGACACTGTTGTGCCAGAGGGTCATCAGACCCCTCCCAGTCCTCCTGGTCCTCCTCAGGTTCAAAATAAGGGGGAGGAGGGACATATGGGACCCAAGGTCTCATCGGCGCCGGAACCGGCGTCGAGCGACGTCGTTCCGGGTCCATGTCCGGAGCCGGCAGGAACTGGGGACGACGCCGCCCGGAGCCCCAGGCGGCGTCGAGAACGGCACCGGAGACATCGGCGCCGGCGGAGGTGTCGTTAGGTCGACCGGCGTCGATGGGGGTTGCGGAGCCGGGATCGAGGCCGGAGCCGGGATCGAGGCCGGAGGCACGGGCGACGCCGGGGCCGGAGCCGTCGGCGACGCCGGAGCAACCCTATCAGGGCCCGCGGGGCCCGAAGGCGCACCGGAGGGACCTTGAGGCCCGAAGAGGCGGGCCATGGCCGACAGAAATTCCTGTATTTGGGCCGGATCCGCCCCCGAACCCGGGAAGGACGGGTAGTGCGGGGGCGACTCCACAGGCATGTCCGGGGCCGCGGGGGCGGGGACGGTGCCGGGAGGGGCCTCAGCCGAGTCGCGAGACCGGCGAGGCGAAGTCCTAGAGCGACGATGCTTTTTGGACTTTTTGTGTTTTGACTTACCGGACGAAGAAGACTTCGATGCCGACGACCGGTGTGGACTCCGCGATCGACCCCTGGACCTCTCACGCGACCGGGGCTTCCGCGGAGCCGAATGCCGGGCCTCGAGGAGCTTTCGAGACCGCTCTCGCAAAGCTTTCGGGTTGAGGGCCTGGCAGTCGGTACAAGACTCCGTGTCGTGGCCTCGGCCGAGGCAGAAGAGACACTCCCAATGCGGGTCGGTGACGGACATCATCCGAGCACAGGCGCCGCAACGTTTAAACCCGGGCATCCCTACGACACCTTGAAGTCGATTGACAAAAACAGTGAAAAATTCACCAAAAAGCTTGGTCAAAAAATGACCAGGGCACTGCTCTTCCCGGATCTGCGCTTGCTGGCGCGGAAAAAGAAGAACTGACGTCAGCGCGCAGGGGCGGCGTCTAAGTACTGCCCGCGACGTCATCCCGGCGATCACGACGCCGACGACGGACGCGGAGCCGCACGACGCCGCCTACCAACGCGCAAGGGTACTGCTACGCGAAAACTTTCCGGATCCAGTCTGACGCCTGGGGATATTCTAAGGTAAGGAATCTGTCACTAACGTGTCTCTTTCAGATTGTGCAAGTCAAAGACAATACTGACGGACAGCCTCCTTCTTGCAATTCAGCGGATCACAGCCCTTCTGAATACACCATATGCAAAATCACGTCCACTTTAAGGTATAATACATTCCTGTAAATGGTCTCTTCTCATCCTTCAGATTACCAAACAGTCCAGTGGTAGATATAGTCAACAATACATAAAGACCTCAGGGGCTAAGACACAACATTTGGTATAAGATGTTGACCTCTGTCTGGCATGCTGGCAGATCCAGCCAGTTCTATAGCTTCCAAAAAAAGAGATGCAATGTCGGAGGAACATTCGGAGCCACCACTTGTGATGCAAGACTGGGACTATAAGAACCACTGTTGACTTCAAATTCTTTATTCTCTGGATTACTCTAAAGATCGAGATAAATTGGTGAAAAAGCAGTGAATAATGTCATCAAACAAGATATCACAAGTGTACATAATTTATTTTTATTTTAGGCTTTCTATATAGCACGAACTCTACTTCAGGCTTGTATCAGAGCACGTTATAACAAAATATTTCACAAAGAGACAAAGTCTTTTGTCTTATTCTACAGTTGCAAGAACTTGTCTTATTCTGTAGTTGTAAGGGTAACTGCAAAATAATAGCAACTTTGTGGCGTGTGAGAAACTACAGAACATACTATGTGACAGGAAAAATCATGGGGTTTGGGGAACATTTTAAGCAAAGGAGGATTGAAAGGGAAAAACAGTTTGATAAGTATAAAGGTTGTTGTCGTCGAAGGAGGAGTGCTTTTGTAAAGAAAGGCCACTAAAGGTGGAGAGAGATGCGAATCAGGGCCTTTCATCAGGAAGAGGGAAGAGACGCAGAACGACATTTTGACACTGAAATGGAGATTGAAGAGAAGAGGTTTTAGTTTAATAAAAGTGCTAATGTTTTCTTGACTTCCAAGGTCTTTTTGGAAAGTTCCATAGTGATGTGGCACCATATGTCCCTGTGAATCGGGGAAGAAATTTGCAAAGGAAACACTTTAACTGTATTGTAACTAGAAAGTATATTGTTCATGCTGGAGTTGGGACAGATTTGTTCAAACTGGCTGAAAACACACCTTGTGCACTAATAATGGGCAAACTCATTTGTAAGTGGATGATTTATCAACCAGTCACATGCCAGATGCTCCGATATTAACTGCATGTACTTGTGGAACACTCCAAGTGCCCAAAAGGCAAAACGATTGAGTGATAATCTACTACTACAACTAGGGACCCTAGAAACTCATGCATATAGGGGAGATTAGAATATGAAAATATGCATCCGTAAAACCTTTTACATCACCTTGGTGAATGTAAAAATTCAGAATTTCTTCTTTATGAATTTGTTGCAGAGTTTTATATCAAAGACAGATCTCAGACCACTGTCAAACCTGCCTTCTGAATCAGCAGCAGTCTTTAAAATAAGATGATGCCTCCATTTGAGAACTAGCCACCTAGTTAGCTCTAAAGCTATGACCATCTGCTGTAACTAAAGCAAACACATATGAATGTATTCTCAATGAAAAAAAACAGTGCTGAAATGGCTGAAAATGCTAAGTAGAACAGGCTCATAACTACAACACTGACAGATTCATTGATATTTTCTTCCAGACAGGAACAAATATTAAACCCTGCTTCCCACTTGTGAGCTGAAGAGAAAGAGGGGTGAAGAAGTTGCTGAGATTTTGTACTTTCGAAAATGGCTTCCCCTGAGCAGCCAACTGTTGACTGCCTCGTCGTCCTCTTCTCAGTGGTATCTGAAATCTCTGATGTCAGGGTTGCTGTTGCTTGCCACAACTTGAAAGTATTGCCTCTAGAACTGTGCTTCCAATGTCGCCTCTTTTTCTTCATCCACCAATTTAGGTGTGTTGGACTTTGTCTTGATCCACTTCATCACCACATCTGTCTGAACAGCAAAAGGTGATGTACCAGAAAACAGCAGATCTAAGAATTTCTGATGCACCTCTGACTTCACCCTCATTCGAAACGCAAACAGGAGAAGCCTTTGCACACTCATCCCATGTGAAACATTTCTTCTGAAAATTCATCAGCTTTGTTCCAGATTGGAGCTTTGGTCCAGATTGGATGGTTCAGCACAAACTGGCATTCCACAGGATCTTCCTGTGCTTAATGCTCGTCTTAAAAAAGCAGACATACATATATATTTTCTTTTTGACATCGACACCTCAACTGAATTCAACACCACTGTCATCTATGAGGACAAGGGAAATTAGATAATCTGGAAGTGAGGACTTAAGAAGACTGACATTTGGGTGGAGACAGTGGTGCAGGGTCTGCCCACTATAACTCAAAAGAATAATTCAAAGCTGTATAAACAGTAGAAAAGGCAGTGTGAAGCACATATGCAACAGGTGATCCTATGTTCTAGGAGGCAAATGTGAAAGATTCTTGTTCTGGTGTCCTGGAATGACTTTCCATGCCAATGGTATCTCCAAAACTTTGTCTGGTGGCTTCATTGCTAGTGAAAGTGATGGCATGGTATTACATTTCCAGCATTGGCACCAAGAAGATCCTCAACACTGACTCGGAATTATTTGGCAATGAAACAATCAGCCGAGAGACCCCAGGCACATGATCCAGCATTCAGCACCTTTATTTTCTTAGATGGCGGCTTGTCTAAAAACTACCTACGAGCTCTTTTTCAAAGTCTAACAGACACAGAGCTGGTACAGGTTTAAGGTGATGGAGAAAAATTGGTTCTCCACATCTAGGTGGCTTAACAGATAAAAGCGGCGCCTAGAACTGCCATGCTAATTGCTGACTTTCCTAAAACATTATGAATATTTCCTAATCAAAACAGTAGTTGCACCTACAGAGAAAAACTGAAAAAGAGCAGCTTTTATCAAAATGCACACCCAAAACAGTATTCCAAGAGTCATAGGTAGATGAACATTAAAACAGAAAGGATGATTCAGGCTGGAGTCAGGAATAAGGCTGCTGCAGTGTTAGATGCATTATATGGGTAAACACCGGTTTTCTGAGCATTCAGAGCTTTGTTAAAAATAAAAAAAAAGGAAATCAATAAATATATTAGTTTTTGTTTAAAACAGATATTTCAGTGTGTTTAAGAAGTATTCCTTATTCTGCTGGACCCCTGATTATTGATCTATAGGACGGTTATCATATGAGAAGTCTCCTACAATTGACCGCTAATAAAATTATAATTTAAATAGTTTGAACAAATACAATTTTAAATGGTATTTGCAGTCGTAATGGAAAGTAGTTTGTCTCTATCGAAACATGCATTGGAGATAAAGTTGTTCAAGAACACAAAGCAGATAGGTAAAGAAGACAAATACCTCAAACTCCAATACTTGTAACCTAAGTTATGGTGTAATAGATTTTTTTCTGCAACAAGTGTCTTTGTTGTTATTTAGCATGTACAACAATAGCTGGAAAGATCAAAAGAAACAGCATGGTCTAGAACAAGCTTGACGACAACACAAATGTAATGTAAGGTGGATTTGTAGAGCGCTGCTAGTCACCCGTGAGGATATGCAGGCCCCGAGTACGTGAGTGTAGGTGTGCGGTGAAGCTGGGCCTGAATACAGGCAGTTTCGATGGTCCAGCAAGAAGACTAGCTGAGTAGCCAGGTTTTCAGTTTCTTGTGGAAAGTGAGGAGGAGGCACTGATGTGTTGGGGGAGGTTGTTCCAGGATTTGGCGGTTTGGCAGAAGAATGATCGACCTCAGCTTGCTTCTGTGTATGCGGGGTGTGTGCACGAGTGAGAGTGAGGCTGAGCGAAGTTGCCTGGTGGGTTGGAGGAAGTGAAGCCGGTGATTTAGGTATGCGTGCCCCGTGTTGTGTAATGACTTGAAAGCGTGTGTGAGAAGTTAGAATTGGCAGAGTTTCTGGATGAGGAGCAAGTGGAGCTCTGTGAGGAGTGGCGTGGTGTGGGTTCAGCGTAGGAGGTCAAGGATAAGTCTGGCGGTGGCGTTTTGAATGGTTTAAAGTCTGTGAAATAGATAGGTTGGGATGCAGGTGTAGAGTGAGTTGCCCTAGTCCAATCGGCTTGTGATTAGGGCTTGCGTGATGGTACTTCTGTTGTCTAGTGGGAGCCAATTGAAGATTTTACGTAACAAGCGGAGGATGTGGGAGCATAAGGAGGTGATAGCATTGACCTGGGACTTCATGAGGAGGTTTGAATCCAGGATGAGGCCTAGGTTCCTAGCATGGTCAGTTGGGGTGGATATGGGTCCAAGATCGGCATACCACCAGGTGGAGTCCTAAGGTGAGCTCTTATTCCTGAAGATCAGCACTTCACTTTTGTCGGTGTTGAGCTTGAGGCAGTTTTCTTTAATCCAATTGGCCACGCTAGTAATGCAATGTTTGAAGTTTGCCTTGGTAATGATGGTGTCGTCTGAGAGCGAAAAAAATTAGCTGGGTGTCATCAACGTAGGAGACGTTGATTCCGTGGGATCTGATGATGTTTGACAGAGGAGTCATGTATATGTTGAAAAGTGTGGGGCTGAGTTGCTTACCTTTGGTAACATTTGTTCTGGTGGATACTCTAACCACAGATTGCTTACATTGAGAATATATCCCCAGGTGTCCGATTGGATGCAGAAAATTTGGACAGCAAGTTCCTATGCGCCTTTGGGAGGCGTTGTACAGCTCTTTGCCAACTCTGATCCATCCCAGAGGTGATTAAGGGAGCTGCATGAAAGTTGGACCCTTGCACTGTGATGTCAGCTTCTTTCTTTACTCTATCTGTGCCCGCTCATGCAGAGCCCAATAATAACTAGCGATGCCAATGAGCAGATTTGTACACTAGGACCTTTTTTAGATTGTAAAGGATACCATTGCAGAGAACAGGGAGACGGAACAACAGTGAGAAATCTGCGGTTAAAGTATTCACCAGAAAAGGCATAACTGAAAGTAAGCAACTTGTTCTTCTGATGGATAATTCTAACCGTAGATTCCTCACCTTCAAAATAGAAGTGGTCAGTCCTTGGAATGGCTCAGATCAAAAATTCCTGCAGGACCGAGCAAGCGAAATACCCTTCCTAATGGACCTAACTGTAATGACAGTAGTACTTTGTGAACAAATTTACTGACACCCACATGGAATTGTCAAGTACAGGCACTCAACGTGCCAGTCCAGTGGTAGCAGCCTAGGCCCTGGTGGAATGAGCTCTTTTTCAACCCTTCTGGGTGCTGTTTTTTGGGGGAAACAACCTTTACAATGCGGTCATTACACCGCAATACCTTTACAACGCGGTTGTTACAACGACCGCGTTGTTAGTACGCGACGCATTTACATCGCAAGTCTTTACAATGAATTCCACTAGGGGGCGCTGAGGTATTGGAAATTAATTCCAACACCTTCCCTACTGTTGCGCAAACTAGAGTAGGAATAGTAAATAATACTATTCCTAAGTCCAGCGCGCCCCCTAGTGGAAGTCGTTGTAAAGACTTGTGAGCGAGTACCCTGACCTTCTGGCCTGGGAACCGCTCTCCCTCCACGCAGCTCCGCCTGGCCGTCACCGCCGCTGACCAAGCAGAACAGGGTTCGAGACTGCTCTCGACCCGCTCTCTGTGCCTGACCTGATTGCCTGATTGCCTTGGCATTGTTTTTTTGTTTTTAGTTCAGTCCTAGTTCCTGCCTTATTGTTTACTGTTTTTTGCCTCCCTCTCCCTTACTCTGTTTTCGGCGCCCGTTAGACCCCGCCCACCTCCCGATCGCCGCTTCCCGCCTTCCCGTCTCCCAGCTGCGCTTTCCCTCCACCCTCCCCTACTTAATGGAGGCCGTTGCGCGGAGGAGCGAGCGAGTGCCCTGACCTTCTGGCCTGGGAACCGCTCTCCCTCCACGCAGCTCCGCCTGGCCGTCACCGCCGCTGACCAAGCAGAACAGGGTTCGAGACCGCTCTCGACCCGCTCTCTGTACCTGACCTGATTGCCTGCATTGCCTAATTGCCTTGACATTGTTTTTTGTTTTTAGTTCAGTTCTAGTTCCTGCCTTATTGTTTACTGTTTTTTGTCTTCCTCTCCCTTACTCTGTTTTCGGCGCCCGTTAGACCCCGCCCACCTCCCGATCGCCGCTTCCCGCCTTCCCACCTCCCAGCTGCGCTTTCCCTCCCCTACTTAATGGAGGCCGCTGTGCGGCCGCGCCGAAGGCGTGCCAAAGGCAAGCCCGTCTGCGACCCGAACGCAACCAGCGCCAGGGACCCTGCATCTCGAACCACCCACCGCTACGGCACAGCCACCCTCCACGCACTCAACCCCGGAAGACTCAGAGACTGCCAACAGGCCACGCCAAACACGACCCACGGCCAGTTCTCCTGCCTCCTCTGCCGCCAGACCTTCACCACCAACCCTGCCTCCAGCACCACCAAAACCAACACCAGCGACGCCCTCAGATGCATCCTCCTCAACGTGCGCTCCATGCACAAACACGGCGTGGAGATCTGGAACCTACTCAACTCTCTCTCGCCAGACATCGCCTTCTTCACGGAGACCTGGACCAACGCCTCCTCCGGCCCCGACATCAACACCGCCATCCCGGAAGGATACAAGATCCAGAGGAAGGACCGCCCCAACCACCCGGGAGGGGGCCTCGCCATCGCCCACAAGAACACCCTCCGCCTCACCACCTCCAGCGAAACTTTCCCCTCCGCCGAACACTTGCACTTCCAGATCCAGACCAGCCCCAACTCCACGCTCCGCGGAACCCTCGTCTACAGACCCCCCGGCCCCCTTCGCCGCCACCATCACCGACCTCATCGCACCCCACGCCATAGCCTCAATGAACTACATACTCATCGGAGACCTGAACTTCCACCTCGACAACCCCAGCGACCCCAACTCCACCACCCTTCGGGATAACCTCGCCAACATTGGACTCAACCAACTCGTCACCACACCCACACACAGGGCAGGACACACCATCGACCCCATCTTCGCAGCAGGAAACAGCGTCCACTTCAGCCACACAATGCAACCCCCATGGACCGACCACCACTGCGTACACTTCACCGTCGACAAACCCAAGGCACCCAAACCAGCCCCACGCCCACCACGAAGGAACTGGAGCAAAGTCACCGACGAACAACTCAACTCCACCCTCACCCGAGGCAACAACACCCCAGCATCCGACGCTAACGCAGCAGCCATAGAACTCCACACTTGGAACTCCAACTGCGCAGACAAGCTCGCCCCGCTACGCAACACCGACAAACAGCGCCCCAGGAAAGCCGTTTGGTTCACCACCGATCTCCAAGAAGCCAGACGCACCTGCAGGTGCCTGGAGAAGAACTGGAGAAATGCCAAGACACCCGAAGCCTACTCCACCTACAAGGACGCCATGACGGACTACCACAACCGAATCAGAACCACCAAAAAGACTTTCATCCACAACAAAATCATCGCAAACTCCACCAACTCCAAGGAACTCTTCACCGTCATTCAGGAATTCACCAACCCCTGCAGCGAAGCCACAGACAACACCCCGTCCCAAGACCTCTGCAACAAGCTTGGAACCTTCTTCCACCTCAAGATCAAAAACCTCTACGACAACTTCGCCGACTACCCACCAGACGCCACAGCCGGCCCGCCCCTGAGACACACCAGCCAGCCCACTATCTCCACCTGGACTCCGATCACGGCTGAAGACACCACCTCGACCATGAAAGGCATCCACTCAGGGGCCCCCACTGACCCCTGCCCCCCTCACATCTACCACAGAGCCGCCACAACCATCGCACCCAAACTACAACACACCATCAACACCAACCTTCGAAACAGGCACCTTCCCAGACGACTGGAAATGCGCAGAAGTCAGGCCCCTGCTCAAGAAGCCCACAGCTGACCCCACCGACCTCAAGAACTACCGGCCCATCTCGCTCCTCCCCTTCGCAGCCAAAGTTGCAGAGAAAACAGTCAACAGGGAACTTACACGATTCATCGAAGACAACGCCGTCCTCGACCCATCCCAATCCGGATCCCGGAGCAACCACAGCACCGAGACAGCCCTACTCGCCGCCACGGATGACATCCGCACCCTCCTGGACCAAGGCCACTCCGCAGCCCTCATCCTACTCGACCTATCAGCAGCCTTCGACACCGTCTCCCACCGCACACTCATCGCCAGACTACATGACGCCGGCATACAAGGAACAGCCCTAGACTGGATCCGATCATTCCTCACCGGAAGAAGCCAAAGAATCAGACTGCCACCCTTCCTCTCCGATCCCACGAATATCACATGCGGAGTCCCACAGGGGTCGTCACTGAGCCCGACCCTCTTCAACATCTACATGGCCCCCCTCACCGCCGTCGTCCGACAACACTGCCTCAACATCGTATCCTACGCCGACGACACCCAGCTCATCCTCTCCCTCACCAAAGACCCCGCCACCGCCAGACTCCTTCCAAAAAGGGATGCAGGAAGTCGCAGTCTGGATGACCAACAGCTGCCTAAAGCTCAACGCCGAGAAGACAGAAGTCCTCGTCCTTGGAACCACCCCCTCAGCATGGGACAACACCTGGTGGCCAACCGCCCTCGGAAGCCCACCGACCCCCTCGGACCACGCCAAAAACCTCGGCATCATACTCGACTCATCCCTCACCATGAACCGACAGGTCAACGCCGTCACCCCCAGCTGCTTCAACACCCTCCGCAAGACTTTCAAGTGGATCCCCCCTGAGTCAAGGAAGACAGTCACCCACGCACTCATCAACAGCAGACTTGACTATGGAAACGCGCTCTACGCCGGCATAAACAAGTCCCTACTCCGCAAACTTCAGACGATACAGAACATCGCCGCCAAACTTGTTCTCGGCACCCCCCGGCATGAACACATCAGCCAACACCTACGAAGGCTCCACTGGCTCCCCGTGGAGAAAAGAGTCACCTTCAAAATCCTCACCCACGCCTACAAATGCCTACACAACACCGGACCCGAATACCTCAACGACAGAATCAACTTCCACGTACCCAAAAGGAACCTCCGATCTTCCAACCTCGCACTGGCCGAAACCCCGCGCATCCACAGAGCCAGAGCAGGCGGAAGATCCTTCTCCCACATCGCGGCCAAAACATGGAACGAGCTCCCGGCAGACATCAGGCACGCCCCCTCCCTGAACACCTTCAGGAAGACTCTCTAGACCTCTTCGGCTGAACGGACCTGCTGACCCCCCCCCCCCACCTCAGCGCCTTGAGACCCTCATTGTATTGTAATTGCATTTATATAGCGCTTACTACCCCTGACGAGGCGTCGAAGCGCTTTTTCGGCGAGTAGCACGCTACTCCGGGACCCATAGAGGATTAGTGTTGAATTAGTATAGTGAAACATGCAAGTACATTTTAAGTGATGGATAGGTTAGGCAGTTATTTGGATTTGGAATGATAGCAGAAGGATAGAGGAGGAAAAAAGGTTTGTATTTATATAGCGCTGGTTACCCCTGATGGGGTGTTGAAGCATGCTACTCTGGAAGCCCATCAAGGATTAGTGGTGAATTAATATGGTGAAAATATGAAAGTAGTTTCAGTGGTGGATATTAGTCAGTTATTTGGAGTGAGAAGGATAGCGGAGGGATAAAAGGGAAGAAAGGTTTGCATTCATATAGCACTTGTTACCCCTGATGAGTGTTGAAGCGCTTTTCTGGCGAGTAGCACGCCACTCCGGAACCCATTAAGGATTAGTGTTGAACATTAGTCTAGTAAAAAATGAAGTAACTTTGATTAGTGGACATGTTATTCAGTTATTTGGGTAGAGAAGGGTAGGTGGCGGGATAGAAGAGGGAAAGAGGTTTGTATTTATATAGCGCTTGCTACCCCTGATGGGGTTTTGAAGCGCAAGTAGCACGCTACTCTGGAACCCAGAAGTATTAGTGTTGAATTATTATGGTGAAACATGAAAGTAATTTTAGTGGTGGATATGTTAGTCAGTTATTTGGATTGAGAAGGGTTGGGGAGGGTAGAAAGGGAAAAAGGTTTGCATTTATATAGCGCTTGTAACCCTGATGGGGTGTTGAGACGCTTTATTGGCGAGTAGCACGCTACTCTGGAACCCATAAAGGATTAGTGGTGAATTAGTATAGTTGAAAATTGAATATGTTAGACTGTTAATTCTGATTGAAAAGGATAGTGGAGGGATAAAAGAGTGAAGGATTTATTTTTTTATTTTTTATAGGTCTTAGCAGTAGGAGGGGGAGAAGGGGGTTTGAGGGGAGGAGTCAGGGAAGAGTTTAGAAAGGTTTGTTTTAGGGCATCGGTATAGTAAAAGAGGTGTCCGATGATGCAAGGAGGGTAGAGTAGGCGAGAGTCTAGAAAGTGTTATTTTGGTGGTCATAGTAGTGGTATGGGGTTTGGGATAAATGAGTGTGGATGTAGAGGATATATTGATAGATGTATAGGATGAGAGATAGGGTAGTGCATTGGAAAGAGTAGTAGAAAGAAGTTTGAGATGAGTCAGAAGGTTGGGCTAGAAGATATATTGAGATAAGTATAGGCTGAGAACTAGGGTAGTGCCTTGGAAATGCTAAATTAGAAGAAAGTGATAAATATATAGATCCATAAATACATTGAAAGTATATAGATACATAAAGGAGGTAAGTATATGCAGATTAAAGATATGGATAGAGGCACAGGATGAGAAATAGGGTAGTGCATTGGATATGCTTTTTCAGGAGAAAAGTTACAGAGACACACAGTTCCAAGTACATGGAAGGTACATAGATGCACAATGGAAGTTAGTACATGTAGACCAAAGATGATATTTATTTATTATTATTTTTTTTTTTTTTTTTCTCTCAACAACATAATTATTGTACATGTTTATACAAAGCAATACACAAAGATAGGTACATGTCTATAGTGAAAACAAATGCTTATATACAGAGGGATATGCTGTAAATTTCTGTTTGCGTATGGTGCTTATGTGGGGAAAAGCCAATTCTTGAGTAGTTTTCTGAAGATAAGGTGGATCTTATGTTGGGGGTAAAGAGTTCCATAGTTTGGCTGCTTGAACAGAGAAGGATGTGCCACCCATGGTTTTTTTCTTGTATCTTGGGATTTTGAGGCGAGATGCTCCTTTAGAGCGGAGGTTCCTCTGTTGAATGTGTTTGGTGATTTTATTCCTGATGAAGAGTGGTCCCATTCCATGTATTGCTTTGTGGGTGATACAAAGCAGCTTGAACGTGGATCTTCTGGCAACCGGTAACCAATGCAGGGCTTTCAAGGCAGGGGATATGTGGTCTTGCGGTTTGATATGTAAGAGTAGTCTGGCAGCCGAGTTCTGAATCCGTTGTAGTCTTTTCATGGTCGTCAAAGGTGATCCGTGGTAGAGGCTATTGGCGTAATCGAGTTTGGACAGGACAAGGGAGATGGTAGCTTGGACCTTGTGCGGAAATCCCAAATGAGGGAAAATTCGTCGCAGCGTCTCATGGGTGAGTAGTGCGCTTACAATACCCTGATTGATTGATTGATGTAAATGCATCGCGTACTAACAACGCGGTCATTGTAACGACCGCGTTGTAATAGCACACGATGTAATGCATCGTGTAGTAAAGTGCTATATTCGTTTTTTGGCCAGTGCATCATAGCTGCAAAGGTGTGACATTCATAATTTCAGTGTAATTATGAGTGACATTCAATGACTATGAATGACATTCTCGCAAGCACAAATCAAGCAATTAAGACGAGGGAACCATATGAATATCAGATATTACTGCCATCTAATTAAGATCTTAGAACTGCTGCAAAGCACAAGAAATGGAAGGGCACTAACCGACATGACACACAGGCACTCCACTTTGGGACTCTACTCTAACCAAACTGAAACAGCATGTGAGAGAGGCCCCATCATGCGGTTCTCAGCTGCCTCAGCATGCTGATAAAGTATGATAATTACTAGTCACAAAATGTATTACGAACTGACTCCGGAGCGTGGCTGCGCAGCCCACCGCAGCACCAGACTCTCTATCAATTTGTTGCCTCGTCCACATGAAAATGCACAGTTCTTGTATGGAGACCTTAGAAAATGTTCACATCTATAAACCCCTTACGAGGCACTAGCGACTGGGACGAATACATTGTGAAAAGCATGCCGGACGAAAAATACTTTGTTAACGAAAAAAAAGGTGTGTATCGCAACTGTTGGAAGTCCCGGACCAGCTTCCTTATAATAATACCACGGGCCGTCGCTGGCACAAATCCACACCAGTCTCCCTACAGCCCACTGAAACCAATCCTACTTTGTTTAAAATTATCTTTTATTTTATCTTGTATAATAATCTTGCATCTTTTATTTTTTCTTTCTGTACACTGCTTGTTTTCTGAAAATTAATAAAATCTTTTGAACTAGTAAAGTTTTACCTCAGCTCATGGAAGATGAGCGAGAAGTTTTGAATACGAGGCAAATTATGAAAAGCTAGGAAATGAGTCAGTGTCTAAAACACATTTCTTCAACACAACGGGGCATGACGTCACCCGAGTAACCATTCAAAACACGAATACTTTTGGAAATTTGTGTGAAACAATGGCAGGTAGGTGAAAGGGCTGGGGGTTAGAAAGAGAGAGACAGGGAGAGGAAGACTGAAAGAGGGGGAGATGAAAGAGAGTAAAAGACAGAGAGATGCACTTTTAAGCCTGTATCACATTGCACTTTGGGGCTTGCCATTTTGTTAGCATGCAAAGTGCTGCAGGCCACAATGACAGGTAAGGCATTAGATGTTAACTTAAGTGCAAGTGTCCAACATTTTGTCAAGCTCCACAGGAACTCTGTTCCAGGTAGAGCATGAGATTCTGCAGTAGGAGTTGGCTCTTAATTGATTTTCTGATACTGGGTCCTGTCTCCTGTGAATGGTGAGATAGGCCTATTAGCTCCGGCCAGAACAACGAAGGCGAACTTGCAAAGCAGGCTTTAAAAGTGAGCTGAGGTCCGGACACTGATCCGCTCTCTTAGCGTGCATATGGTAGAAGCACGTCTCCATTAAGTAAAGTACAAACATTCAGTTTTTTTTTTTATGCAATGGTCCTCTTGGACATACTGGTAACTGCACCTGTCCTGTCCCGAAAGTCCCACTTTTCTGACCACCAATCCTTAAAATTGAATGCTGATGTATAAGCAGCCTCTGCGATGACTGTGGGGTCTCCTCTCACCAGCCAATAATAATAAAGAATGCCGTCATGCTCGCATGATGAGGCACCAATATTACTCCACGGCGTGCTCTCAGAGAGGCAGTGTCGGCAAATGGACACACACTAAACTGTTTGTTGCACTCACGTGACGCCACAACGGCCGGCCCAGGCTGAGTGTCACTCTGCAGGGGCGGTGATAATAATAAATGCTGCAGCCAGGGCAGGCCGGTGCTACTGACACTTCGGACCTGGCATTCATGAAAACTTACTTTGCACAGTGAGTGTGTACAGAAGTGCAGTCTGACACTCTGCCAGAGCAGCTGCTTGCCCATGAGTGCTTGAGCGGCGCTTCCCGTCCCGCTTGCCTCTGTCAGTCGGTGCCCTGTGGAAGCATCGGTGAAGTCAAGGAAGTGCAAATGCGTGACTATGCATTTTAGTGCAAAGATGCTGACCACCAGACTAAAATGCGTCAATCTAACGCTTGATCGTTGTATTTGGCATGACTGGTGCATAGCAGATCTTGATGCAGATAACTATCCTTTTCAGCACTGCACTGCCTTTCTTTGCATCAGATTACCCCAGAAAGAGCTGATCATCCAGCCACTGGTCTTTGGTGTGATCAATGTAAAAGCTGAACGTTCTTTTAGGATCCAGCCAATTAAGGCTCTCCTCCTCTTTCCAGAGATGAGAGGGCACAAAGAACGTTGGAAGAGTGATGGATTGTCCAATGTGACAAGCAGTAATAACTTTGGGTAAAAAGGCGTCACTGGTCCGCAGTACCACTTTGTCTGGGAAAAGGTGGTATAAGGAGGCTACATCAAGAGAGCTTGGAGTTCGCTCACACAACGAGCTGAATTCCCTGCAACCAGAGAGACACTCACAGGAGATGTAGAGAACAGCTGTGCATGGCTTTGAATGGCAAGGACGTTAGGAAAGTGAGGACTAAATTAAGACCACTGTGGCATCCCAAAGGATTTGTGAGGAAACCAATGAGTCCAACCTTTTTTGAAAGCTCAGCATAAAAGGTGATTTAAAGAAGAATGGTTGGTACGGTAAACGCAAAAAAAAACTGAAAAAGATGACAAAACCTTTAACGGTGCCCACAGCAAGTACTTGCTGGGCGAGAGATAAAACAAACAAACAGATGGTTTAGCCTGTAACAAATCAGTATTGCATGTGTAATACCAGGCTACAAACTTGTCCTGGCGCCTAGCATAGACAGATTTTGTAGAAGGGAGCAGTGAAGAAAGGATGACATCCACAACTCCGGAAGAAGATCAAACAGAGTCAACTGCCATTACTGAATCTCCATGCATGGAGGTCCAGATTGTGCAAGCTCGGGCACGGGACCTTGCTCTGCTGCTGTGACTGGAGATGCTCATGCCCAGAAATTCTGGGTACCACACTCTCCTTGCAGAACCCACAGCTACTAGGATAATTTGGGACCAGATGTTCCTGATCATCTTCAAAACTCGGGGCAGGAGAGGCAGCTGCAGAAAACGCATGCAGCAGTCCCGTGCTCCACTCCATCCATAATATGTTTCCGAGAGACAGCATTCTTAGAAACTACAGGGCATAAACGTTTTGACACCTGTGTTCTCTGTGGTGACAGAAAGATCTAGCCAAGGTTCTACCCGTTGCTGGAAGATACCCTGTGCCACCTCAGACAGTAGCACCATTTGTGATCTGCATGGTTGGAATGGTCTGTAGGGCAAAAGCCAGTGCCTGACAGACTGGTCTGACAAGTCAGCATGTGGGGATTATTTTGGCTGTTCGTGGGCCTGTTTTATGTTCTGCTGGGTCAGCTTTTACTGTTAATTTCCCGGATATTGTAACAAAAATTGCTTGCAACAAGTTCAAATCCATGCAGTCTTCCATACCTTGCAAAGCACTTATACAGTCTGTCTTTACAAGTTCAAAACTGCTCCAATTTGCAAGCAAGGGCCCCTGTATTATCTATCTAATCCACTAAAGGGGCCACTTTTATTTTAGAGCCCAGGCCTATTTTCTTTCCCAGTCCGACCCTGGTGATCTGTCGGACAGTGCGGACTGAGCTAGTCTGCGCTGGTGTTCAAAGATCCGGCCAGATGGTTCATGACCAGGGAAATGCTCAGTCGATCCAGCCAGCCCCAGGGGTGACGTACCTCCTAGCACAGGACCCAGGACCCCAACTAGCCCTCATTGTCACAGTACCACGTGGAAGTGGTGTGGTCTTTGAGAACTTGAATCAGCGTCCCTTTGAGGGACGGTAGGAAGGCTACAGTCCTAGAAGACCTGAAACTCCAAAAAGTTGATATGGAAACAGGTCTCCGCCCAGCTGTGTCATCACCGTAGCTCTGAGTGGGCTGGTAGAGAAGTCTGATGCTGGTCCAACTGCGGTCGAGCCACCACTCCAGGCATTTTGTAGTTTCTTCTGAAATCTAGATGGAATCAGATAGTTTTGGGCCCAGTGAGACTTCAGGTTCCACTGCAGAGCCCACATAAGCTACCTGGCATAGTTGAAGAGCAGGATGCGAAGAGGCCCAGAAGCCTCATAGCCACTCTCACAGAGACCCAGGACTGGGGCTGAATTACCCAAATGTCCTGGAGTCGTTGTAGTGGAGCAAAAACCCAAAACTGCCCGTATCCAGGATGGTTCCAATGAAAGTGAGTCTCTGAAAAGGACTCAGGTGTGACGTTGGTAAGCTGATTGAGAACCCTTGCAATGTCAAAAAGTTCATCATTTTCTGGAGGTGATCTACAACTGACTGTGGAGAGCCTGCCTTCAACAGCCAATCAAGGTAGGGGAAAACTGGGCTCCCCAAACTCCAAAGGTGTGCTGCAACCACAATGATTACTTTAGTGAACACCTGAGAGGCACAGGTGAGGCTGAGAAGAACCCTGGCAAATTGAAAATGATCCTGGTCCACCTTGAACCGCAAGTAGAGTATGTGGTACTGCAGAACGGGTGCATGAAAGTAGACATCTTGCAAGTCCAAAGCCATCATCCAGTCACCAGGATCCAGGGCAGACAGAACCTAGGCCAGTGTGAGCATCTTGAGGGTGGAGATTAAAATTAGGATGGAGGCCTCAGTCCCCCTTCGGCACAAGGAAATAGCGGGAGTTACAACCAGGCCCTGTTTCTGGTGCTGAAACTGTTTTTATGGCTCCTTTGGCCAAAAGAATCTGCACTTCTTGGAGCAAGATAAGTGCTCCTCTGCAGGACGGCCTGGTGTGGATGGAAGCTGCTGTGGTCAAAAAGAAATGGCAGGGCATAGCCTCATTGAACGATCTGAAGTACCCATGTGTCTGACATTCCATTTTGCTACCATTGAAGAAAATATCAAATCCTTCCTCCAACAGGGTGGTCTTGTGCCAATAAGGGTAAACTAAAGTTGCTTGGAGGTGAATGCAGAGGGGCGTGGGACTGAAAAGTTTGCTGACCATGACAGACTGGGCATTGCATGCTTGATCCCCGCCGTCAAAAGGACTAGGGTGCTTGTTGCAGAGGTGAGTGGTGGACAGTATGCCAACCCTCAGGAGATGCCTTGAATGGGGCAAAACCATTGAGGATATCGTCTAGAAGGGCTAGGAAGGGCCAGAGAATGTGCCATGGCCTGGATTCTTTAAAACGTTGCAACGCCGAATCAGCCTTCTCAATCAGCCTTCTCACCAAACAGGTGAAACCCATCGAACGGCATGTCCATTGAAGAGGCTTGCATGTCTCCAGAGAAGCCTGTGGATTGCTTCTAAATGTGGTGCCAAAGCTTAAGCAGACTATAGGGACTTCTGTTTCTACATTTTTTCATAGGTGGCAGTAAGTCCAAGCCCACAGCAGCACGTCTCATTACCACTGCGAAAGAGGCACTCTTCCGTTGGTGGTCCAGAGGGAGAAAACAACCCAGTGTCCAGGAAAGTGTCCAACCGATTGGCCTCCTGCAAATCCAAATATAAATTATCATCATAATGTTGGAGAAAATACTCTCCCCCCCACCCCACATCACAACTGTCATCCCCAAAGGCAGGGTGGCTCATCAGAATCCGAACCAAAAGCTTGTAGAGTGCTCTGAGGCAAAGGCATGATTCTATTAAGTTAGATTAGAATGGGGGAGTGGGTGTCAGTACAACATCGAGACGCGACCTTGGTCGAGGCCGAGATGGATTCGGCTTGGAAGTGGAGAGAACTACAGAAACAGAGTTGTCCTTAAGTGCCGGAGGCAGAGTTAATGTCACAAAAACCGGTGTGGATTGTGGTGCAGGAATGGAAATTAGAACTGATTGAGAGTGTAACCAGAGACACAGATGCCCACTGTAGGTATCCCTACTGGAGGTCTCCACAGATCCTTGGATTCTGAAGGTGCACCAAAGGAAGCTGAAGGATGGCAAAAATTTGCCTAATGGCCTCAATCTTTTTGTGACTTTGCATGGGACCGAGAGCAAGAACACCATGTTCAAGTGGGAAGGTCTAATTGTCCAGCACCATGACAGCTTTTCAGGCTGAGATTGTAAGGACTGGAACAAATCCCACTTGATCTTTTAGTGATCCCACTTCGATTTTGACTTACCGGAAGACTTGGATCTCAATGAAGACCTTTCGTCGGTACGTCCTCAAGAGCGGGAACGGGCCCACACCCTCTTCCTCGAGAAGGAGCAGGACTTCTGCGGTTTCTTTCAGTATTGGGCTACATACAGCTTAACTTCACATTTCCGGTCAGCTTTTGCGTTCATAAGTGTGCACTCTTTGCAGGTTTTCAAGTTGTGCGCCAAACTCAAACACCAGAGACAGACTTCGCAGGGATCTGACACATGTTTACAACAATTCCTGCAAGGCTTAAACCCTGTAGTTTTAGCAGGAGACATAGTTTACTTGGATCCTGGAAAAAAGAAATTAAGAAAAACTCGTCAATCCATGAGGCAAAAGTTGGGAGTGAGCGCTATATCCATATACGAAGGCGCAGAAAGAGAGGAGAACTGATGTCAGTGAGCATGAATGAACATTAAATGCGGCTCAGTTCGTCACTCCAGAGGCGGAACAAAGTCGGCAAAGAGCCGCATGACACTACTTACTGGCACACAGGAACAAAGCTGTTTAAATCTTCCAGAATCCAGTTGGGCTCCTAAGGATATTCTGAAGGTGAGGAATCCGCTATTAGGAGTGTCTATCTGAGAGATTATTTTGCACAATTCCAAGTTATTAAATTTATACGTATCATCGCTCGGGTGGTAGAATAACCTGGTTGGTAGAATAGCCTTAATGTGCACATTTTCCTATACTATTCTATGTATTGCTGTGGGCAAATTCATTTGAGTTTACCTGTAGGTTTCAGGGTTCTTATTGGAAGCACTCCTTCACTGTGTCAATCTTCGTATGCATTACTCTATATCAAACAAAAATCCATACCTTCAATTGGTAATGTGCTACTCACTTGGAGAGGCATTCCTCCCTCAGGGCTTGGATGACTATCCGGGTGATATTGATGGACATGACACAAAAAGGGAAATTCTGAATAAGAAAAAAAAAGAAGACAAAATTCAACTTCACACACAACGAAAGAAAGAACCATCACTTCTAGAAAGACTATGTAAAAAGGCCAGGGTAAACAACAAACCAAAAATGTCAGTGTAGTGTTATAACCTTGAACTGTTAACATAGGGAACATAGGCAGCAAGCACCATTTTACAGATCACTGTCTTGTGTTGCTTGGCCTTCAACTTTCTAATTCTTTGTTTACCTAACACTTTTAGAGCATGACAGTTATTTGAAATGTCTCACAATAACAAAATAAGCCTTTGGGTTGATCAAAGCACACATACAAAGAAATCCAAGGAGAAACAGAAGCAAGAAGCTAAATAAACAAATATGCCAAAAAATAAACTGAGTCATAAAATATCTTACAGTGAATAAAGAAAAGCTGTGACAAGTAGACAAATTTCTTTCAGAATGCTTCATAGCTCTGGAATACTGGCCCAGTTTCCTGAGACTCTACTGTATCACCATAGAAAATGCAATTAACACCCTCGAAGGGACTGAGGAATTTATAGATTTCACACCCCTTAACATAAGCAAAATAGTTACCACAAATGTTTCCTAAAAATGGCAAATACATTTATATACAGTGAGAAGAAAATCAGCCAACCTACAAATACTAGACAGTTCATCGGAGAGATATACTGTTTACTTGCAGCACACTGGAAAGGCTTATGTGAAGTATTCGAAAAACTTTAAGTCAAAATGAAAAGTAGAGACGTGCAACCCCAAGGGAGTGGCCTTCTCGGGATCTGAGCCAAGTATACAGGTGACACACAGGATTGCCCCATGGACTACTTGATCACGTTTAGTAAGCAATAACTGAAAACCTGAATGTCCTTTAAAAGCATTGCCACTTTTAAAAATGGACCTCCTCCTTACTTATGGCACCCCTCCAGCTTTTCCAAGTTTTTGGCATAACCCCGGTTGAGCCGACTGTACACTTTTGCAGTAAGCACTTCTTGTGCCATTTCACCCTAATCATTGAAGCCAAATCTACAAATCTGGGATTTTGATAGGCCCTAAACATGACAAACTGAACAGGCAGGGGTATGCAATAGGTTGTACACCACACCTGTGTTTCATGCTGGGACAGCTTGAAGATTTCCCGAGCCAGTGGTAAGGTCCGAGTGTCCATCACAAGATAAAGGGTGTGCATCAAGCCCAAAAGTCCAGTCGCACGCAGGTCTGTGGCAGGGTCCAAACCTACAAGAGATCAGGAACGAGGTTCAGGAGAGGTAGAAGAGTAATTGTGACTGAAGGTCCACATCATACCAGCACCATGTTAATCCGAACCCACATAAAAATGTATACGGTCTATCATATTCAAACATTCCTTCACTTACAGTCACCATTACTTGCAGTTCGAGGGGAATATATACAGTTACTTCGCATGCGTTACATTGCATGCTTTTGCAACGCAGTCGTTACAACGACCGCGTTGTTACAACGCGAGCCATTACATCGCAAGTCGTTTCAACGACTTGCTGTAGGGGGCGCGCTGGACTTAGGAATAGTATAATTTACTATTCCTACTCCAGTTTGCGCAAAGGGAGGAAGCTGTTGGATTGTAAATCCAACACCAGTGTGCCTCCTACAGCAAGTCGTTGAAACGACTTGCGATGTAATGGCTCGCGTTGTAACAACGAGGTAGTTGTAACGACCGTGTTGTAAAAGCATGCGATGTAACGCATGCGATGTTATGGCTGTTTCCCGTTCGAGGGTTCTAATTTCATTCAATATTTAATCAACGCAGATTTCAAAGCAGGCCTTACATTTACATTGCAGCTGAAATCTAACTCTTAGATTGCTAAATGTGGAAACAACGAACTCCAAGCTAAGAAGTGCTGTACCTCAAAGGAGTCACTTCAGCTTTTCTCTGTTCATTGAAAGAAAATAAGATTTACTCACCAATATAGTAGTGTATCATTTGTCTTTACTATTTCAGTCATACCAATGAAAATCCTCTTGTAAGAACTTATAAGAAAACATGTGTCCTAAAAGTTTCAGAGCAATAATTGTAATAAGCTAAAAGCAGACGAGTGTGTGTTATGCCTACTCCCCTGCTGTGTATCCTGTCACCTAGTTAGCTCCTGGAGAGGGAATATATCATGAGCAAGACAGATCAAGGAAAAGGAGGCTGTGTTCTAGGATTTTAGGGGCCTCATGAGAAGAATACAGGAATATTTATACTGATGTCCTAACTTTTTCAGTTGTATTAATCTGATGATTCCCAAGACTGAGATATAAATGTATTGTCTGAAAAGCAACATCAGACGAGAGAAGGGATTGCAACATGACAGATGCCAGAGGGTAGTAAATTCAGTCAACCACCAAACAAGCTACCAAAACATTAGCATTTCTTTTACCCAGAAGTAGCACCACTGATTGTGACAACACAGAAGTCACAAAAAGACAGAGAAATCAAAAAAGAGAATTTAAATTAAAACAAGACATTTGGATATTTAACTACATTTAAAGTAGGCAGAAAATGCTAAACACTACAAAATGGCCACAACAGCAGAGGACTGCAGACAGATTTACTAATGAGTTACATGAGCCATACACAAAAGAAAGTTACACAGAAATGCAGAGCAGTGAGTGGTCCATGGTATTAAATAAAAAAACACAAAGAAAAGTAAGCAGAATAGGGAATGTTGAAGGCACACCGGAGGTCAGGTGAATTGTTAAGACCTACTGGGAAGGGGAACAAGCCTAAAGTGGACACAAGGAAGGTGGATCCCTTTCGCAGCCTCAGCAAAACAGCACAAGAAACAAAAAGTGTACAGGCAGCACATGAACATCTAGAAAGGATGGACTAGACAGTGCTAACCAAATAAGATTTAAAGGAGTCAGTTTCACTTTTATTATTGCACAATTTTTCAGAGGCGCACAGTTTTTTACTCAATATTTTAAGCTTCACTTTTTGCCCCAAGTTTTATGGCAACTATGCAATGCCAAATGCCTAGCTTAATATCAGACGAGGGCATCACTCCCAAATCCATAAGCCAATATATTTAAGACAAACTTTAACAGTGAAATGAGGAGCTGGAACAAAAGACAAAAAGGCCTTTGTCCCCAAAGACTGATGAATAGGCTGTGGAGGAAAGGTCGAATATAATAATGCAGAGATAAAGGAGATTTAGATCGAAAAAGTCTTTGAGGACGTATGCCTCTTAACATAGATCTTTTGTATTGCTGTCTTTTGATTTGGTTTCTCGTCGCTTAAATGAGATCTAGAATCTAATTCAACAGAAAAGGCTGATTGTAGGCTGAACTTTCAGACACTGAAGCCCTGAGATTGAGGGTTGTGTTAAACAATCGGACCCTCTGCCATGACAGAAATATTTTCCTGCGAGAAACAAGACAGTGAGGAAACTTCATCAAGAGGTCTGAAGACTAGATTTTAAGGCGGCTTCAAGAAACAATCTGTTTCATTCTGCATAGTGTGCTTTGAGGAGTTCTTTTAAGATCCGTCCCAGTTGAGGAAACAGTGCAGGCCTATGAGCCTGATTTAGAGTCTGGCCTGCGGATTACTTCCCCACAAATATGATGAATGTCTTGTCTCCTTTATTGCAAGTGCAGTATATTCTTTGGCACTTGTAAGAAGGCAACAGAGATATCTGTCAAGCTGTGATGAAGTAACCCATTCACCAAACTCTAAATCAAGTTATTTTTCTCATCACTCCAAAGAGATTGACCATCACATGCACCTGGGAATATGCTCATTTGGTAAAATGGCAAAAGGTCGACTAGTAGTTTCCCCATTTCTGAAAAATGCACATTGACATATCTAGATGCATGGTCCACCCAAAATACACAGGTCACAATCTATTGAGCCTGTACAAAGAATACATTTTGCCTGCTTGTTAGCATGGTGTGAGAAAGTGCCTCTTTTTACAAAGTTAGCCCCTACTTGTTGCTTGGTTTTGCTGTGGTTTCAATTGTAGTGCACAGGGTCCCTGCCAACCAGGTCCCATGTGCCAGTGTTTCTTCCCTAAAACATATCCACAATTGGTATGTCTGTCCCCTGTAAGTCCCTAGTAAGTGGTACCTTGGGTACCTAGGACCTGGGAGCTGAAGAGGGTCCCCTGGGATACCCTCACTGGGACCATGCCACTGCCCTTGCAGCTTGGATGCACCTGTGAGGTAGAAAACAACAAAGTTGACATGGCACCCTGCCTGGGTACCATGCCAGCCAGCACTGCCTGGAGGTATAGGTAACTCACCCCTCCAGCAGGCCTTACAGCCCTAAGGCAGGGTGCACTACATCCCAGGTGAGGGCATAACTGCAAGAACAGATATGTCCCTACAGTATTTGGGTCCATTCCTTAATATTGTAAGTACCAGTGAAGCCATAGAGAGTAAATGAGCTGTGAACTCGACAACTCGAGTTCCACAGCACCATGATGGCTCTACTAAACACAGGAAAATTTGGTACCAAACTACTCCTCTCACTAAATCCACACTGATGCCAGTGTGAGATTTATTCTACCATGTACTCAGAGGGTGCCTCAGAAATGCCCCCTGAAAACCTACCGACCCCGGTGTGGTCTCTGACCGGCTGAAGGCAGCCAGCTACCGCCAGATATGTTTCTGGACCCCTGGGTGGAGAGCCCCTGCTCTCTGGGACTACAAACAATGCACATCCTGGGCAGAGGTGTCACAACTCCTCACCTAGAATGGGCCAGTGCTCGAAGGGCAAGCTTCAAAGGCCTGCTACCTTTGTAATGCGACCCCCAGCCTCTGCTGCTAGTAACAGATGGCAGCCCCCGGTTTCCACCCCCACTTCAGGTGGGAAACCCGCAGGAAAACTTAGGAGAATAGGAGGTGTACCCACCTCTGCCAACTCCACCTCTAAGGTGGGGGAGGCGAGGTGAAGCTCATCTTTCGGTCCCTGCCATCTTGAAGATGGGGAGACCCTCTCCAATCAGGGATAGGTCTACGCCCCCACCCACAGGAGGGTGGCACATAGAGGGTCTAGTCAGCCCAGGTTAGGTGCCCATTGGCCCTACCTGCTACTCCCCTAAAACGCCCCTAAATATAGTATTAAGGTGGCTTACCCCAGACCTGGAGCATCTAAGTAAGAAGACATCCCTGCAGAGAAGACTAAAGACGTCGACTGCCTTGGCCCCAGCCCTACCGGCCTGTCTCCAGCTTCAGCGAACCTACGACCTGTCTTGCAGCCAGTGATCTCTGAAAGCCCTTGGAGGACTGCTGCCTTCGAAAAAGACTCCAATCTCCCATGGACAGCGGACCTGTCCAGAAGAAAACGACTCCAAGGGCTCTGGATCCAACTGGAACCGCGATCCCTGCCCACTCTGCCCCCAATGCACACGGCCGGAGTCTGAGTGGCCCACCTGCCCTGTGAAGTATCCCCAGAGATCCTGACCTCGAGTCCAGCATTGGCTGACCGCTCCTGACCTCCACGACAACACCTGAAGACTGAATCTAGAGACTCCCCCTGACCGCAACTGGTTCCGGTAAGAAAACTTCGATGGCAAAAGGCACCCCTGCACCCAAAGCCCCTAGGCCTTGGTGAGCTGAACCGACTGTGCCCCTACTTACCCCTGTTGTCGTTGGTTTCCCTCTTGCAACCTCCGATGTAGCGCATGCAGCCTGTTTGTCAAAAGAAGAAACTCAATTGAAAAGCATTGGGCACCCGGAGCTGATTTTGCACCCGGCCGCCCCTGTGCGGTTGGTGGTGTATGTTTGGTGCTGCTTTGTGGCCCCCCTGTGCTTGTGCTAACCACCAAAGCTTGGCCCCTGCAAACGATCTACTTACCTCCAAGTAGTGTTGCTCCAGGCACCCTCAGTCTCCATTGAAACACATTGGGCTGTACTTCGACTTTGAACTCTGCACCTGGCCGCCCCTGTGCCACTGGTGGTGCAGTTTTGGTACTCACCTGACCCTTGCTCCTTGTTGACCTTTGGGGCCGAAGACTGGATTTGTAAGTGTGGTACTTACCTTTTAAAACGCATTATTGTTTTCCTCGTAGGATAATACTGAACCGCTTCAAAAATCTTCGAATTGTTGACTTTCGAAAGTGAAAAGTATTTTTTATTTGAAAACATACTTACCTTATTGCGAAGATCTTGGTCTTAAAATAAAATACAAACAAAGTATATTTTCCAAAATTGGTGTGGATCTCCTTATTGAGTCATGTGTCCATTATTGGTCAATGTTGCACAATAAATGTCTTACACTCCTCTGTGTTATGCCCACACTACCACTAATGGAGCACTTTGGGTTTTGCATTGAGCCCTGTACACTTTTGGGGGAACCCCTGGACTCTGTGCACGGTATAATCACCTAGTGGGCATACCATATAAAAAGCCAGCTTCCCACACATGGTATACATATATCAGCCCTGCCTGACTCCCCCCACACAAGGGAAAACATTTAGGATTAAGAAAATTATTCTTACATCTAGGTTGTCTATAATGTGAATTGCATCCTGAAGGGATCAAAAGCCATGGATTACAGAGCCACCCAGAGTGGCACCCCATCAATGTTCGACAAACCTGATGCCAAGGTGAAAAAAGAACACACTAAAGAAGACTGGATTTTAGATACCCGTGCCATTTCTTTTTTCAATTTGGAATTCTGTAGGAATGGGAATCGTTCTGTTGCTCCTAACAAGTGGAAAGAAGGAGCAAGGTTGTTTTTATGTGAAAACTTGTCACGCAATGAGGTTGTATAAGGATATTTGACCCTGAATTTGCAAAGCCACAAGCAGAGGTAATTTCAGTATGAAAAACAGGGAAGGGATGGGATGTTCATATAAGTGAAGATACTCAGCCAACACTCGTGTCTAGTCCTGGCATTATCAATTGTTGCTTTGCGATGGCACCAGATTAGACTTTTTACATTCACTGAGGAAAAACGAGTAGAAAAAGTCTCCAAAAAGGCTGGTGATAAATGGTTTCATGTGGACATAATACAGTCATCTGTTGAGGTAGAGGTATATCTGAATCATGCAGTAGCACCGACAACCGTTAACTGCAGTTAACACCAAATGCTGAGATTTGTGCTGCTAATGCACTCCTTGCGTCACTTAGAGGGACTTGCGGTATTAGGTCCAGATAGAAATATGAATGTAAGTATCCTCCTCGTAATCTCCATGCTGCAATAGTTTCAGCATCAACTAAGCTATAGTATAGCTAGCATTACTGTAGCAAGCGTTACTACTTTGAAAATAAAATCGATCAGGTATTGTTTAAAGGCGAGTCATCCTCATCATCATCTCCATTGAGACAAATTAGAAGAAGCCGGTCCTTTCCACTCCTGAAAATTGTTTTCCCATTTTAGGAGACTCCAAACCTCTGCAACCAGAACTTTAGGTTGTACTTGATGGTTGTGAGACTGAAAAGTAGCTCGGAGATGGAGTCAACAACTCAAGTCGCTGCAAAGAAAATTATTTGCCAGTGAAGAAGATGGTAATAAACTCTAGCCCGCTTCTTGGGACTTGTGTTGCCTGACTGAGGAGAGGGCGCGCTCAAACAAGCAAATTTAGGTCAGTCCAGCCGTTTGGAGTATGCAGTATCATTGGACGAAAATAAAGCCATTTGCTATTGATCTATATGAGGCTTACTGATTCTGAGAGGAATACGCTTGTGTGAAGTTGTTAGGGAAATTAAAACTGAGGTGATGGCTGTAGGAAAGTGCACCTTTTTGACATGGTCACCCCCCACTTTTTGCCCTGGTATCTGATGCAATTTTGACAGAAGTGCACTGGGTTCGAGCTATCCAGGTCCTCAGATCTCTTTCCCTAAAACTGTACAGAGGTTCCCACAATTGGCAATACCTTTAGCACCCCCTATAAGTCCATAGCAAATGGTACCCTGGGACCTACATCAAGGAGGGTCCCCGAGGGCTGCAGCTTGTATTGTGCCACCCTAAAGGACCCCTCAGCACCAACATGCAAACTGCCATTCCAGGCTGTGTGCTATGGTGCAGAGAAAAGTGAAGACACGACATGGCACACCTCCTGTGTGCCATGCCTACAGACACTGCATGCAGTATAGGTAAGCCACCTCCAGAGAAGGCCTTACAGCCCTAAGGCAGGGTGCTCTATACTAAACGTGTGGGCATATCTGCATGAGCAGATAGGCCCCTGTGATGTCCAAGTCGATTCTTAGACATTACAAGTGAACAGGGAAGTCATTTTGAGACCATGTGCTGGATACTGGTCTGGAGTTTCCCAGCTACATGATGGCTTCACTGTAACTAGAGATGTTTGGTATCAAACAACTATTAATAAACCCACACCGATTCATGCACCCAGAGGGCACCTTAGAGGTGCCCACCGAAAACCTACCGACTACTAGTGTACTGGCTGACTGGTGTAGACCCACCTGCCACCACAAACAGGTTTCTGAACCCCTGCAGGTGAGAGCCCACGCTCTCTGAGGGCAGAAACAATGCCTGCCTCGGCCAGAAGTGTTGTCATCTCCTCCAAGCAGGATGGCTAAGTGATCAACATATCAAGGCAGGAGGCTTCAAAGGCCTTGGCCACCTTTGATATACGACCCAAGGCTTCCCCAGACAGGGGAAATGCCACCCTCTGCCTAAGCCCATTTGGCACCAGGACCGGCGGGAAAATTAGCTAGTCAGGAGGCGGGTCCCTCCCTCAGGCCAGTCCCCCCCCATAAGGTTAGCTACCTGATGTAAACACGATTTTTAGAATTCCATCATCTTAGTTTTGGAGGAATTAGGCTTTCTGGGTCAGGGTTATGCCCACTACCCACAGGAAGTTGTCATATAGAAGGTGTAGTCACTATAAAAGTAAGTAGCCTATTGGCTACTACCTGTCACTCCCCTTAATGCCCCTAAATTGAGTATTTAGGTGCCACCCCTGACACCAGGATCTCAAATTCGATGGATCCAGAAGAAGAGGACAAACCAGAGCCACCAGAAAAGTGAGAACTGAAGACTTGCTGTGGACTTACCAGTATTACTGCTGACCAGGGTTGCCCCCCTACGCTGCTTGACGCAGTACTCTCACGGTCACACCCCCCCACCCCCTGAGAAAAGCATTAACATGGCAGGGCGCCAGTTCTGTGAGGAAAAAGTGGGCTATGATGTGCCTGATGACCAGACTCCTTTTGA
The DNA here is from genome assembly GCA_963921515.1 of Calotriton arnoldi. Lineage (NCBI taxonomy): Eukaryota > Metazoa > Chordata > Amphibia > Caudata > Salamandridae > Calotriton > Calotriton arnoldi. The sequence goes on from CAWUFW010000580.1 coordinate 198,950, forward strand.
GGAACACCTTGTGGAAGCCCTGGATGCCTCAGTGACCCATACAGTGAACAGGGCTCTGGCGGCAGGCCTTCAGCCCTTCACCAGCCACTTGCAGAGATATGCGCTAAAAGCTGCCCCCTCCCCTAATCTCTCTCAAGTAGGGAAGTCACTGCAGGTCACAGACTGGCCCCACATTGCCATTATGACGCACATCTCATGCTCTTTCACCTTTGACCATGCCTACTCCACCAAGGACATGCCACCGGAACAGGTAGCCCCGATCCCCTCCCACTCACATGATCCAGGCTCAGAGTCCCCCTCGTTACCATCCTATGATGACGACGATCATGCCTCTCCACCCCTGAAGTGCGCAAAAGCCCAGCGCGTCCTTTCCCATCCCTCTACCTCCTCTCAACCACCTTCCTCATCGTCTGCCCTGGACTTTGACCCTGATAATATAGTACAACCTCACTTCTCGGCCTGGACCCCCTTACCACCAGTAGCGGACTATGTCCAAGACGTATACGGAAGCACTATGAGGTCAGTAACAGGCTATGGTCCAAATGCCCTCGCCCCAACATCACAGGTATAGCCACAGACACCGCAGAGCTAGACCCCAAACTGGTGACCTTCCACAAGCGTTCATCCAAGGATCCCAAAAAAGGGATCTACAGGTCGTGGAAGGCCTGTCAAGATGAGGTCCTGGACCTGACTGGGCCCCTCAGTAAGATTTTAGAGATAGCAGTGGCCGCTAAGGATATGGGTTCTCCTATTGACCCAGACATTTTAGCGGGGTGGACCCAAAGGGCCCTATACCTTCTGGGGAATGCAAACTGCACCCTCTCGGCAGAATGTCGTAGGTCAGTTCTTCTCAGAATCGACCCCAAACTAGGGGAGTTGGTCAATGCAGAATCGGGCCCAAAAGCCAACGGTGTTCTGTTTGGAGAAAAATTTGTCAAGGACATAGGGAAGTTCGTCCAAACCTTTACTGCCTTGGACAAGGCGCAATCATCCCTGCAGAAAATATTTCTCTCCCAACACCTTTTTGGATGGGCAGGTCGATTCAGAGGGTGTTCGGCCGGCCATACTCCTCAGGCCCTCCTAGAGCCTATCAAGGAGGATATCGATCCTATGGCGCAGAAGCGCACACCTCCTATTACCCCTCTAGAGGCCGTGGAGGGCACAATCGATACAACCATCGCAACCCCAGAGACCAAGGCAACTTCAAAGCCAATGCTTCAGTCAAGCCTTATTCCTCCTCTATCTGTTCAGCTGGGGGACAGGACTCAGCTATTCCTTTCAAACTGGGAGTCTATCACTCATGATCCATGGAGTCGGGAGATGCTCTCAAGATTCAAGATAGAATTCTTCGGTACCCCTCAGCAAACCTCCCTCCCGCGCCCTCTCCCTTTTTCCTGTCAAGATCGGTTTTTTATCCAAAGCAAAGCAATATAGCTCCTTCAGAAGGGAACAATTGCCCCCTGCTTCCCCGACCCCTCAGGGTTCTGCAGCAACATTTTCAAGATCCCCAAAAGAGGCAGGGGATCACACTTGGTCATCAATTTGAAGGAATTTAATTCCTGGATTCTTTATTGTCACTTCAAAATGGAGGAGATTCACCTCCTCAGAGACCCACTTCTGGAAAGGGACTGGATGGTCCGCCTCGATATGAAGGACGCATATCTCTCCATTCCGATTTTTCCCCCACACCGCAAATTCAGGTGGGGTGGTTCCAATTCAAAGTCCTTCCTTTCGGTCTGTCCTCCATGCCGTGGTGTTTCACCAAGGTAATGCGACCAGTGGTGGAACGACTGTGCGCGTGGAGGGGTCCGACTTATAATATATCTAGACGACATTCTCCTAATTGCGCAAGACACACAACTGCTTCTGACCCACCTGTCATGGACCATTCAGCTGCTCGAAAACTTGGGTTTCCTCATCAACCAGAAGAAATTGGTTCTTTGTCCCACTCAATGCATAGAATTCTTGATATTCCAGATAGACTCAATCTCAGCAATTCTCTCTCTTCCTCGACTGAACACGAGGCTGGTCCAGAAAGAAATTCGAGCTGCCCTGTCCAGAGACAGCATATCCTTGAGGATTCTTGCAAGGATTGTCGGCCTGCTGCCCTCATCCATTCAGGAGATATTTACGGCTCCCTTGAGTTTACCGAGCCTTTCAATGTCTCAAGATCCGCCACCTTCAAAGCGGGCTTTCATACTCAGAGATGATCAGTCTCACTCCGGACACTAGGGGAGAATTGCAATTGTGGCTCAAACACAGGATGGCCTGGAACGGCAGGGCCATCTTCGGCTCCCGCCCGGACGTTATAATCAAGTCCGATGCCAGCCAGTGGGTCTGGGGAGCCAGATGCGGAAACATCTCCACGGGGAGCGGATGGAATTTGGAAGAGTCTCTGCTTCATATCAATTGTTTAGAGCTCTTGACAGGGTCTTTTGCCATCAAGACACCAGCGCCCCTCTCCTCTAACTGTTGCGTATTACTGCGGATGGACAATATTTCTACAGTTCAGTACATCAACAAACTGAGAGGAACCAAGTCACCAGTTCTGGTGGAAATCGCCAAAGAGTTTTGGCATTACTGCCTACAACACCGCATCTCGGTGATTGCATAGTTTCTTCCAGGTCGCAACAACCAAGTTGCAAAATGGAATTCCTGATACCTCCGGGACACCAGCGAATGGAAACTCCATCTGTCGATATTTCAAGTACTTCAGTCTATATGGGGTCGGTGCCAGACGGATCCGTTTGATTCCCGTCCCTCCAACTAGCTTCTGAGGTTATTTTCCTGACATCCGGACCCGATGGCTTTAGCCACCGACGCCTTCCTTCAAGACTGGCACGTCCTCTCCAGTATGAGCTTTCCCCCCTTTATCTTGATACTGAGTGTGTCAGTGCAGGTCCAGATCCAGAAAGCAGAACTAACACTGATCACTGCACTTTGGAGATCCAAGCCATGGCTCCCTGTCCTGATGGAAATGTCGTCCGATTGTCCCTCTCAGATCCCTCACACCTTCCCAACCTTCTTCTGGATCCGTCGGGACGGACTCATCCTTTGAAAACCCAGGGCCCTACTACATCTTATCGCGTGGCACATTTCTGGGATCGGTGGCTCATGCCTTGACTTTCGGAACAGGTTGAAGGATTCCTCCTGTGGTCATGGTCTGATGCCACACACAAACGGTATGCCTCCGCTGGGTGACAATGGCTGGGCTGGGTTGGTGTAACAAATGGCATCTGGATCCCCTGGGGGCCCTCGCTGTCTTTGTGAGCAATTTTTTGCCGAGCTTGGCCTCTTCTGGCTTAGCTTACTCCTCCGTGAATAATTACTGGTCTGCCATTTCCGCAGGCCACGACGTGGTGAATGGCAAACCGATCGAAGACCATCCTTTGGTGAGTTGTATTATGAGGGGCATTTGTTTGAGTAATCCTGCAAGTCCTAGGTATTCATGTTTGTGGGATGTCAATATTGTCTTCTTATCTGCAGAAGTGGCCAGCAAATTCTGATCTTTCTTGAAAACAGCTTTCTGCAAAGTTGACCATGCTACTTAGCTTGGTGTTTTGCAGGAGAGTATCCAATGTGAAGGCACTGGATTTAACAGGTAGAGTGTTTGCTCCCAATGTATTGCTTTTACCCTGTTCAGGCAAACAAAGACATGTTATAAACTGATATCATATCCACATTTTCCAAACAATCCTAAATTATGTATAGTGCTATCTTTGATAGAGTACGAAGACTGTACTAGAGAATTCTGACGGTATATAGGAGGTCAGTTGTTAATCTCCCTTCAGAAACCTTTCAATGCAGTCTCTTCTGCTACCTTGGCAAGATGGGTAAAGTGGCTTCTGGGGGAAGCAGGTGTGGATATTACCAGATTCGATGCGCATTCAGTCAGAGGTGCTATGACTTCTAAATCTTTTTGTAGGTTCTCAATTACAGGACATCATGAGAGCTGCAGACTGGTCTTCAGACTCGACTTTTAAGACCTTTTACTGCAAACCCATTGTGGAGGTTGCTTCTGTAGTGGTGGATTGACTTTAAATAAGGATAATCCGAAGCCTCCGGTCCGGACATAGAATAAAACAAAATTATAGCTATTGCGTCTAGAATTTTCAATTCTATTAAGGACTCAGAGGCGAGGATTATCCCATCCTAGGTCAGACAGGGAAATGGGGAACTAAGTCTATATGATATTGTAGCCCACCCTGATGCCAGATTAAGACAAAGTTGTAATGTTCTTTTGCAGATGGTTTGATAAGGTTGATTATGATTAATGATGCTGTGTAGATGTAACGCATTGGAATGCTTGTGTTGTAAATTGAATCAAGCGGTTTTGTGCAGAGTTTATGAATTGTGTGCTTAAATTGGAGTTACACGCCTGTTTTCATTGAAGGTTCTGACCAGAAGACAGAATAACCAAATTCCATCTGGGTGACCTGGTCACTCACAGCAGTTCCGGGCATTCCGGTTTTCATTCCGTTTGAGCTCTTGAGGTTGAAGACAGTTGGGTCGTTTCGAGTTTCATGGTTTAACAATGCAAGTTGGGACTGTTAGCCGTCGCTGGCAAAGAAAGAGGAACGGAAACAGCGTTGGTCTAGTATTATCGGCAGAGTCATGATATGATTGGTGCATTGTTAATGACGTCAAAAGGATATAGGTAAATGTAGTTTAAATTTAATTGGCTGCTGTGGTTTTTGGTTAATAAACAGTGAAGAAAGAGTAAAGCAAAATCCTCGCCTCCGAGTCCTTAACAGAATTGAAAATTCTAGACTCGATAGCTACAAAAGGTTTTACTCTCTACACAGTGTACCTCGTTTTGGTACACTATATAAGAGCCAGCTTCCTACATTGGTGGTCCAGCGGTGGGATACAATACTTTGCATTTGCTGATAAAATGTGGTCAACAGGTGGCTCCATGAAGTAAATCCACAATTGACATTAGTTAAAACATTTTTTTTTATTTTCGTCAATTTTTCCAAAGTTCTAAACTTGAACTGTTAAGGCTTTGGTTAAGTTCCCCAGTCCATTTGTACTGGAATTTGTAAAAGTATCCTAGACAATTAGGCCTTCATATGTTTAGCCTGACAGATGTTTCTCAAACTTTTTAAAAAGGTCCAAACTGATCAAATACCATGTCTGAAGCAGAGCTCAACCTGGGTAAGTTGGCCTAACTGAAGGACCTCTGCAAAGTATGGAACCTTGCCATGGGTGTAAGAAGCTGGCTCTCTATATACTATACAACAGTAAGGTATAGTGTGCACAGAGTCCAGGGAGTCCCCAGCGGTATAGCAGAGGCTAAATTTGGTAAGTACCAACAGCTCTCTTTGTGGTAGTGTGGGCGAACAGTTAGGCTTATCCAGTGGGTGTGTTAGGCATTCAGTGTATTCACTCAATCAAGACTGTGGGCACACACTCAGACTGAATCCAGTCCAATTAGGTAAGTATAAAAAAGGTATATCTAGGTTTTATTTTTAAAACCGAGCAGGAATTGGCACAGGTAAGTAAAATATACTCACAAATGCAATACTTTACAAGGAAATGCAGTTGTGGTTGAATTTGCAATCGTTACAGGTTGGTATTGGTTCAAAAAGCAGTTTAAATTACACAGTAATTACTTTTGGATTACTTTTAGATTACATGGACAACTCAGGGGGAGGGGTATGCCTAGATACCATGCTGGGGATCAGACAATACACGGTAAGTAAGATTTTTAAATATTTGCAGAGTAGTTACTTTTTCTCCATACAAAACATCAGTTCAACACAGAACATTTTTGGAACAAAAATGCATAACGTTGGTTCCTATGGGAGAAAAATGGTTATTGGTTTCACAGGTAAGTACTCGATTCACGAGTGGGAGTTTTAGGGGTTAGGACCAAGGTTTCCCAAGGTCTAGGTTGGCACTCAAGTTGCACCAGCAGCAGCACAGGGGAGGCCGAGTGCAGAGTGCAAAGGCGACGTTGGGGACCCAGTGGATGTCAAAGGAGATCTTCGGTTCCAAAAAGAAGCTGCAGGCTAGGGCAAGAAGTCTTCCTGGAGGCGACAACTGGCTCGAGGGGTACGTTGGGATCTTGGGGGATGCCTGGACACTGTTGGTTGGGCCACCCAAGGCCGTGGGACGTCGGGTGCAGGGGTGTCTTTTGGCGTCAGGTTCTTCTTACCAGCTCCGGTCGGGGTCGGAGGGACCCTTCAGGTTGAGGCTGCAGGCAGTGTTTTGGAGCTTGAGGGAGGAATACCACATCCCAGGATCGCTGGGGAGACCTTCTTGTGGTGTTGGGCCACTCGAACTCGGGCCGTGGGTGTCTGGTGCAGAATCGTGGAGCCGCCTGGATCCAGATTCTGGGGTTGAGTCTTGGCTTGAGCAAATCCAGTGCTCACAGGAGACAGTCTGTTAGATGAGGGCAGGTCCTTCGGGCTCTGGGGGTTGCTGGCTGCTGGACTCACCGGGGTTCTCACTCTAGGCAGGTTGAAGTTGGAACAGGCCAGTAGGGCTGGGGCCAAAGCAGTAGTTGTCCTCTTCTTCCTGGGTCAGCACGGCACTTCGGTCCTTCTTTCTTCCTCGTATCTGTGGAGGCAAGTGTCAGAGTCGCCCCTAAATAGTAAATTTAGGGGCTTTACATGGGTGTGCAGGTTGGAATCAATGGGTCCCTTCCTTGGGGTGAGTACACCCCCTATTATGCCACCCTCCAGTGGGAAGGGGTCATGAGCCTCTTCCTAATTGGTTGGGTCCCCTCATCTCCAAGATGGAGGGGACTGAGATGTGTGCTTTACTTCGCCTCCCCCACCTCAGAGGTGGGATTGGCAAAGGTGCGCACACCTCTCCTCCTAGCTCGGTGTTCCCGCCGATTCTCCCACCTAAAAGGGGTGGGGGAGGGTCAGAATCGGAGGGAGACAGTTGCTGGGGGCAGCAACAGGCAGGGACAGTTTACAAAGGCAGCAGGCCTTCAAAGCTTACCCTCCCGTGGACCCAACCCATCCTGGAGGAGGAGGCATGACACCTATACCCAGGATGGGCTTTGTCTCTGGACCCAGAGAGCAGAGGCTCTCTACCCTGGGGTCCAGAAACCTCTCTGGGGGAGGCAAATAGCGGGCAGCCATTCAGGAACCACACCAGGGATGGTAGTTTTTTCAGGGGGCATCTCTAAGATGCCCTCTGTGTGCATTGTACATTAAATCCTACACTGGCATCAGTGTGGCTTCAATATGCTGAGACGTTTGCTACCAAACTTCCCAGGTTTTAGTAAAGCCATTATGGAGCTGTGGAGTTCGTAATGACTCCCAGACCATCTACTCTTTATGGCTTTACTACACTTACAATGTCTAAGAATGGATTTAGACACTAAGGGTACAGGGCTCATGCCACTGAACTCTCACCTGGGGGCTAGTGCACCCTGCTAGAGGGGTGACTTATCTAGGCCCCAAACAGTGGGTTGCAGGCATGCCACACAGGGATGTGTGCCATGTCGTTTCTTCACTTTTCTCTGCACCAAAACACGCAGCCTGCAGTGGCAGTGTGTGGGTGTTGAGGTACAGAGCCTCTAAGGGTGGCACAATAGGTGCTGCAGCCCTTAGAGGCCTTCCCTGGTCACAGTGCCCTTGGTACCCATGGCACCTTTTTACAAGGGGCTTACCTGTGGCCAGAGATGTGCCAATTGTGGGTAAAAAGGTACAGCTTTGAGAAAGAACACAGGCCCTGGGAACCTGTGGCAGGGACCCAGGGCACACCAAGTCAAAAGTGCATCCTGTGTCAGGCAAAAAGTGAGGGGTAACCATGCAAAAATGGGCACTTTCCTACAATGGGTTTGAAACTAACAAGGCTCACCTACAGAGCATCATAGAGCCATGGCAATGGAAGTAAGCCCTAATGATACAGAGAAGGCAGATGTCAGTGAGGGTGATGAGTCCTTAAATTCCCCTACTGACAGTACATTCACAAGGAGTAACTCTAGTAGTTCCCCAGAAGAAGTAAATGAGGAAGATGCAGATCTTCAGAAACTAGCAAGTGTGATAGCTCTAGAAGCTAAAATCTTGCCCATAGTTAGCCATAGAAAAAGGGAGAGCGGAGATGGGTACAGCCCCCATCTCTTGTGGCAGCAAAATAGTAAATAGGGAGAAAGATTAAGCTTTTGACCCTAAGATCCCCAAAGGGATTGTCCCCAAGTATGTAGAGGGTGGTGATATCACCAAGTGGTTTACAGCCTTTGAGAGGGCCTGTAAGATGAGGAGACTCAGTCAGAAGTATTGGGGCTCCTTACTCTGGGAGCTGTTTTCAGGAAAGTGCAGGGACAGACTCCTGACACTGAATAAGACTGATGAGGAGTCCTCTGACCTCATGAAAGATACCTGTGAGTTGGACTTACCACTGAGGAGTAAAGGATTAGGTTCAGGGAGACTCACAAAACCTCGAGTAAGACCTGGGTAGACTTTGTTGACTTCTCAGTCAAAACATTAGGTGGCTGGTTAAAAGATAACACTGTGCAAGACACTATGATGGGCTTCATAATCTTAATATTAAAGAGCATCTGTTAAGTAACTGTGTTTCCGAAAAATTGCATCAGTACTTGGTGGACAAAGGTCCAGTCTCTCCCCAAGAATTGGGAAAGAAGGCTGACCATCGGGTCAAGACTAGGGTGTCCAAGAAGTCTCAGGAGGGGGTGAACAAAAGAATGGGGCTGCTAATCATCTCACCCCCCTATCAAGGAAAAGAGAGTGGGCAAGATGAGGATAAAAACAAAGCCTTCTAAAGGACACTAAAAACCTGTTCAGGAGGAAGGGCGCTGAGACAATACACAGACCGGGTGGGGGTGTGCGGGGGGTGGGGGAACCAAGGTAAGAACTGGGATCCCAAAAAGGCTTGGTGCTTTAATTGTATACCGATAACAAAATGTTGTTCCCCATGTTGTTTTTAATATTTCACTTACTGCCTCTACATCATACTCTTCCCACACAATGCATCCAAACTATAAGCCTTATTTTTAGTAAAAATATCTCCTCCTTTATTGAAAAATAATTGTGTACAACAATAACAAGCATTTGCAATGCAATAGGTCTCGCATTATTAAAGTTTGAGCTATTGGCATTGCTAAATAATGCAACACCAATAGCTCAAACTTTAATAATGCGAGAGTTTGAGCTATTTTTATTGTAAATGACAATGCCTTTTATTTATGTTTTGGTTTTTGAAACATAAATAAAAGCCATTGTCATTTACAATGCCAATAGGTCAAACTCGCGTAAATGCGACCTATTGCATTGCAAATGCTTGTTGTTACCGAAAAGCCCTTTCCACAGCGCATACTGGCTCCTTTAACGTTACTCACAAAAACAAACAAGTACAGGAAAAGCACGAGATGGCTTCGTGTAACCAAAAGCACAATGCTCCAGCACTGGAATTATAATCAACATAGTGGCAGAACTTAAATCCCAATGGCAGGAGTCAGGAGGCCTCACAAGGAACATATTAACCTGTAATAATGTGCTAGAATCTGTTGGAGGAATATGGTTAAAGACCAGTGTGCACACTGATGAGAGGCATGTGAGTCCAGGACAGTGTCTCCTATGAATGAGCAGTGCGGATCCTGAGTAACAGTCTCTTAATCATGCAGTTTTGCCATCTGCACTAGTCCTGTTATCATTAGCGCTATTCTTATTGTCATCGGCACTAGTCTCGTTGTCATCGGCACTAGTCTCATTGTTATCATCAGCGCTATTTTCGTTGTCATTAGTGTTGTCATCAGCACAAGTCTCATTGTTGTCATCAGCGCTATTCTCACTGTTCTCGTTAGCACTAGTCCCACTGTTATCATCAGAGCTATAGTCATTGTTATCATCAGTGCTATTCTCATTGTCATGAGCACTAGTCCCATTGTTATTATCAGAGCTATTTTCATTGTTATCATCACCACTAGTCCTGTTGTTATCATCAGGGCTATTCTCATTGTTGTCATGGGCACTAGTCCCATGGTTATCAGTGCTATTCTCATTGCTGTCATGAGCAATAGTCCCATTGTTATCATCAGTGCTATTCTCATTGTTGGCATCGGCACTAGTCCCATTGTTATCATCAGTGCTATTCTCATTGTTGGCATCGGCACTAGTCCCATTGTTATCATCAGTGCTATTCTCATTGTTGGCATCAGCACTAGTCCCATTGTTATCATCAGTGCTATTCTCATTGTTGGCATCGGCACTAGTCCCATTGTTATTATCAGTGCTATTCTCATTGTTGTCAGGAGCACTAGTCCCATTGGTATCATTAGCGCTATTCTCATTGTTGTCATGGGCACTAGTCCCATGGTTATCAGTGCTATTCTCATTGTTGGCATCGGCACTAGTCCCATTGTTATCATCAGTGCTATTCTCATTGTTGGCATCGGCACTAGTCCCATTGCTATCATCAGTGCTATTCTCATTGTTGTCAGGAGCACTAGTCTCATTGGTATCATCAGCGCTATTCTCATTGTTGTCATGGGCACTAGTCCCATGGTTATCAGTGCTATTCGCATTGTTGGCATCGGCACTAGTCCCATTGTTATCATCAGTGCTATTCTCATTGTTGGCATCGGCACTAGTCCCATTGTTATCATCAGTGCTATTCTCATTGCTGTCATGCGCACTAGTCCCATTGTTATCATCAGTGCTATTCTCATTATTGGCATCGGCACTAGTCTCATTAGTCCCATTGTTATCATCAGTGCTATTCTCATTGTTATCATCAGTGCTATTCTCATTCTTGGCATCGGCACTAGTTCCATTGTTATCATCAGTGCTATTCTCATTGTTCGCACCGGCACTAGTCCCATTGTTATCATCAGTGCTATTCTCATTGTTGGCATCGGCACTAGTCCCATTGTTATCATCAGTGCTATCCTCATTGTTGTCAGGAGCACTAGTCCCATTGGTATCATCAGCGCTATTCTCATTGTTGTCATGGGCACTAGTCCCATGGTTATCAGTGCTATTCTCATTGTTGTCATGCGCACTAGTCCCATTGTTATCAGTGCTATTCTCATTGTTGTCATGGGCACTAGTCCCATTGTTATCAGTGCTATTCTCATTGTTGGCATGGGCACTAGTCCCATTGTTATCATCAGCGCAATTCTCATTGTTGGCATCGGCACTAGTCCCATTGTTATCATGAGTGCTATTCTCATTGTTGGCATCGGCACTAGTCCCATTGTTATCATGAGTGCTATTCTCATTGTTGGCACCGGCACTAGTCCCATTGTTATCATGAGTGCTATTCTCATTGTTGGCATCGGCACTAGTCCCATTGTTATCACCAGTGCTATACTCATTGTTGTCATGGGCACTAGTCCCATTGGTATCATCAGTGCTATTCTCATTGTTGTCATGGGCACTAGTCCCATGGTTATCAGTGTTATTCTCATTGTTGGCATCGGCACTAGTCCCATTGGTATCATCAGTGCTATTCTTATTGTTGGCATCGGCACTAGTCCCATTGGTATCATCAGCGCTATTCTCATTGTTGGCATGGGCACTAGTCCCATTGGTATCATCAGCGCTATTCTCATTGTTGGAATCGGCACTAGTCCCATTGGTATCATCAGTGCTATTCTCATTGTTGGCATCGGTACTAGTCCCATTGGAATCATCAGCGCTATTCTCATTGTTGTCATGGGCACTAGTCCCATGGTTATCAGTGCTATTCTCATTGTTGGCATCGGCACTAGTCCCATTGTTATCATCAGTGCTATTCTCATTGTAGGCATCGGCACTAGTCCCATTGTTATCATCAGTGCTATTCTCATTGTTGTCATGAGCACTAGTCCTATGGTTATCAGTGCTATTCTCATTGCTGTCATGAGCACTAGTCCCATTGTTCTCATCAGTGCTATTCTCATTGTTGCCATCGGCACTAGTCCCATTGTTCTCATCAGTGCTATTCTCATTGTTGCCATCGGCACTAGTCCCATTGTTATCATCAGTGCTATTCTCATTGTTGGCATCAGTGCTATTCTCATTGTAGGCATCGGCACTAGTCCCATTGTTATCATCAGTGCTATTCTCATTGTTGTCATGAGCACTAGTCCTATGGTTATCAGTGCTATTCTCATTGCTGTCATGCGCACTAGTCCCATTGTTATCATCAGTGCTATTCTCATTATTGGCATCGGCACTAGTCCCATTGTTATCATCACTGCTATTCTCATTGTTGGCATCGGCACTAGTCTCATTGTTATCATCAGTGCTATTCTCATTATCATCAGTGCTATTCTCATTCTTGGCATCGGCACTAGTTCCATTGTTATCAGTGCTATTCCCATTGTTCGCATCGGCACTAGTCTGTTATCATCAGTGCTATTCTCATTGTTGGCATCGGCACTAGTCCCATTGTTATCATCAGTGCTAGTCTCATTGTTGGCATGGGCACTAGTCCCATTGTTATCATCAGTGCTATTCTCATTGTTGGCATCGGCACTAGTCCCATTGTTATCATCAGTGCTATTCTCATTGTTGGCATCGGCACTAGTCCCATTGTTATCAGTGCTATTCTCATTGTTGGCATCGGCACTAGTCCCATTGGTATCATCATCGCTATTCTCATTGTTGTCATTGGCACTAGTCCCATTGGTATCATCAGCGCTATTCTCATTGTTGGAATCGGCACTAGTCCCATTGGTATCATCAGTGCTATTCTCATTGTTGGCATCGGTACTAGTCCCATTGGAATCATCAGCGCTATTCTCATTGTTGTCATGGGCACTAGTCCCATGGTTATCATCAGTGCTATTCTCATTGTTGGCATCGGCACTAGTCCCATTGGTATCATCAGCGCTATTCTCATTGTTGTCATGGGCACTAGTCCCATTGGTATCATCAGTGCTATTCTCATTGTTGTCATGGGCACTAGTCCCATGGTTATCAGTGCTATTCTCATTGTTGTCATGGGCACTAGTCCCATGGTTATCAGTGCTATTCTCATTGTTGGCATCGGCACTAGTCCCATTGTTATCATCAGTGCTATTCTCATTGTTGTCATGGGCACTAGTCCCATTGGTATCATCAGTGCTATTCTCATTGTTGTCATGGGCACTAGTCCCATGGTTATCAGTGTTATTCTCATTGTTGGCATCGGCACTAGTCCCATTGGTATCATCAGTGCTATTCTTATTGTTGGCATCGGCACTAGTCCCATTGGTATCATCAGCGCTATTCTCATTGTTGGCATGGGCACTAGTCCCATTGGTATCATCAGCGCTATTCTCATTGTTGGAATCGGCACTAGTCCCATTGGTATCATCAGTGCTATTCTCATTGTTGGCATCAGCACTAGTCCCATTGGAATCATCAGCGCTATTCTCATTGTTGTCATGGGCACTAGTCCCATTGGTGGTATCAGTGCTATTCTCATTGTTGGCATCGGCACTAGTCCCATTGGAATCATCAGCGCTATTCTCATTGTTGTCATGGGCACTAGTCCCATGGTTATCAGTGTTATTCTCATTGTTGGCTTCGGCACTAGTCCCATTGGTATCAGTGCTATTCTTATTATTGGCATCGGCACTAGTCCCATTGGTATCATCAGCGCTATTCTCATTGTTGGCATGGGCACTAGTCCCATTGGTATCATCAGCGCTATTCTCATTGTTGGAATCGGCACTAGTCCCATTCTTATCATCAGTGCTATTCTCATTGTTGGCATCGGCACTAGTCCCATTGTTATCATCAGTGCTATTCTCATTGTTGGCATCGGCACTAGTCCCATTGGTATCATCATCGCTATTCTCATTGTTGTCATGGGCACTAGTCCCATTGGTATCATCAGCGCTATTCTCATTGTTGTCATGGGCACTAGTCCCATGTTATCAGTGCTATTCTCATTGTTAGCATCGGCACTAGTCCCATTGGTATGTGCTATTTTCATTGTTGGCATCAGCACTAGTCCCATTGTTATCATCAGTGCTATTCTCATTGTTGGCATCGGCACTAGTCCCATTGTTATCATCAGTGCTATTCTCATTGTTATCATCAGTGCTATTCTCATTCTTGGCATCGGCACTAGTTCCATTGTTATCATCAGTGCTATTCTCATTGTTCGCACCGGCACTAGTCCCATTGTTATCATCAGTGCTATTCTCATTGTTGGCATCGGCACTAGTCCCATTGTTATCATCAGTGCTATCCTCATTGTTGTCAGGAGCACTAGTCCCATTGGTATCATCAGCGCTATTCTCATTGTTGTCATGGGCACTAGTCCCATGGTTATCAGTGCTATTCTCATTGTTGTCATGGGCACTAGTCCCATTGTTATCAGTGCTATTCTCATTGTTGTCATGGGCACTAGTCCCATTGTTATCAGTGCTATTCTCATTGTTGGCATGGGCACTAGTCCCATTGTTATCATCAGCGCAATTCTCATTGTTGGCATCGGCACTAGTCCCATTGTTATCATGAGTGCTATTCTCATTGTTGGCATCAGCACTAGTCCCATTGTTATCATGAGTGCTATTCTCATTGTTGGCATCGGCACTAGTCCCATTGTTATCATGAGTGCTATTCTCATTGTTGGCATCGGCACTAGTCCCATTGTTATCATCAGTGCTATACTCATTGTCATGGGCACTAGTCCCATTGGTATCATCAGTGCTATTCTCATTGTTGTCATGGGCACTAGTCCCATGGTTATCAGTGTTATTCTCATTGTTGGCATCGGCACTAGTCCCATTGGTATCATCAGTGCTATTCTTATTGTTGGCATCGGCACTAGTCCCATTGGTATCATCAGCGCTATTCTCATTGTTGGCATGGGCACTAGTCCCATTGGTATCATCAGCGCTATTCTCATTGTTGGAATCGGCACTAGTCACGTTGGTATCATCAGTGCTATTCTCATTGTTGGTATCGGTACTAGTCCCATTGGAATCATCAGCGCTATTCTCATTGTTGTCATGGGCACTAGTCCCATGGTTATCAGTGCTATTCTCATTGTTGGCATCGGCACTAGTCCCATTGTTATCATGAGTGCTATTCTCATTGTTGGCATCAGCACTAGTCCCATTGTTATCATGAGTGCTATTCTCATTGTTGGCATCGGCACTAGTCCCATTGTTATCATGAGTGCTATTCTCATTGTTGGCATCGGCACTAGTCCCATTGTTATTATCAGTGCTATACTCATTGTCATGGGCACTAGTCCCATTGGTATCATCAGTGCTATTCTCATTGTTGTCATGGGCACTAGTCCCATGGTTATCAGTGTTATTCTCATTGTTGGCATCGGCACTAGTCCCATTGGTATCATCAGTGCTATTCTTATTGTTGGCATCGGCACTAGTCCCATTGGTATCATCAGCGCTATTCTCATTGTTGGCATGGGCACTAGTCCCATTGGTATCATCAGCGCTATTCTCATTGTTGGAATCGGCACTAGTCACGTTGGTATGATCAGTGCTATTCTCATTGTTGGTATCGGTACTAGTCCCATTGGAATCATCAGCGCTATTCTCATTGTTGTCATGGGCACTAGTCCCATGGTTATCAGTGCTATTCTCATTGTTGGCATCGGCACTAGTCCCATTGTTATCATCAGTGCTATTCTCATTGTAGGCATCGGCACTAGTCCCATTGTTATCATCAGTGCTATTCTCATTGTTGTCATGAGCACTAGTCCTATGGTTATCAGTGCTATTCTCATTGCTGTCATGAGCACTAGTCCCATTGTTCTCATCAGTGCTATTCTCATTGTTGCCATCGGCACTAGTCCCATTGTTCTCATCAGTGCTATTCTCATTGTTGCCATCGGCACTAGTCCCATTGTTCTCATCAGTGCTATTATCATTGTTGCCATCGGCACTAGTCCCATTGTTATCATCAGTGCTATTCTCATTGTTGGCATCGGCACTAGTCCCATTGTTATCATCAGTGCTATTCTCATTGTTGTCATGAGCACTAGTCCTATGGTTATCAGTGCTATTCTCATTGCTGTCATGCGCACTAGTCCCATTGTTATCATCAGTGCTATTCTCATTATTGGCATCGGCACTAGTCCCATTGTTATCATCACTGCTATTCTCATTGTTGGCATCGGCACTAGTCTCATTGTTATCATCAGTGCTATTCTCATTATCATCAGTGCTATTCTCATTCTTGGCATCGGCACTAGTTCCATTGTTATCAGTGCTATTCCCATTGTTCGCATCGGCACGAGTCTGTTATCATCAGTGGTATTCTCATTGTTGGCATCGGCACTAGTCCCATTGTTATCATCAGTGCTAGTCTCATTGTTGGCATCGGCACTAGTCCCATTGTTATCATCAGTGCTATTCTCAATGTTGGCATCGGCACTAGTCCCATTGTTATCATCAGTGCTATTCTCATTGTTGGCATCGGCACTAGTCCCATTGGTATCATCAGCGCTATTCTCATTGTTGGAATCGGCACTAGTCCCATTGGTATCATCAGTGCTATTCTCATTGTTGGCATCGGTACTAGTCCCATTGGAATCATCAGCGCTATTCTCATTGTTGTCATGGTCACTAGTCCCATGGTTATCAGTGCTATTCTCATTGTTGGCATCGGCACTAGTCCCATTGTTATCATCAGTGCTATTCTCATTGTTGGCATCGGCACTAGTCCCATTGGTATCAGCGCTATTCTCATTGTTGTCATGGGCACTAGTCCCATTGGTATCATCAGTGCTATTCTCATTGTTGTCATGGGCACTAGTCCCATGGTTATCAGTGCTATTCTCATTGTTGTCATGGGCACTAGTCCCATGGTTATCAGTGCTATTCTCATTGTTGGCATCGGCACTAGTCCCATTGTTATCATCAGTGCTATTCTCATTGTTGTCATGGGCACTAGTCCCATGGTTATCAGTGTTATTCTCATTGTTGGCATCGGCACTAGTCCCATTGGTATCATCAGTGCTATTCTTATTGTTGGCATCGGCACTAGTCCCATTGGTATCATCAGTGCTATTCTCATTGTTGGCATCGGCACTAGTCCCATTGGAATCATCAGCGCTATTCTCATTGTTATCATGGGCACTAGTCCCATTGGTGGTATCAGTGCTATTCTCATTGTTGGCATCGGCACTAGTCCCATTGGAATCATCAGCGCTATTCTCATTGTTGGCATCGGCACTAGTCCCATTGGAATCATCAGCGCTATTCTCATTGTTGTCATGGGCACTAGTCCCATTGGTATCATCAGTGCTATTCTCATTGTTGTCATGGGCACTAGTCCCATGGTTATCAGTGCTACTCATATTGTTGTCATGGGCACTAGTCCCATGGTTATCAGTGCTATTCTCATTGTCGGCATCGGCGCTAGTCCCATTGTTATCATCAGTGCTATTCTCATTGTTGTCATGGGCACTAGTCCCATGGTTATCAGTGTTAATCTCATTGTTGGCATCGGCACTAGTCCCATTGGTATCATCAGTGCTATTCTTATTGTTGGCATCGGCACTAGTCCCATTGGTATCATCAGTGCTATTCTCATTGTTGGCATCGGCACTAGTCCCATTGGAATCATCAGCGCTATTCTCATTGTTATCATGGGCACTAGTCCCATTGGTGGTATCAGTGCTATTCTCATTGTTGGCATCGGCACTAGTCCGATTGGAATCATCAGCGCTATTCTCATTGTTGGCATCGGCACTAGTCCCATTGGAATCATCAGTGCTATTCTCATTGTTGGCATCGGCACTAGTCCCATTGGAATCATCAGCGCTATTCTCATTGTTGTCATGGGCACTAGTCCCATGGTTATCAGTGTTATTCTCATTGTTGGCTTCGGCACTAGTCCCATTGGTATCAGTGCTATTCTTATTATTGGCATCGGCACTAGTCCCATTGGTATCATCAGCGCTATTCTCATGGTTGGCATGGGCACTAGTCCCATTGGTATCATCAGCGCTATTCTCATTGTTGGAATCGGCACTAGTCCCATTCTTATCATCAGTGCTATTCTCATTGTTGGCATCGGCACTAGTCCCATTGGTATCATCATCGCTATTCTCATTGTTGTCATGGGCACTAGTCCCATTGGTATCATCAGCGCTATTCTCATTGTTGTCATGGGCACTAGTCCCATTGGTATCATCATCGCTATTCTCATTGTTGTCATGGGCACTAGTCCCATTGGTATGTGCTATTCTCATTGTTGGCATCAGCACTAGTCCCATTGTTATCATCAGTGCTATTCTCATTGTTGTCAGGAGCACTAGTCCCATTGGTATCATCAGCGCTATTCTCATTGTTGTCATGGGCACTAGTCCCATTGGTGGTATCAGTGCTATTCTCATTGTTGGCATCGGCACTAGTCCCATTGGAATCATCAGTGCTATTCTCATTGTTGGCATCGGCACTAGTCCCATTGGTATCATCAGCGCTATTCTAATTATTGTCATGGGCACTAGTCCCATGGTTATCAGTGCTATTCTCATTGTTGGCATCAGCACCAGTCCCATTGGTATCATCAGTGCTATTCTCATTGTTGGCATCGGCACTAGTCCCATTGGTATCATCAGTGCTATTCTCATTGTTGGCATCGGCACTAATCCCATTGGTATCATCAGCGCTATTCTCATTGTTGTCATGGGCACTAGTCCCATGGTTATCAGTGCTATTCTCATTGTTGGCATCGGCACTAGTCCCATTGGGATCATCAGTGCTATTCTCATTGTTGGCATCGGCACTGTTTCTCAGTGAAAAATCTAAGAAAGTTTCAAAAGAGCAACCTGTGCCCGACAGGCACTTCAAACTTAGCAGTCTGTCAGGAAGTACATCGAAGAGCAGAGCCCTCCACCGCTGCAAGTAGCTGAACTGAATGCACAAAGGAACATTTTGCGTGCGTGGTGTACATTTATCTGGAGTTCGCCACCAAACCCGTTACACTGTAATCAAACATTCCTCCGTACATCCACGCCAAAGACAGTCAGCAGAAAACACGGGAGTTCTGCCTCACAGAAGTCCGAGGAGCGGCCTAAAGATGGGGCAGACTTTTTTATACTGTGTGAACATAGTGCAATGCATAATACTTCAATACTTCAACACTTTTAAAAGCAGCTGCGAAACTTATTTCAGATACTATCTGGAAAAAACCAGTGGTGCGCGCGCACCACAGAGGTGCAAGGGAGCGCGGCAGCGAGGCAAACGCGCGCTGCTGCGCGTGCTAGCCACGGACGGGAATGGGCGTTGCAAAGGCGGGACATGCGCCCGCCTTTGCCCAATCGCGGGTCTTTTTTTTTTTTTACAAAAAAACACGCGAAAGCCTGATCACACGCACGAGCGTGTGGTCAGCTTTCAGAACCCCATACAAGAGGTCTCGCACTGCAACGCTAGGCGCGAGACCTAAAAATGTTTAAAAATCAAAACAGTTCCACGGCGGACCAAATCCAAGAAACGACGCGGTTCCGGATCGGACAGGATGTCGGCGAGCCCGGAGCGGCCCCCCTGAATATCTTGGAGCGGCACAGGCAACCAATAGCAAGTTGACAATGATTATTGTTTACTAAGACTATGTACGAAAGTTCCTCTGGGATGGCGTGGGGGCTGGACCATGGGACTGCTCAGCCACAGACTAATTGTGCCCCTCTTGTTCTCATGTTTCTAGGGTGGGTAGGGTCCTTTTGGCGTGGGGGCGCGGGGTTCCTCTGTTGGGAGCCTTGTGTGCCTCACACCGCGACAGATGCTCCTAGTTCTTGGCAGTGTCGGGGGGGGGTTTAAGGGAACGTAGTTTTAAAAGGTTTGTGTTCCTATGTTATCAGCAGACAGGCCATTCAGGTTTTGATCTCTCCGCTGCAATTGTCTTCCAATTCAGAGAAAATGGTGCTGGGTGATGTAACCCCTTTCGGAGACCTTACAGTAGTCTCCTGGAACGTCCAGGGCCTACTAAACAAAGTGAAACGAGGTGCCGTCTTGCGTCAAGCAAAGAGGTATAGGGCAGATATCCTACTTTTACAAGAGACCCACCTCCTAGGTACCAAAGCCCCATGTCTGGCCCGCTTCGGCTTTTACCATGTGTATCATGCAGGGTTCACCAGGGGTTCCAGGGGGGTGGCTATTTTAATACATCGTAGGGTCCAGTTTCAGCACATAGTACACAAGACTGACCCTGGAGGTTGATTCCTCTTTGTCACAGGCACGCTGTGCGGGGAACAGGTTACCATAGGCAGTATTTACGCCCCTCCCCCACTTGGGACAGCCTTTATTGATAGGATCTCAGGAGCCTGGGGGGACATACCGGAGGACTTGACCCTACTAGGGGGCGACTGGAACGATACCATGGGGCCACTGGACCGACAACGCAGTACAGACAGCCCACCCCCACCGGGCCCCACGAAATTGCACACATTGGTCTCCACCCTGGGTTGGGCTGACGTCTGGCGAGAATACCACCCCGCAGAACATAGCTACACATATTTGTCCGCAGTCCATGGGTTGCAGTCCCGTTTAGATTATTTCTTTGCCCCTCGGGTGTTTCTTCACCGATTCTCACAAGTAACACATTTGCCTCGCGGGCTCTCCGACCACTCTCCGGTCACATTACGATTCCACATGTGCTCCCGCAAACCCCCCTTCCGCTGGCGCATGTCTCCCTGGCATCTGCGGTGCCCTGCTTATCAAGATATGCTTCACACGGCGATCACCACCTACCTGGACGACAATGGCCCCTCTGCCCCTTCTCGGTGTATTTTATGGGAGGCCCTAAAGCCAGCCATTCGGGGTACCGAAATCAGCTATCGCACCAAAGACAAACGCGCACGGCGGGAGCAACTAGAGGCTTTAGAATTACGCCAGATGACCCAGGCTTCGCAGCTTAACTTAGACCCTAGCCCCACTATCCGGCGAAACCTGATACAGGTTCAACAGGAACTACAGCAATATCTCATGGGCGAGGCCAGGGAGATCTGGGAGGCGTCACAACACCGGGTTTATCAATGGGGCGATAAGTCCAGCAGAATGCTTCATCGGCTCTGCCAAGCCGGTGCCGCTCCAGCGGTCGTGCCCACTATTCGCGGCGTCGACGGGTCTTTGCACATGTCACCGGAGGGCGTTGCTGGGGAATTCACGAGACATTTCACCACTCTCTATGCACGACATGAACAGATCTCGGCCGAACTCATAGCGGAATTTCTCTCCGACATCCCGCCGCAGCGGCTCCCCGATCATCTGCGCGAGCAATTAGAGGCCCCAATTACAGTAGATGAACTGACGGGTGCCATCAATGCGCTTCACCCCGGGCGCGCCCCTGGCCCTAATGGATTCCCTATGGAATTCCTACAGCCGAACATTCATCTCTTGGGGCCCCATTTGTTGGCGGCCATCCAGGAGGCCACGGAACACACCATCCTGCCCCGGGATTGGCGACACGCAGAAATCGTGTTGTTTCTTAAACCCGGCCGCCCTCCAGATGACCCCTCCTCTTACCGCCCCATCTCCCTTATTAACTTCGAACCCAAATTATTCGGAAAAGTCCTTGCCGATCGACTGCAGGCGTGTATCACGGATCTGATACACCCCGACCAGTCGGGCTTTATGCCGCAAAGAGCCACTCGCCACAACATCCGGAGAGTACATAACGCTATGGCGGCTGCCCCAGCGCTCGGTCGACCGGCCGCCATACTCCTTGCCGATATTGACAAGGCGTTCGACTCGCTGAGCTGGGTGTATCTTTTCCAATTGCTCGAGGCACTTAACTTTGGGTTGCGTTTCCGGGCATATGTACGTCGGTTATACACCGACCTGACAGCGTTTGTGCGTATCGCGGGGCATTGCTCCCACCCCTTCCCTATCCAAAGAGGTACTCGACAGGGCTGCCCCCTAGCCCAGTTATTGTTTGCCCTTGCAGTCGAGCCCTTAGCGGCGTGGGTCAGAAGAGACCCGGTGCTCCTGGGTTTTGACTGGTCACGATCGAGATCGGACCGTATTGCGTTGTACGCGGACGATGTCCTATTTTTTATAACTGATCCTTGGTACTCTGGGCCCCGCATATTACAAATCCTTAGGGTGTTTGGGGAAACTATAGGCCTACACACGAATCCCGCCAAATCCATACTGTTTCTGGTGTGCGGTCACCAGGGTCGCGAGATGTGGGCCTCACAGCTCTCCCGGGCAACGGATGGCTTCACATATCTCGGCATTTTTGTGTCCCCGTTCCCCAAAGTCTCCTGGGCACATAATATCACCCCATTGCTAACAAGTCTTACTGGCGAAACTGCAATATGGTCGTCTCTTCCCCTCTCATTATACGGGCACTCAGCCATCTTTAAGATGGTATCCCTACCCCGGATCTTGTATCGCCTTCAAAATTTCCCATACCCTATTCCACGCTCCTGGTTCGCGCAAGTCGTCGCCATACAAAACACATTTCTCTGGAATGGTGGTGCAATTAGAGTAGCTCTTCGCACCTGTGCGCAATCTACATATTGTGGGGGGATCGCGGCCGCAGACATTTACTCATATTAGGTAGCCTCTCACATACTCATGGTGAACCAATGGTGGTATAATTCCCCCACAGATCCGGCATACGCAATAGAACACGCATCGATGGAGCGGGTTCCCCTCCATCTTTTATATAGTGCCATGCGCCTAGAGTTCATGCCGCCTGCCGGTAGAGTCGTGATACAGCTGTGGCGGGTTAAGGTCCGACAGATGGGCTGGAATGGGACATTCACCCAGAACACCCCCCTATGGCAGGATACATACCTCCGCCCAGTGGCCGCTCTGAAGGGGTTCCGGGGATGGGACCTAGTGGGGATCTCGACCCTCGGAGATGTGTTACAGGGCACCCCATTGAAATCCTTCAAACTACAGGCCGATTTCGACCTGCATAGAACACAATTCTACAAATTTCTCCAGCTTCGACATGCACTCACCCCCCTGATTCGCACACTAGAGGCCCTTCCGGAATTTCACCCCCTGGAGGGCCGCCTGCTGATGGGCGACCGTGGCCTTCACAAGATTAGGCAAATAAATCTGACATTGACGACTCATACGCCAACGACCCTCGACAAGACACGGCTTGCGTGGCAGGCCGACATCCCAGACCTGACTGATGACGACTGGGCTGAGGCCATCGCTAGCCCCAGGGGTTCGGCGGTCTCCATGCGATACCGTCTCATACAGTTCAAATACTTACACCGGGCATACTATACCCGAACCCGACTCTGGCGAATGGGAGTTATCCAGTCCCCCACTTGTCTGAGGTGTGCCAGGGAGGGGGGAACGTTCATGCACACGGTATGGGGCTGCACGGCGCTGCAACCCTTTTGGCGCAAGATTCGGTCCTGCCTGAATGAGGTACTCTCGTGGGAGCTCCCACTTGACCCGCGACTCTTCCTCTTACATAGCACTGACGACATCGGGGGGAATAGGTACAAGCAGCACCTACTGTTTCTGGCTCTTACTATTGCTAAGAGGGACATCGCACAACTCTGGAAAGCCACATCTCCCCCGACCCTGGGTAAATGGAAGACCGAGTTAGATAGATGCATGGGGGCCGAGATAGCTGTGTTCACTGCCCGGGGATGCCCTGCAAAGCATCGGAGGATCTGGGCCCGATGGGCGACATATCGAGGAATCAAACTTCCCCCCTTGCCGGATACAGACCCCCTGAATGGCGCCCCTTGATCCATATTGTCCGTTACTCCCTACTGCACCTTGACCGGGCTAAACAGCTCCGTTTGTTTACAACTATCGATGTCACTATGCCGTGTATACCTGTATGGAGATCGAGAACTGTCTGCTTTTTGTTCTTATTGTTTCGCCTGCATGTTTGGCATGTGTTGATTAATGGCAGAAATGTGGTTATTTGTGTAAACAGCATCCTTTCTTTTCTGCAGGTTATTGTAGGGCTAATGCCCATCCTCTTGACGAATAACCCAATAAATTTGTTGTTAAAAAAAAAAATCAAAGCAGTTCATAAACAATTAATAAAATATTTTAACAGATGAGACCACAGACAATGTTATACTGGATTATCACTCCTATATGTAGTAGTCCTTTATCTACACATCAGTTATACTTTGCACATATTTAATGTTTCATTATAGGCAAAGAACCACATTTCCGTTTTGTTCACTACTACATATATAATAATGTACAGCCGTATTCAGATGGTACATCTAACAATAAGTCTCCAAAGTAAAAGCTTACACCTAATTTTGAATAATAAAACAATACAATAAAAAGAGTTGTCGACGCAGCGTTTTGGTGGACTTAAACTGGTTGACACCACCTTCTTCAGGACAGACTTTGGATTAAAAACAGTATTGTTCACTTTTCAGTTTATCTTATCAATTGTGTAGGTATCAATCTTCTATGGTAATTCACTTCCTTTGAATTTAATTCACCAATGGATCGGGGTTTCCTCTCTTCTCTCCCTTGTTGTAGTTGATTTCAGGATATTTTAGGACTTAGTCCATTGATCAATCGGCTTTTACGGCTGCAATCTTATCCTCGATTTAGGATTATGGCGTGGGCCTCCTTAATTTCCTCACCCTTACGTCTTATCCGGTTTTTAGAGCCACTTTTTATTTATCATCAGCCTCAGGATGCATGAGCATTTTCCATTGACTAAATCAGCGCAGGAACATAGTGCGACATGAACAGGCAGCAAGGGAGAGCCGTGGAGAAGGAAGGATGTGACCCGGAAACAAAACCCAAACTTTAATTGTAAAGCCAATGGGCACCGAACTGGAGACCCTATATGTCCCAAAAAAGCCTTCCTTAAGTGCACCCCCAGTTAAAAATGGGGTGGTGAGCCTCCAGATGGGATCCTTGGTGTGCCCTCACCAGGTCAGAGTACACTGAAACCATTTTAGTTTCAAAGGGTAGGGTGGATGTAGCTGCCCTCACTCTCTAGCCCAGTAATATGGAGAAATAGAGACAACAGCCTCATATTAATGGGATTAGAGTGGAAGCACCGAGAGATACAGGTGCAAGTGTCACCATGGTGACTGAAAAACTGGTATCTCCAGAGAAGTACCTGACTGGGCAAACCTATCCAGTCACCAATGCTGATAATGTGACCAAGGTTCATTCATGGCGTGGAGTCCTTGGAGTGGGGAGGGGTTACTGGCCAGTAGAAGGTGGTCGTGCCCTCTGCAATTCCTGTTGAATGTCTGCTAAGGAATGGTCTGGAGTCCTCAGCATGGGCTGAGGTAGAGCCAAGATCCCATGCAGGCATGCTGGGAATCCCTGAATGGGTGTGCGTAAAAACCCGAGGACAGAGCAAAGCCCAAGGTGAAACAGAGGAGTTGGAGTATGAAAGAGTCCAAACCCTCCAAGAGAAAAGGTAAGAAGTCTGGGAAGCCAGCTTCTGAACAGACACAAGCTGAGGTCCCCTCTCCTTAGGGAGAAGACCTGTCAGCCCCAGAGGGAACTGAGCCCCAGGAACTTGGGCCTTACACAGCAGAGCTCCTAGGCCCAGGGGGACCCTCTAGGGAAGAGTTGTGCAAGGACAGTCTGTCCTACTCTTGAAAGCCTGAGACAGCACGCTGCTGCCCAGGAAAAGGGAGATGTCTGTGGCTCCTACAGGATATATTGGGAGGAGGGGCTCCGGTAGACTGAGGCCAGAGACCCCAAACCTGGAGCCACTAGGAGAGTGGTAATGCCTCAGAAATACAGAGAGTTTTTACTCTCATTGGCCCATGACATCCCCCTAGCTGGGCATCTTGGCCAGAGCAAGACTTTGAGCAGGCTAGTCAGTACTTCTACTGGCCAAACATGTCCCAGAAGGTGAAGGAGTTTTGTAACTCCTGTGTTACCTGCCAAGCCAGTGGCAAAGCACGTAACCACCCAAAGGCCCCTTAATTCCACTTCCAGTGATTGGGGTTCCCTTTGAAACGGTAGGGGTTGAAGTTGTTGGCTCCCTGGACCCTCCAACAGCATTAGGGAACAGATTTATACTGGTGGTAGTGGATCATGCCACCAGGTACCCTGAAGTTATACCCCTTAGGACTGTCACTGCTCCTGCAGTTGCCAGGGACCTCTTATGTATTTCTGAAAGAGTGGGTTTCCCTAAGGAGGTGGTGGCAGACAGAGGTAGTAACTTCATGCCTGGCTACCTAAAGGCAATGTGGAATTAATGTGGTGTGACTTACAAACCAATGGTTAAGTTGAGAGATTCAACAAAACCATGAAACCATGAAAGGTATGATCATAGGACTCCCTGAAAAACTCAGAAGGAGATGGGATGTCCTTTTGCCATGCCTGCTTTTCGCTTAAAGAGAAGTACCTCAGAAGGAAGTAGGGTTCTGTCGTGTAGCTCCTATAGTACCCCTGTAGGACCTGCGTGTTTGGATAACATATACTGCGGGCTTGGTGGCAGACTGGCTCCGTGCACCCCCACCGTATATGTTAGCCTAGTTTTGCATTAGCTAGCTCGCAGTGCCACTAGTGTCTCCTCTTATCGGGGAGAGATTAGTTTCTGGCAACCTTAGAACATGACAACCCCGATTCCCTCAGAATCGTGGAAACAATGTACTACCTTTCGCTCAGTCACTCGTGCTTACTTATTCGGTTTGTCTCAGAGTTACACAGAATAAACAGTCGGGCGTTTCAATAAGTATTTATTGAACAGTTGTTATTCTAGTGTAAAATATATCTGCTGCGGTAACCAGCAGACAGTAGCAGAGATACATTATCAGCAGTCCGATAAAAGCAAAGGGATAGAACAGTTCTACCATATTGCGATAATCATGAGTACATACATGAATATAAAAGCATTATGCAAGTGCGCGTACTCCTACGGTGCCTAACTAGATGTACCTGAGTGTACCTAGCATATGTGTGTAGGTCTAAGAAGCTAAGAGCCAAGAATCTTCCTAGGATTTAGTCGAACCCCCATACCTGAAAAGAGCGAGTGTGGGACCCCATCCTGGTCTCGAGTTGGACACCCCGTCCGGGTTGTGTCAGACCACTGTCAGCTTGAGCGGCTGCATGCAGGAGCCTCAGCGTCTCTGGTCAGTGTGTCAGCATGGAAGCCTTGGTCCCCTCTGTCTTACCGGGACAAGATGTGGTGTATTTATACCCAAAAGAGTCTCGGTCCTCAGTATGGTTTGTATTGGACATGAGGAAGACGTCAGGGGTGAACTTTGTACATACATATTATGCCGGTGGTGTATTCTTAGAAAGCCATGCATAATTAAGGAGTACAGTGTGGGCCTGTGTTTCGGAAGAACCCTGCTGTATTCAAAACCACAGGATAGATAACGTTCAGCCCTCAGAGCTCGTTGTGTACTAGCTGGGACCAATGTAGGTGAAAGATCATGCCTATATAAGGAATCATACTATAATAGGACATGTACAGTTGTGACCATAATTGGGCATATGCGGCCATGACCATAATTGGGCAAGTACGAATATGACCATATTAGGGTAAATATGAATACGTCCATTTTAGGGAATGTACGAACGGGTCTACATTAGGGCCTCTATGCGGGATATAACAGTTCAGTGCCTCTGAACTTTTGTTGGGGCATCCTATAGGGCACCACAGTGTCTAGTTGAGGAAAGCTGGGAAAAGCCTCTCAAAGAGCGTAAAAAAGACATTGTGGACTATGTTCTAGGCCTAAGTTCAAGGACAGTAGAGTACGGGCAAAAGGACGGGAGGACGCTACCGCTGTAGTGCGTTTCCCTGCTTCCGGTTCTCCAATTCCGGCCTACCTCCTTTGGCTGCAGCGCGTCAGGCATGGACGCGGAGAGAAGCTGCACGAAGCTGCTTCACGTTGGAGACCCTGGGAGGCTTTGTGAGGGCTGTGTAGCTCCCCACCGAATAAGATTTTAGTACAAATCCACAATTTAGAGGAGCACTGTATATATATTTTACATTCCACCAAGAGTCCAAAGTTAATCAAAGATACATCCAAAATTGTATGATACTTATATGCAAGCACAATGACAGCAAGTGCCTTACTTTTCACTCAGTTAAATGACAGCAGGAAAACATATTCTAGTTTCACAATACTCCAAATGTCAGATTGTTTTACATCTTTATTTTCTCAAAATGTGTAAGAATACAAAAAGACAAATGCACATTGGGAACAGCCTACGCGTTTCGTCCCTGTTCTCATGGGACTTCTTCAGGGCTCTTTAAACATAAGAACATACAACACAAATACTATATTAGAAAAACAACCAGACAAAAAAACAAATAGAACATTTAGAAAAACTCTTTTAAAAAAAACAGTGTCATTTTGTAATTAACATGCTCTATATACAGACATACAAAACACACATTTAAAAACATTAAGTTTATATTTTACAACTAATTCATAAAACACATATTAAATCCAACACCCCATTTTTCAGTAGACCAAAGACAATGTTGTAATATGCAAGCAATCAATTTTCATATTTACACCAGTTAATACACACTCTTCGTACTTTTTACATAAAAAGCAACAAGGTAAAACATTATCTTCAGTCTCATTACTATCAATTAACCTGCTTCCAGTTTTCCTGTATCATAACTCTTTAGCCTTAGTTCAATACTATTCCCTAAATATAGCTCTTATACACTTGTTGTCAGATAATCTCCTCTCTGTTGTAATGTCCCTTAAGTTGGGCTTTGACTTGTGTGACACTTTGTATATCCAGTTCCAAGCAGAATCAATGGCTTCATGTTGTTATGCCTAATCTAGTCGAACGGTAGTGCTAGCTTCTACTATTTAAATTTCCATTAATTCTTCTCATTTTAAGTCAACGTTGCCACTCTTATACCTAGTCTGATTAACAGTAGTACCACCTGTTGTCCACTCACAGATATACATCCCAGTCGAATTCGATCAACAAAACCCCCCTACATTGAAGCTCCACAACCATCAAAAAATATCAAAAAATATCAAAAATATAAGCTACATTGGTTTACCACTAATCCAACTTATGGTAAGTCCTGTGTGCAATCAATTTATGTGATTCCAAGAAAGGACCTTTAATGTAATATTACAACCTGAATGATGAGGAATATAAAGGAAAAGAGAACATTCTAAATACTAACCCAGGCGAAGGTACATGAGCAACCCAATTACAAGTCCACACCCTAATGGGCATCTACAAATTGCCGAGTCTTACCTCAAGGGATTCTCCTGTTAACTCAAAGGTTGGTGAAATCCTCTACTACATCAATGAATACAGAGCAGGTCTCCCTTTTGTTTGTTCTATCAATAGAGGAAAACACAACCCCATTTGGATCATCTTTCATGAATAATTTATTATAAAAACAAATTTGTACTACACTTGTACAACAAACACCAGAGCAGAATCTCACCTCCCCTATTGATCCTGTGTTCGGTATTCCGGAGAGAAAAGGACAAGCAACAGTTTTGTAGATGCCCATTAGGGTGTGGACTTGTAATTGGGTTGCTCATGTACCTTCGCCTGGGTTAGTATTTAGAATGTTCTCTTTTCCTTTATATTCCTCATCATTCAGGTTGTAATATTACATTAAAGGTCCTTTCTTGGAATCACATAAATTGATTGCACACAGGACTTCCCATAAATTGGATTAGTGGTAAACCGATGTAGCTTATATTTTTTGATATTTTTTGATGGTTGTGGAGCTTCAATGTAGGGGGGTTTTGTTGATCGAATTCGACTGGGATGTATATCTGTGAGTGGACAACAGGTGGTACTACTGTTAATCAGACTAGGTATAAGAGTGGCAACGTTGTCTTAAAATGAGAAGAATTAATGGAAATTTAAATTGTAGAAGCTAGCACCACCGTTCGACTAGATTAGGCATAACAAGATGAAGCCATTGATTCTGCTTGGAACTGGATATACAAAGTGTCACACAATTCAAAGCCCAACTTAAGGGACATTACAACAGAGAGGAGATTATCTGACAGCAAGTGTATAAGAGCTATATTTAGGGAATAGTATTGAACTAAGGCTAAAGAGTTATGATACAGGAAAACTGGAAGCAGGTTAATTGATAGTAATGAGACTGAAGATAATGTTTTACCTTGTTGCTTTTTATGTAAAAAGTACGAAGAGTGTGTATTAACTGGTGTAAATATGAAAATTGATTGCTTGCATATTACAACATTGTCTTTGGTCTACTGAAAAATGGGGTGTTGGATTTAATATATGTGTTTTATGAATTAGTTGTAAAATATAAACTTAATGTTTTTAAATGTGTGTTTTGTATGTCTGTATATAGAGCATGTTTTTTTTTTTTTGGTTTTTTTTTTAAATTTGTTTATTGGTATTTCGAAATCAATACAATACATATCTCATACAACAACAAACCAACATGGTGCATGGTTGCCAAATATATGATATTACAAATCATACAACTGCCGCCTATTTCATCCTGTATCGAACACAGCGATGTGCCCTGCAAACTCAGAGCCAACTGGCTCTTCCATGTAAACATTTAAATGCAATGGTACACAGATCTGACAGTGGTACACAATGACCCTCCCGTAGTACCCAACCGGAACACATAAAACAGCTCCACAGTATTGGAATTACATATCCCCAGTGCAATCCACAGCTACCACATCCTTACCAGGATCACTCGTCCTCTCCCGAACCCAGATAATAAATGGCTCCCATATCTCCCTGGGTCTGGAAGTGGGTGGCATTAGTTCCCAAAAAATGGCCAGCTGAACATGGCCATACGTAACCTCCCTGATCCATTCTGTGATAGTTGGTTTCCTCTTTCTCCCCCAATGAACTGCTATTTGGCGTTTTGCAAATAGTAGCAACAGTGCATGCAGTTTGCGTTTTTTAATATGCGTGTCTTTGACATATCCTAGTAGTCCAACTAACGGGGATGTGGACACCATCATACCCAGAATCTGATTTATAGACGCAAAAATTTGAGACCAGTACTCAGCAATGGCCGGACATTCCCATGCCATGTGTAGAAAGGAAGCAGAGGCCATCCCACAGCGCCAGCAACAGTCATCAACTCTGAGCCCCATTCGATATAGGTTAGTGGGCGTTCGGTAATATCTATGTAAGAATTTGAAATGGATCAGGCGAAGCTTGTAATTAGGTGACAATTCAGTTAATTGGGCACAACAGTATGCCCATTGGCCTTCAGTTAGGGGGCAATAGCTCTGCATTCCACTTATGCCAAGCACTAGGTGTCGTCACGGGAGCATCCGCCTGCATGTGTGTAAAGTCTGGTTATAAGTCTGCGCGGCGATGGTGTACGAAGCAGAGTTTCCAGAGCGTTCAAAGGGGGTGGCTGGGACGGGAAGTCGGCGTGCAGTTTGCGACAGGCAGCCCGTATTTTGTAGTATAGAAACGTCTCCCTGAAAGATACCCTTTTTCCCCCCTCCGCCCTCCGAGCTTCTCGAAAAGTACCCTCAGGGTAGAGATCAGCGAATGTATGAAGGGACATCGTCTGTGCTATCTTGTTGCTTATCTCATCCCTGATGTTAGGCAACATTGGATTCTGCGCTAGGGGATAGAAGGAGCATATAATATCTGGGCTCCCGCTCGTCTGCGTAACCCATCCCAAGCCCATCTCAAAGCTTCAGAGATGTCAATGCCATCTGTGGGTCGTTTATATGTCTGATATATCGCCACTTGCAGAGGTGTCGGCGCCACCACGTCTGTCTCCACAGCCACGTGTGGCTGAAAGGGCGCCGGGTGGACCCAATAGTGCAGGAAGTGTGCCTGTGCGCAGAGTGCATATAACTTCATATCGGGTGCACCCAAGCCCCCCTGCCCAAGCGGCAAAGTCAGCAGCTCCCATGACACCCGAGCCGGACCTCCCGCCCATACCAATGATATTAACAATGATCGCAATGTTCTAAAAAAGGATTGGGTGAGTATGATTGGCAAATTTACAAAAAGATATAAAAATTTAGGCAGCACAATCATTTTTGTTAGCGCGATCTTCCCTGCTAGTGACAGTGGGAGTGTAGCCCATAGAGTCACCTTCTCCTCCAGCCAATCAATGGCTCTACCATAATTGAGGTTCCACACTTCCTGGAGATCTCGGCTTATCCAAATTCCCAAATACTTCACTTTCTCATCTTCCCATTGTAACGGGAACTCAGAAACCACTGCCCTGGTATTATCTGTTAGGGGAAATACCACCGATTTAGCCCAATTTATGGAGACACCTGAAAGTCCGCCAAATTTGATAAACTCTCTCAGCACTGTGTCCAGATTTCGCGCAGGGTCCAGAATGTACAAGGTGACATCATCTGCGTAAAGTGAGATCAGGAGGCTCCGAGCACTAAACCCTATCCCCTTGTCAGTGTGGTGTTGCTTAATGCGTGCAGCTAGCGGTTCCATCGCAATGGCAAACAACAGGGGGGACAACGGGCACCCCTGCCGCGTGCCCCGCGTGATCGGAAACGGATCAGACAAAAGGCCATTCACTCGTACCCTAGCCGTCGGTTCAGTATATAACAATTTGATCCATCTGAGAAGAAGGGGGCCAAAAGCCATCCGCTCCAAAATTCTGAACAAATAGGGCCACTCAAGCGAGTCAAAGGCCTTCGTCGCATCCAAGAACACTACCGCCGCCTGCACATCGGGATGCAAATAATGCAGGACCGAAAAAACTGTTCTCAGGTTGTGAGAGGTAGACCTCCCGGGTATGAAGCCCGATTGATCTGGCAGGGCAATGAGGGGGAGCATAGGCTGCAACCTATTCGCTATCAATTTTGCCAGTATTTTAACATCTACATTGATAAGCGACAGTGGTCTATATGAATCTAAGTCAGTTTCCGGTTTACCCGGCTTTAGCAGGGTTATGATTATAGCTTCCCGCATAGTTTGTGGTAGTATGCCTGCTTCATGAGCTTCCTCATATACCGCCAAGAGTTTGGGCGCGAGCTCCTCTACGTAGGCTTTATAGAAGGCGGTCGTCAGACCATCCGACCAAGGGGCTTTATCCAGTGGCATGCTTTTAATAACTTTGGCCACGTCTTCCACCGTAAATGGTAGGTGCATATACTCCCTATGCCGGTCATTAAACCAAACCAGGGCCAATGAATCTAAAATGCTTGCATGCCCTCCGGGCATCTAGTTTGTGTAGCTGTGTACAAGTGGGCGTAAAAGGACGAGAATTCAGTAGTTACAGCCGCCGGACCTCTGACGGCACCACCCTTTTATCAATGAGTTCGGGAATGTAGGCAGTAGATCGCGAATTCCGAAGCATGCCTGCAAGCGTCCGTCCCGGTCTATCGCCCTCACCATACCTACGCGCCTCTGCATATTTCCCGAGAAATTTCACTTCTCTTTGCGCCTCTTCGTCATATTCTAACAGTTTGGCTTTCAATTCAGCCATGAGAGCAG
Source organism: Calotriton arnoldi (assembly GCA_963921515.1). Classification (NCBI taxonomy): domain Eukaryota; kingdom Metazoa; phylum Chordata; class Amphibia; order Caudata; family Salamandridae; genus Calotriton; species Calotriton arnoldi. The sequence continues at coordinate 232,194 of CAWUFW010000580.1, forward strand.
GCTCGTCCTCAGAATATACTCGCGTCTCTAGGTCTTTTATTTGAGTCTCGATGTTGCGTAAGGTGAGTCTAATGGCCTTAAGGACACCCGTCTGTCTAGATATACATTGTCCCCTGATTACCACCTTGAACGCCTCCCACAACGAGGCCACGGTGTCAACAGAACCTGTGTTAAGTTCGAAGTAGTCCGTTATAGCAGAACGGATTTCCTCCTTGAATGCCTCATCTAATAATGCATGTGGAGGCAGCCTCCAGGTAAATGCCTGCTGTGTGGCATCAGGCAGTGAGATTGTCAGGAGACACGGAGAATGATCCGATAGTGTTCTGGGCAGGTGCGCCACTTCCACTACCCAACTGGCCACATCTCTCGTCGTTAGCCAATAGTCCAGGCGAGACCAGGCCCTATGATGTTCAGAAAAGCAAGTACCCTCTCTGGTCAATGGATTGCGTAGGCGCCATATATCAACCATGTCTCCATCGTCTAATATAGCATTCAGGACTTTTCCGGCAGCGGGATGATGTGTCCTCGCCGTGCCCCGCCTATCCAAGTCGTCATTTAAAATGGCGTTGAAGTCCCCCCCCATAAGATCGTGGTGCACCCAGTCACCTGGACTTTAGCCCATACATCTTGGAAAAAATTTGGGGAGTCTGTATTAGGTCCATACACCGCTACTAGGGTTAAGAAAACACCTCCCAGTGACCCCAGCAGAATAATATATCGGCCGTCAGGATCTGTATGTACCTCTCTCTCCTTCCAATCGAGGCCACGTTTCACCAACACTGCCACCCCACGGGAGTAATTTGAGTATACCGATGTGTATGTAAAACCCCATCGCTTATGTTTAATTTTCGAAGAGGATTGGGCATGTAGATGAGTTTCCTGTAGCATGCATAAATCTATATTGTGTCTTGTTAGGTACGCATGGACCAACCTGGATTTCCTACTGTCATTTAGTCCCCTTATGTTCCACGTCAAGCAGTTTACTTTGGTCTCGTGTTGCACACGAAAGTCAACTGTATGTCATCACTGTGTCTCGTTCGATATGTAATAATCTCAAGTTTCACTGTGTGTTTCCTCCAGAGGCATGGCAATACACCAACAAAACCATGAAGAACATACCCATCCCCCCCCCACCCACATCAACCCCCCAAACAGGTTGAAGAATACCCCACCAACAATAAAACATAGAACAGCATAGTTTTGGGAAAACTCCCATGGGGATGAATGATTGCCGGCCTACTACCCTACCGTAGCAGGGTGGCCGAGAAACTGCAAGGAGACAAACCTGCTTCATAACAAAATGATAAGTGTGCGGCTTGTGTTCAAAGATCCATATCCCTTCCTCCCAGCTTGCAATTCCAGACCCATGTCACACTCCCGCAGCCGCAGCAACCAGAATAATGTTTCCAACAGAATAGGACAACAGTTCCCCGGATTAATATATATCTCTACACCCCCCCAGTGCATAGCTACATGTAGAAACTGAGCAGGCTGACAGTTATAATCAGCAGGTGAAAAGAGATGCCAATACAAAATGAGAAAGTTGCGAATCAGCTCAGGGGACAAATACGCTCCCCCACCCGGATCCAAAATGCTAATTAAGAGGTGTGACGAGCATTATGTATATGGAGAGGAATAGGAGAGACAAAAACAAAAGGATGGAGTACGGTATCTCGCTGTTTCAGTCATTGTCACTTAGCTGGGGGTCAGGCGCCTCTGCTGCTCCAGGACTGGTCCTGGTCCGCTTACCACCTACGTGTTTCGCAAACTTCAGGGCGGCCTTGGCGTCGGTGAAGAAGTGGGCGGATCCGTCATGGGACACTTTAAGTTTAGCAGGATACAGTAGGGAGTATGGGATTTGCGCCTGCAGTAGGATCCATTTTGCCGGCAAGAATTCATGCCTTGCCGCCTGTACCGCCGGGGTGAAGTCGGGATAGAAGGCGACCGGGTTTCCTTGATGTGTTATTTTCCCCTCTGCACGCGCCTGGCGTAGTACAGCATCTCGGTCTTGATAGTTCAATAGTCTTGCCAGGATGGGCCGCGGCGGAGCACCCACCGGGGGTCTGGGACCCAAAGCACGATGGGCCCTTTCCACCGCAAAGACCGGCGAGAGGTGCGTTGCAAACAGGTCCCGCAGCAAATCCGCCACATACACCTCCATTTTGGTAAACGACGTCGTCTCAGGAATTCCTGTGATGCGTAGATTGTTGCGGCGCGATCTCGCCTCCAAATCTTCATTCTTGGCTCGGATCACACCCAACAACCTATCCATGTGCAGCAGTTGATCTTTTGTTTCCACCTGAAACTCATGGAAGTCGGACTGCTTATTTTCAAGCACGTCTAGTCTATGTTCATGTACCCCGACCTGGGTCTTCACAGATTCCATTTGGGTGGTTAGTGTGTCTAATTTTGCGTCGATTGTGCGAAGGCTGGATCGCATTTCAAGCATGAGCGTGCGGAGATCCTCTCCCTGATCACTCAACGGCCCTTCAGCAGACCCCCCTGCGGCAGATTCTGGATCCGATTCCATCTGTCTAGTTGTCCTTCGCTGATCAAAGCTGATTTTGGGCTGCTTGGCATCTTGTTTGCCCATGATTCACCCGCCCCGGGTGCACCTCCGCCGCGACCGGCAGGCTTAGCGATGCCCCTCTCGCCAGTGGCGTTTCGTTCCCAACCCGCAATGCATGGCCTGATCTGGGTCACTGCATCAGCTGCCCACGTACCATTGGCACCTTCTCTGTCTCTAACTCGTGGGTCAGCGGGGGAGGGGGAACCAGCAGCCACCACACTTCACCCGAGATGACACCCACAACAGCGTTTCAAGGGCAGGCAGCGAAGGCGCCAGACAGACGTGACCCCCGCAGATCGCCTCACCGCACAGCATCATGAATCGCCTGATACTGTCCTGCACGTGCGTACACTCCGAGCCAGCAGGTCAGAAACACGTGTGCACACTTCGGGCCCAGGGTCACCGGCTGTAGCAAATCAAGGCACCCCAGCGCAGCAATGTTCAGCCATGGGTTTGCCACGCTCCACAGCCCGCCCGCCAGTTCAGCAGATGTGCAGGCTTACCCAGACGATAGAAATAGCGCCCGCTCACTATAGTGTCTTCTCTGTCCAGTAGGCTTCAACAGCCCACCAGGACCGCCGTGTGTCCTTAGATCAGTGCTGCGTCCTTCATCCGCCTCACGGCTCAGTCGCGCATCCAGGATCGGCGCACCTCTCCACTCCGGCGGCCCGAGTGCACTTCTAGCGCCCGATCCCAAAATGGCGGCCGCAGCTCTCTGGGAGTTTCGTCCAGCACTCCGTGACGGGACCGCTGCCTTCAGTTCCAGTGAATGCAGTGATTCGAGGGTACCAGGCCCCCCAGTACCCTCCGTGGGATATATCGCCTCTAGTTCAGATCTGCAGTCATCACCGCACAGGCCCACTCGGGAGCCCCGGTCTCAATTAGAGATGGCCGCCGAATGACACCTCCGCCAGTCTCTCCCTCTCCACCACTCCGGGGCACATAGGTTAGCAACCAGGCAGCGCAGTCAGCAAACGATCACACCACTTGATGCCGCCGGTGTTCCGCTCCCAGGGAAGCAAAAACGGCAGGATTTCGTCTCCTGTAAATGTGCGGATTATGAAAGGATAATATCTCGACCGGCGGAGCTCACTCACAGAGCGGCCATTCCGCAGCTCGGCAAGCCACGCCCCGTATATAGAGCATGTTAATTACAAAATGACACTTTTTTAAAAAAAAGAGTTTTTCTAAATGTTGGTCTATTTGTTTTTTTGTCTGGTTGTTTTTCTAATATAGTATTTGTGTTGTATGTTCTTATGTTTAAACAGCCCTGAAGAAGTCCCATGAGAACAGGGACGAAACGCGTAAGCTGTTCCCAATGTGCATTTGTCTTTTTGTATTCTTACACATTTTGAGAAAATAAAGAAGATGAAAAACAATCTGACATTTGGAGTATTGTGAAACTAGAACATGTTTTCCTGCTGTCATTTAACTGAGTGAAAAGTAAGGCACTTGCTGTCATTGTGCTTGCATATACAATTTTGGATGCATCTTTGATTAACTTTGGACTCTTGGTGGAATGTAAAATATATATACACAGTGCTCCTCTAAATTGTGGATTTGTAGGAAGAGATTTGGGTTTTTTCGGTTGACCCAGAAGAGTGAGCATATTTTTGAAAATTAGTAGGGACAGACGGTGTGCAGGCGATTTTTGTAACCAAAACCGTTTTCCTGTTGTATTATTGAATAAGATTTTAGTGACTGCAGGCGCACAGTGTTTTCCCGACAGGCTGTGGTTCTGGATAGACTGTACAGCGTCCCGGATAGACTAAAAACTTTCACGCTATCCTCATATGGCCAAGGTTGGTGGTACCGCATTTCATTGTGGGAGAAAATGGGATTTGCTAGTGCGCTGGGCTAAGCAAGTTTGAGGATAGCCCTCTTTTAGCACGGCTGCCCTGAGATTGTTACTGCTACTTCTCTGTTCCCCTGCTTCCCTGTTTGGTAGGGGCTGGCTGGCTATGGCTAAGCTTGACTCCTTGATTGCTCGTCGCATGAAGGAAGAAGCACACCAAAAATCTCTAAGTCAGTTAAATCTGCCAAATACTCCGCAGAGAGGAAGAAAGCTCAGCCAACCGAGTTCAGGAGCGCCCAGAAGGCGCCAGGTTTTACTAAGGTGCTTGCGGCTGGTTGTGCTTCACGATTGGGAATGGATGAAAAAAAAGGCTCGCCCGTTAGCTCTTTGGACAGCACCCCTGCTAGTCCCTTCTAGTTCTCCAAGCACCCCATCCCTTAAAGTGGCAGAGGCCGGAGATATGCTGGTGTGGGAGCTGGAGGTTGAGCCCACAGGAGATAAGGGGCCGTGAGAGGTGTTTGGGAACATGGTGGTTAGGGGGCAAGATCTTCGAGCACTTTCACCAGAACAACTGACGCAGGGCATTGAAGGGTGAAAGGAGGATCAAAAAGATCGCCAGAATTTTCCACAGGAGGAAGGCAGAAAAGCAGGGTTATCCACTGAAAATGCTGAGGTTGGTGGCCTGTACCTCTTATTTCAAACTACCCAGAATAATGCCAAGATTGAAGGTGTTTTCAGGCAGAGAGACCAGAACCTCTGAAGCTCCCTAAGCTCTGGCTTGATTGTGGAATCTGACAGAAGCCAGCTTGGGGTAATAACAAGCAGTGACTTTGTCAATGTTGATTTAGAGGAGTGTGGGTGTTGGCACTGGGGCAGGGTGACAATGTGGCCTTACAGACTGAGGTGGCAGAGAGCATAGAGGCCTGGCCTCTATGCTCTTGAAGCTCCAAAAAGAGATGAAAGCTATTAAAGCAACGCAGGTAAAGATGGCGGACAAACAGAGAGCGGTTAGACTCAGTCTGCATGCAGTGGGGGGTGGAGGGGGGGCGCGGGTGGTGGCGTATGTCTTTTCCTGGCTAAATTAGATGGAACAAGGAGTGTCTGTGAGGATCAGATACCTAACTTGGAAAAGGTTAATGAGCATCTGGAGGAGTCAGCATGGCTGAGAGAAAAACAGGAGCAGATGGAAAAATATGGGAGGAGAGCCAACCTTCGGATTACGGGTATTACAGAGCACAGTGAAGAGGCCAGTGGATGTATAAAATTGATGAAAAATTCGATACAGTCTTGTGCAAATCCAGAATATGAACATGATTTAACAATCACACTGGCTAATCTTGTTCCTGCTCACACCGGCGATCAGCCAAGTACCCCCGTACTATGTTAGTGAACTTTGCTGATTACAGAATTAAAGAAAAGATTTTGACTAAGGCAATAAAGGAGAAGGCCTATAAGTATGCGGAAAATTTTGAATCCGCATTTTTTCAGACATAACAGTTGAATCTGCCCAGATAAGAGACGCAAAGAATTTAAAACTTTGATTCCAGAATTTCAGGCAGCGGAGGGGGCAGGCCTCGATAATTCAGTTTTCTAAACTTAAAGTACTGTACAAGGGTTCCTTTCGAATATTTAGCAATCTGACAGAAGCCACTAAGTTACTAGAGTCAATGCTTTAATTGTGGCATGCAGCTAGCTATGAGGCTTACTGTGAAGTATTTTTGGGGCACTGCAAACTTTGAAATGTTGAGAGTTAGGAAGTTGTGTGGGCCTAATGCTGCTATTCTGTTTTTTTCTAATGCCTAGACACTGTGTCCTGGTGCCAATATCCCCAAGGGGGAGGGTTGGGTTGCATGCAGGGAGTGGGTGGGTGGAAAGGCGGGACATCAACCGTGTCATGGGGGAGGGTGGGTAAGTGGGGCTAGTGGGGGTTGGGGTCAGGGGGGGTGTGTGTTCATGGTGCTTGATAAAAAGAGACCCAGAATGGCGAAAAGAAGGGAAATACATCAGTGTAGAGTGATGAGCCTAAAATTCGGGGAGTGCTTATCTTGAAGCTGCCTAGTTGGCTGATGTTTTTGAAGTTGTCTACATTTAAAGGGAAGGCGGGGTGGAGGGCTCCATTTGGGAGGCCGCGGTTTGACCGAATAGCTGTCTGAACTGTTTTGGGGTCATGCACGTGTGCACTTTAATATAGGTTTGAGAGTACTCCGTAAGGGGGTAGGCAGTTTAGGTTGCACTTTAGTGAACAAATGCACTTTAAGCTTTGGCTGGCACTTTCCATCTGCCAGAGATAGATAGATAGATAGATAGATAGATAGATAGATAGATATAGTGATAGATAGATATAGTGATAGATAGATATAGTGATAGATAGATATAGTGATAGATAGATATAGTGATAGATAGATATAGTGATAGATAGATATAGTGATAGATAGATATAGTGATAGATAGATATAGTGAGAGAGATAGATAGATATAGTGAGAGAGATAGATAGCTATAGTGAGAGAGATAGATAGCTATAGTGAGAGAGATAGATAGCTATAGTGAGAGAGAGATAGCTATAGTGAGAGAGAGATATAGTGAGAGAGATAGATATAGTGAGAGAGATAGATATAGTGAGAGAGATAGATATAGAGAGAGATAGATATAGAGAGAGAGATAGATATAGAGAGAGAGATAGATATAGAGAGAGATAGATATAGTGAGAGAGAGATAGATATAGTGAGAGAGAGATAGATATAGTGAGAGAGAGAGATAGATATAGTGAGAGAGAGAGATAGATATAGTGAGAGAGAGAGATAGATATAGTGAGAGAGAGAGATATATATAGTGAGAGAGAGAGATAGATATAGTGAGAGAGAGAGATAGATATAGTGAGAGAGAGAGAGATATAGTGAGAGAGAGAGAGAGATATAGTGAGAGAGAGAGAGAGATATAGTGAGAGAGAGAGAGAGATATAGTGAGAGAGAGAGAGAGATATAGTGAGAGAGAGAGAGAGATATAGTGAGAGAGAGAGAGAGATATAGTGAGAGAGAGAGAGATATAGTGAGAGAGAGATATAGTGAGAGAGAGATATAGTGAGAGAGAGATATAGTGAGATAGAGATATAGTGAGATAGAGAATATAGTGAGATAGAGATATAGTGAGATAGAGATATAGTGAGATAGAGATATAGTGAGATAGAGATATAGTGAGATAGAGATATAGTGAGATAGAGATATAGTGAGATAGAGATATAGTGAGATAGAGATATAGTGAGATAGAGATATAGTGAGATAGAGATATAGTGAGATAGAGATATAGTGAGATAGTTATAGTGAGATAGTTATAGTGAGATAGTTATAGTGAGATAGTTATAGTGAGATAGTTATAGTGAGATAGTTATAGTGAGATAGTTATAGTGAGATAGTTATAGTGAGATAGTTATAGTGAGATAGTTATAGTGAGATAGTTATAGTGAGATAGTTATAGTGAGATAGTTATAGTGAGATAGTTATAGTGAGATAGTTATAGTGAGATAGTTATAGTGAGATAGTTATAGTGAGATAGTTATAGTGAGATAGTTATAGTGAGATAGTTATAGTGAGATAGTTATAGTGAGATAGTTACAGTGAGATAGTTACAGTGAGATAGTTACAGTGAGATAGTTACAGTGAGATAGTTATAGTGAGATAGAGATATAGGGGTGTATTCACAAGAACGTGTGATAACTACCGCAAGAGTAGCGCAACGCAACTTTCAATAACGCAGCCTATCACGAAAAAATAACCCTGTGTCAACGTGGAATTCACAACAAGGCGGTACCATGCGATAGTCACCAGATAACGCGTCAAATGTCAGCGTGAAAATCAACGTCACGCCGAAAAAATGCGAAACGCGAGAAATCATGCGATAAGGCCAATCGCAGTACAAAAAGTAGCGAAAAGCAGCCTCAGGCCAGCAAATCCCACGCGTCTGGCGGGAAATTGCACCATAAAAACCACAGACACAACACACCAGAAACAAGCCAAAGCACATAGCAACATGGATGCACCCTGACACAGCGCAGAGGGCAACGCGAACCACACAACCCCCACAGACCACCAGCAAGGAACAACGGGGTCGGGGAAGGCCAAGGAGAAAAGGGAGAGGAAGACGGGGTGCAGACCGCAGGAAAAGAAGACTAAAGCCACGGAGGCGACAGAACACTACCAGTAACTGACCCACAAGCAGACCACCTGGAATGCAGTCGGAGTGCCCAAGAGGTCAATCCAGGAGGCCAAGAGGCGCTGGCAGGACATGACAACCTAAACCAGGTACAAACCCGCTGCCAACAGAAAGGCAGCAACGGCGACAGGAGGTGGCAGTCCAGCGCCACAGGAGGAGCAGGAGGAAACCCAGGCCACAGTCATCAGTGTGGAGAGGGTGCAAGGAGTAGGGAGTACGGACACAGCTCGACAGGACCGGACACAACAACAACAGGGTGAGGATCCAACAGGGACTGGGGGGACGGGGGGTGATGGGCACAATGCCACACATGCACAATGAGGTGTAACACACTTCACACCCACAATTACCCAGGGACATGTCCCCCATCCCCGTGGCACATTGCAGCACACACACATAGCAATCACAGCACATACCATGACAATGTGGCACAAAGTGCAACACCCACACTGTAGAACAGAGGACACAACTGGGTCTACCCAGGCGCAGAAACAGAACAATCACATTGGACAGAGCAGGGAACTGTGAGATGCACATCTACCCCTACAACCCCACATCAGCCATGTAGGCCAAATGTAAACTGTCCCAACTCAAATAGCCACCACCGCCCAAACAGTCACAATGTACATTGTCACACAGTCTGCATGTCGACAAGAACAAGGCGCCAACACAATGCCAAAATGCACCTCCCGTTCACAATGCAGAGGGACAAAACACCTCCAGCAGGTCAGAACAGACAACCCATCAGTGATGCCCGTGACGAACACCACAGCCCAGACACCGACGCCCTACAACAGCCCATGGACATCCCACACAACCCACCACCAGGACCAGGGCAGACAAGCTACTCAGAGGAGAACCCAGACCCTGCAACAGACCACACAGCATTAAGCACCCGCAATCACGGCTGGCTCACAACACTTCACCCACCCACACATGGCACCCCAATGCCAGGTGTCAGAACGCCAAAAGGAGGTGGCCCAACAGGTGCAGGTGTTGCCCAACCCATGGAATGCGAACTAGAACCCATACATGGGTGTCCAATACCCTTCAGGGACCACCTACACCCCACAAAGGAGACCCACACTGCCATAGAGACACATGCAGATGCACATACCCAGTACAGAACCACGCCCAGGGGCACGCACATATCAGTCACACACCCACGTTGGCTCTGCGTACGACGGCACAGTCCACTCCCCTTACGAATTGAGTGGGTGACCACAAAGCTACATGTCCAGGTTCTAGCCCGCTGCCTGCGCTGACATGTCTGCGTCCGCTGTACACAGCACAATGTAATGTCGTAGGGCCCAGGGCCCCCATGCATACAACAAGACCACAGGGACACATGCACATATCATGTTGAACTGGCTACGGCACATGCGCCCGGCCCCTTTATTGGCAGGGCCACATGTACAGTGACGCCTGTGCTGGATGTGTGTGGGGTGAGTATAAGCCAGCCCGCACGGAGTGCTTGGTGCTGCCAACAACCTGAAAAGTGGACACCAGTGTCATGGAAACAGAAAACACCAGCACAACAGAGTCAAATGCAGAGCAACATGGAGGGATCGGAGTAAGGCCAGAGGTCACCCAATATTCAGTCTGGACGTTTCGTGAGTTGCAGTGCACTGAGGTAGGGGCACTAGAGAAGAGCGCGCTCATGTGAAGAAATTGCTAGGATTATGTCCCTTCGGGTTAGTCCTGATGCAGATGCAGGTGTGTTACACCTGCATCAACTTCCTCATCAACGTCCCAGGTCTCCCACACTGCCTGAGGTGACAGTTGCGTCCGCAGTCCACAGCGCAATACTCAGTTTTAGATCCAGGTGTGTAGCTTGACTACCGCCACCAGTCTGCATTCCTGCCTTGGGGCTGTTGCCACCTGCCCTCCCATTGTCTGTGCCTTCTCCCGTCCGCACACTTGACACATCCTCCTCCTCATGGTCCCAGGTCTTCCCCACTGCATGAGGTGACATTGCCGCGCAACCTCACAACAGCACAAAACTTAATCAGTAACCGACAATGGCTTGCGGTGCACTGAGTCACTGGCACCTGGAGTGCTGAGCAGGGTATCAGGCCGATGATGGCATCCACGACAGGTCTGAGCAACTCCGTAGGTCTGTCAGAACCACCCTTTTGACTCTGGCAGATGGCGGTTGAAGGTGGTCCTTGCGGTGGTGGCGTGTGCCTCCTGCGGTGATGCGACGTCCGGACCGGTCAAGACTCGATGCCATGTGTGGGCCCTGGTGGCCCGCAGTTGGGGCCGGAGGAGGCAGACAGCGCAGGGCCACAGACACATGGCGTTGATGACCCCAAGACCATCGCTACAGAGGCCATTCAATGTCTCAGAAGAAGGGGTCCCAGGCCTGAGCAGCACAGAGTTAGTGGCCCCAGATGCACTGGGCCGGCACAGGCACCCACCACGGGACGGTGACTTGCGGTGCAGTCAGATGGGCCATGCGACCTGAGCGGGTCCCCATCAATGTCCGAGGTGTATTTTGCGGAGGGTTTCGGGGGACAGTGGAAGGTGTCCTCCGGAAGGTCTGATGTTATCTGGAAGCAGCAAATGGAGGAGTGGAAAGCGCAACCCTCGTTTGCACCAACAATTCGGGATCAGCTACATGAGGATGAAAACTAGCCCCTAGTCCATAGACTCAAACGCCACCAATGTACGACCAGTGAGTGTCCATGAATGTCGGGGAACAAACGTAGTGGCACAGGTGCTGTGAGGGGATGCAGTCTGCGATGATGCCGGTACACATATGTGAACTCCAAGAATGCCAAATCAAGGCTCTGTGACCTACTGGACCGCAGTGTAGGCCGGAGGCAGCGGTCAGCAGTGGCCCACAGCCACGGGTCGTTGGCTCGCGAGGCACAGAGTTAGTGACACAGTGGCAGTTGTCGGTAGTGTTCAATCACCTCCGTGACGCTGATCCTGTTCCCTCCGGACTGCAACGTGTCATCCTCTTACGCCCCTCCGTGCGTGCGAAGAAATGTATTCTGCCTTTTGAATTACCGATGTTCAGTTCCAAATATGTGATCCCACTCGTGCGCAGCGTAGGCCGAGGGCAGTGGTCCGCGTAGGCCCACAGACACGTGTGGTTGTGATGCCATGCACAGACTTGTTGCCACCACATCGGAGGGTGTATTGTGAATTGTTCTATGCCATAAATAATGTTCACTGCCATGGTGTAATCAAGACTCAGTTCCAAATGTGTGACCTACCTGACCGTGGTGTAGGCCTGAGGCAGCGGTCAGCATGGCCCATTCACCGAGTGTCTCCGGCATAGGTTGGATGGCCCCACCGGCCTGCGTTGTTCAGGTTCAGTAGCACCACGTGTAGCCGGCAGGCGTTGAACAGGGTTAGTGGCACCACGTGTAGCAGGCTGGCGTTGAACAGGGTTAGTGGCACCACGTGTAGCAGGCTGGCGTTGAACAGGGTTAGTGGCACCACGTGTCGCAAGATGCCCATATGGAACTATGCCTCACTGATCGGGGGTGGTGGGGTCTGGTGCTGTGGCCGCTGGCCCGGATTTGGGGTCACTCCCATTCATTACTCAGGACACAGTTTCACATATGGGACCTACTGGTCCGAAGAGTAGGCCGGGGGCGGCAGTGGAGTACGTCAACGAAAAAGGAATAAAGCGGGCCGGTGTCGTGGAGGCCGTGATGGTCTGAGGTGGCTGCCAAGGTCTCGGGCTTGGGGCTTGCGCCGGCACGTGGTGGGCCCTCCTTGACACACGCCGGTGTCGGAAGGTGATCAGTGTGGCCTGGCTGCGCAGGGGCTGGCCTGACGGGTTCGTGGTCCAGCGTGCCGGGGTCCGGCAGGCGCAGGGCATCGCAGGCAACTCCGCTCACGAGAATGGCGTCGGCCTCGTGGCGAGGTGGGAGGCTCCGCCCTGGCAGAGACGTGGGTCTTTCCGGAAGAGGACCACACCCAGGCCTACGTGCTTTTTATTCACACCCCTACGCTGGCGTGGCGTACGCCGGGCCATCCCACTCCGCTGACGCTTAGGGGGGGGCGTAACAGGCAACATTTCCGCGACGTCCCCCACTGGCTGGGGTGACATGGTGGCGTCCAACGTCCACTACACTCTATACGCAAGTGGTGTATGTCGCCATGGATATGGGTGTGTTCTGCATACTGCGAGGTGTCCAGCAGATCTCTGGCAATCTTGGCATTGTGTACTTTCCCAATCATGGTTCTACTGCATCCTTCACACATGCCTGGTTGCCACCTCTCCCCACATTCGGCTATTATGTGGCTGAGGTGCCATGCCGTTGCTGGCTCATATTCAGGGCTTGCCCATGTGGACATTGTAAGTTGTTCTGTCGTGTCTGGTGGGTGGGCATATTGTTGTGCCTGTTGTATGTGGTTTTGTGACGTGTGCATTGCCAGCGTTGTGAGTTGCATGGTTGTGGAGTTGAGGTGTGTGGGGTGTTCATTTGTATATTGCCAAGGGGCTGTGCATTTCCCTTGTTGCCATCCTGGGAACGCTGGTTGATGGGCTGTCGGAGGATGAAGGTATCATGCACACTGGCTGTGTATTTGAAGGCGACATTGTTGGGTGTTCCACGGTGTTCTGTTGTTGCCTGCACATTGGTGTGAGACGTGTGCTTCCTGTTGCGGTGATTGTGTGCTGTGTCACCAGGGGGCACAGGTAGTACATGTGTGCTGTGTATTGCCCCCGACACGTGCGTGCATCCTGCTATGGCGTATGGGCCTTGCTTGGTCTCCAGCGGATCCTGCGCATTGTGTTGTACGTATGGGGACTGGGGTACCAGGGTGATGGTGATGTCCAGGACAGGTGTGGGGGACTTGGATGTGGCTGGCTGTGAGACTCCTCCGACTCTGGCGGGTGTTGGATGGGGGTCCCAGGGGCCAACAGGTGCAGACACGCCATCAGCTTTGTGTGGGGTGGGATGTTGGTTGTCCGCTGTGTTGTTGCCGTAGGCCTGTTAGGTGATGATGGTCAGGATGCGTAGGTTGGTTGTCCCCTTCAGCCTGTAGTGGACGGTGACATTGTCAGATGTTGGGTCTGTGCTGCCGGTACGTTTCCTGGGGTTCCGCTGTCTTTGCGCTGCGGTGGTCTTGGGGGGGGGGGGGGGGTGTTCCGGGTGTGGGTTGGGGTCCTGGGGTGGTGGAGGTGGGTGTTGGGGCCCTCTTGGGTGTCCGGGCCGCATGATGGGTGGCTCCATGGCATCTGTTGCCCTTCGGATGTGGCCCTGGGCTGTGCTCTCTTTTGTGGTGCTGGCTGCCGTCCGACTTTACACCAGGTCAGAGCAGGTGTAGATTTCCTGGTGCTAACGCGCCTTATCGCCTGTTTTGTGTTTTTATCGCGGATGTGGCTGGTCGTTGTGAATGTTGAGGTGTGCTGTTGTCTCGGCTTTTGTCACGGGAACGCCTACTCTGCATCGCATTAGCGATATTTGCGGGGGTCCTCTGTGGTGATGTTTTTTGCGGCTGCTATCGCGGGTAAACTGGTGCTGTGGGCTGTTAACACCGGCTTGTGAATGGGGGGGTAAATTTATCACGACTTTGGCTGCGATAAAGTGCCGTTAATTCGGCGATAGCTCCTTGTGAATATGCCCCATAGAGATAGAGTGAGATAGAGATAGAGTGAGATAGAGATAGAGTGAGATAGAGATATAGTGAGATATAGTGAGATAGAGTGAGATAGAGTGAGATAGAGATATAGTGAGATAGAGATATAGTGAGATAGAGATATAGTGAGATAGAGATATAGTGAGATAGAGATATAGTGAGATAGAGATATAGTGAGAGAGATATAGTGAGATAGAGATATAGTGAGAGAGATATAGTGAGATAGAGATATAGTGAGAGAGATATAGTGAGATAGAGATAGATATAGTGAGAGAGATATAGTGAGATAGATATAGTGAGATAGATATAGTGAGATAGAGATGTAGTGAGATAGAGATGTAGTGAGATAGAGATGTAGTGAGATAGAGATATAGTGAGAGAGATAGAGTGAGATAGATATATAGTGAGATAGAGATAGATATATAGTGAGATAGAGATGTAGTGAGATAGAGATGTAGTGAGATAGAGATGTAGTGAGATAGAGATGTAGTGAGATAGAGATAGATATATAGTGAGATAGAGATATAGTGAGATAGAGATATAGTGAGATAGAGATATAGTGAGATAGGAGATGTAGTGAGATAGAGATGTAGTGAGATAGTTATAGTGAGATAGTTATAGTGAGATAGTTATAGTGAGATAGTTATAGTGAGATAGTTATAGTGAGATAGTTATAGTGAGATAGTTATAGTGAGATAGTTATAGTGAGATAGTTATAGTGAGATAGTTATAGTGAGATAGTTATAGTGAGATAGTTATAGTGAGATAGTTATAGTGAGATAGTTATAGTGAGATAGTTATAGTGAGATAGTTATAGTGAGATAGTTATAGTGAGATAGTTATAGTGAGATAGTTATAGTGAGATAGAGATATAGTGAGATAGAGATATAGTGAGATAGAGATATAGTGAGATAGAGATATAGTGAGATAGAGATATAGTGAGATAGAGATATAGTGAGATAGAGATAGATATATAGTGAGATAGAGATGTAGTGAGATAGAGATGTAGTGAGAGAGATAGAGATATAGTGAGAGAGATAGAGATATAGTGAGAGAGATAGAGATATAGTGAGAGAGATAGAGATAGAGAGAGATAGAGATAGAGAGAGATAGAGATAGAGATATAGTGAGATAGAGATGTAGTGAGATAGAGATGTAGTGAGAGAGATAGAGTGAGAGAGATAGAGTGAGAGAGATAGAGATAGAGTGAGAGAGATAGAGATAGAGTGAGAGAGATAGAGAGAGTGAGAGAGATAGAGATATAGTGAGAGAGATATAGTGAGATAGAGATAGATATAGTGAGAGAGATATAGTGAGATAGAGATAGAGTGAGATAGGGTGAGATAGTTATAGTGAGATAGAGATAGAGATATAGTGAGATAGAGATATAGTGAGATAGAGTGAGATATAGTGAGATAGAGATAGAGTGAGATAGAGATAGAGTGAGATAGAGATAGAGTGAGAGAGATATAGTGAGATAGAGATAGATATAGTGAGAGAGATATAGTGAGATAGAGATAGATATAGTGAGATAGAGATATAGTGAGATAGAGATATAGTGAGATAGAGATATAGTGAGATAGAGATATAGTGAGAGAGATATAGTGAGATAGAGATAGATATAGTGAGAGAGATATAGTGAGATAGAGATAGATATAGTGAGATAGAGATATAGTGAGATAGAGATGTAGTGAGATAGAGATGTAGTGAGATAGAGATGTAGTGAGAGAGATAGAGATATAGTGAGAGAGATAGAGATAGAGAGAGATAGAGATATAGAGAGATAGAGATATAGTGAGATAGATATATAGTGAGATAGAGATGTAGTGAGATAGAGATGTAGTGAGAGAGATAGAGTGAGAGAGATAGAGTGAGAGAGATAGAGATAGAGTGAGAGAGATAGAGATAGAGTGAGAGAGATAGAGATAGAGTGAGAGAGATAGAGATATAGTGAGAGAGATATAGTGAGATAGAGATAGATATAGTGAGAGAGATATAGTGAGATAGAGATAGATATAGTGAGATAGAGATATAGTGAGATAGAGATGTAGTGAGATAGAGATGTAGTGAGAGAGATAGAGATATAGTGAGAGAGATAGAGATAGAGAGATAGAGAGAGTGAGAGAGATAGAGATATAGTGAGAGAGATAGAGATAGAGTGAGAGAGATAGAGATAGAGTGAGAGAGATAGAGAGAGTGAGAGAGATAGAGAGAGTGAGAGAGATAGAGAGAGTGAGAGAGATAGAGATCGAGTGATAGAGATAGAGATCGAGTGAGATAGAGATATAGTGAGATAGAGATATAGTGAGATAGAGATATAGTGAGATAGAGATATAGTGAGATAGAGATATAGTGAGATAGAGATATAGTGAGATAGAGATATAGTGAGTTAGAGATATAGTGAGATAGTTATAGTGAGATAGAGATATAGTGAGATAGAGATATAGTGAGATAGAGTGAGATAGAGTGAGATAGAGATAGAGTGAGATAGAGATAGAGTGAGATAGGGTGAGATAGTTATAGTGAGATAGAGATAGAGATATAGTGATATAGAGATATAGTGAGATAGAGATATAGTGATATAGTGAGATAGAGATATAGTGAGATAGAGATATAGTGAGATAGAGATAGAGGTAGAGTGAGATAGAGATGTAGTGAGATAGAGATATAGTGAGATAGAGATATAGTGAGATAGAGATATAGTGAGATAGTTATAGTGAGATAGTTATAGTGAGATAGTTATAGTGAGATAGTTATAGTGAGATAGTTATAGTGAGATAGTTATAGTGAGATAGTTATAGTGAGATCGTTATAGTGAGATCGTTATAGTGAGATCGTTATAGTGAGATCGTTATAGTGAGATAGTTATAGTGAGATAGTTATAGTGAGATAGTTATAGTGAGATAGTTATAGTGAGATAGTTATAGTGAGATAGTTATAGTGAGATAGTTATAGTGAGATAGTTATAGTGAGATAGAGATATAGTGAGATAGAGATATAGTGAGATAGAGATATAGTGAGATAGAGATATAGTGAGATAGAGATAGATATATAGTGAGATAGAGATGTAGTGAGATAGAGATGTAGTGAGATAGAGATGTAGTGAGATAGAGATGTAGTGAGAGAGATAGAGATAGAGTGAGATAGAGATAGAGTGAGATAGAGATAGAGTGAGATAGAGATATAGTGAGATAGAGATATAGTGAGATAGAGATATAGTGAGATAGAGATATAGTGAGATTGAGATAGAGATATAGTGAGATAGTTATAGTGAGATAGAGATATAGTGAGATAGAGATATAGTGAGATAGAGATATAGTGAGATAGAGATATAGTGAGATAGAGATATAGTGAGATTGAGATAGAGATATAGTGAGATAGAGATATAGTGAGATTGAGATATAGTGAGAGAGAGAGATATAGTGAGATAGAGTGAGATAGAGATAGAGTGAGATAGAGTGAGATAGGGTGAGAGTTATAGTGAGATAGAGATATAGTGAGATCGAGATATAGTGAGATAGAGAGATAGAGATATAGTGAGATAGAGATATAGTGAGAGTGAGATAGAGATATAGTGAGATAGAGATATAGTGAGATAGAGATATAGTGAGATAGAGATATAGTGAGATCGAGATATAGTGAGATAGAGATAGAGTGAGATAGAGATATAGTGAGATAGAGGGAGTTATAGTGAGATCGAGATATAGTTATAGTGAGATAGAGAGAGATAGTGAGAGAGAGAGATAGTGAGATAGAGATAGTGAGATAGAGATAGTGAGATAGAGATAGTGAGATAGAGATAGAGATATAGATAGATAGATAGACAGATAGATAGATATTATATATGGTAATTGGTGCTGGGTTAATTGCTTGGTTTTTGCTATGCAAGTCCCAGGGGAGATTATTATTGGTGGGACTTTCTGCAGAACACGAGAATAGATTCCTCTGTAAAATTTAAATGACCGTTATAGCCCAAAGTTGCGAACGTTTCGCAGAATTATCAAAAAACCCTTGCACTTACTGACCACTGGGGGGAGGCCTTTCCAACAAAAATAGAACTCACATGCCTATCCAGAAGGTTTCATAGTTCGTGTATTGATTTTTTCTTGATCTCTAAAGCCCTGATTTTTAAGGGCCAGCAGACCCTCCCCAATGGTTTCTTGGACCACGCGATTCTAGATTTGGAGATTTTTGTGGAAAGAGGCACTCCACGAGTTAGGAGATGGGTTTTTAATAAACAGTTTACAAGAGGAGGGATGGGTCCGGATATGTAAATAACAGATTAAGGAATTTCTGATAAGGAACCATGGGTCCGCCCCACCAAACATGGTGTGGAATGCTTTAAAAGCATATGTAAGGGAGCTGGTGACAGCGAAGGATGTGGCAAATATCAGAAATCCTAGAGAACAGAAGCAAATTCTAGAAAAGACTGTACAGGAAATGCACGATAAATTGAAGACAATTGTCTGCAGCAAATAGAAAATAGCTGGAGATGCCTAAACAGGCGTTGAGTGACTTCTATCATACTAAGTGCTGTGCATCCAATCGGGTCTATATGCAGAGGGTATAAGAGGAGAGTAATTTTACGGGAAGGCACGAGAACAAGCTACAAGAAATATGATTCATGCTCTGAAGGGCCCAGTTTCTGGGGCTAGTTGCAGGGAAAACTGGGTGAAATTTAGCTTTAACACAACAGGCAAATTTATAGTCCGAATCAAATAATCGATAAGGAAGCTATAGGAAAATTTCTGGTAGGGCTGAATATTCCCACTCTTACTGAGGAGGATGTTGAAAATATATCCTGCCCCTTTTCGAAAGATGAACTGGTTGAGGCGGTTAAAAGCCTCCCAAACTGCAAGCTATGTGGCCTAGAATGCTTCCCGGCCGAATTTTGTAAATTGTTCCTGAAGGTGATAGTGGATTATCTATTAGTGGTTGCCAATGCCTTTATGAGGATGGCTGTGTACCTGCCTCATTTAATATGGTAAAAGAGGTTTGTTTAAAAAAAAAAAAAAAAAAGGAAGGCGAAGTTATTAGCCAACAGATTTAATTCCATAGATGCAAAATTAATACACCAGGACCAGAATGGTTTTATAGCTGGACAACAGTTAGGAACAAATACACACTATTTAGCTGAGACGCTGGATTATCTCTCAGTCAATAATACTCATGCCGTATTTTTTCTATTGGATGCAGATAAGGCCTTCAACCTCGGAGCCTGGGAAATGCTTTTTTGTATTCTGGCTAAATTTGGAATACCTACCTAGATCCAGAGGTTGATGTATAAGATGTAAAAAATGCCAAAGCCAGGATTAGTTAATGCCACTGCAAATCTGCCATGGCACTCGGCAGGGATGTCCCCTGTCACCGGTTTTATTTGCTTTTTTTTTTTAATCAAGCCATTAGTGATCGCTATTAGGGAAAACAGAGATATTCACCCTCCTATGCCACAGATGGGAAAAGATAAAACTGTATGCCAATGACAATGTTGCTTCTGGATGCTAATATGTGTTCACAGGAAAAAGCCTTTGAGATTTTTTCTCTATATCAGGAATTAGGGGGCTATAAAATTAACAGATAGAAAGGAAAATGCTACTTACCAGTATGCATCTGTTCTTGGCATGTAGAGCTGTAGATTCGTATACTTGTGCATAGATCGCCATCTGGTGTTGGGCTCGGATGTTTGCACTTTGTTTTTGTCTTGGAAGAAGTCTTTTGTAGTCCCAAGGTAGGTGACTCCTCCTTAGGACGATAGTGTGCATGGGCATCGACTCCATCTCCAGATTGTTTTGCCATGAAGGGTTATGATGGAGTTAGTAAGAAATAGAAAAGGATGTCCATGTGTAATGTATCTAAGTAAGATAGTACTGGAACAGATAGAGGTATCCGGGGAGGCAGGTGGGCGTATACGAATCTACAGCTCTACATGCCAAGAACAGATGCACACTGGTAAGTAGCATTTTCCGTTGGAGGCATATGAGCTGTAGATCGTATACTTGTGCATAGACTATACAGCAGTTACCTCGTTAGCGGTGGCTACCTGTATCTGTTGCAGTGGTTTGAAAAAGTGTTCTTAATACAGCCTGGCCCACACTAGCTTGTTGTTTTGCTTGCACGTCTACACAATAGTGTTTTGTGAACGTGTGTGGTGTAGACCAAGTTGCTGCTTTGCAGATGTCATCTAGGGGAATGTTCCCTAAGAATGCCATAGATGCCCCTAGTTTACGTGTGGAGTGAGCCTTAGGGGGAATGGTTAAGGTGCGTTTGGCTTTAGCATAGCATATTTGGATGCATTTAACAATACACCTTGCAATCCCTGTTTTTGAAATAGGATTGCCTTTATGAGGTGGGGAGAAAGCCACAAAAAGTTGCTTAGTCTTTCTAAAGGATCTTGTTCTTTCAATGTAGTAAAGTATCGCTCTTTTTACGTCTAGCGTGTGAAGAGCCCGATCTGCTACTGAGTCTAGTAGAGGGAAAAACACTGGGAGTACTACAGACTGGTTAAGGTGGAAAGCAGAGACGACTTTAGGTAGAAATTTTGGGTTAGTCCTAAGAACCACTTTGTTATGATGGATTTGGAGAAATGGTTCTTGTATGGTTAATGCCTGGAGTTCACTGACTCTTCTGAGAGAGGTGATTGCAATTAGGAAAGCTACTTTCCAGGTGAGACATTGTAATTCGCATTTATGCATAGGTTCAAATGGGGGACCCATGAGCCTGGTAAGTACCACATTTAGGTTCCATAGTGGAGAGGGTGGAACTATTCTTTTAAGTCCTTCCATAAATGCCTTGATAGCTGGTATCCTAAACAGAGACAAGTGTTGCCTGTTTTGAAGATAGGCTGCTATTGCCGCAAGATGTAGTCTAATGGATGTATACGCTAGGTTACATTGTTGTAGATGCAAAAGGTAACAGATGATGTCTTGAATAGAAGCGTCTAGTGGGTTGATTTTGTTATTTGTAAAGCAAATTACAAATCTTTTCCACTTTTGGCATAGCAAGCTCTTGTGGTAGGACGTCTAGCCTCTTTAATGATGTTCATGCAGTCTGGCGGGAGATTAAGGTAGCCAAACTCCAAGATTTCAGGTGCCAGATCGCAAGGTTGAGTTGACTGGGATCTGGATGCCTGATCTCTCCATGGTTCTGAGTGAGAAGCTTGGGTGAGAGGCGTAGCTTTTGATGAGGAACTACTGATAGTTCGAGGAGGGTTGTGAACCATGGCTGTCGGGCCCATGTTGGAGCAATTAGGATCAGTGTGAGGGAATGCTGTTTGAGTTTCTGAATCACTCGCGGAATGAGTGGGAGAGGCGGAAAAGCGTAAGCAAATTTGCCTGACCAGTTCATCCATAGCGCATTGCCTTTGGACAATGGGTGTGGATACCTGGATGCGAAGCTTGGGCATTTTGCGTTTTGGTGTTTGGCGAACAGGTCTATTTCTGGGTGGCCCCACATTTGAAAGAATGGAAGCAGAACTTGAGGATGAAGTTCCCATTCGTGGATCTGCTGTGTTTGGCGACTGAGTAGATCCGCAATTTGATTGTGTACTCCTGGGAGATGTTCTGCAAGGAGATATACGTTTTGAAGAATGGCCCATCTCCATATGCTTTGAGCTAGGTGTGAAAGCTGGAGAGAGAGTGTGTCCCCCCTGTTTTTGTATGTAATACATTGCTGTTATGTTGTCTATACGGACTAGAACAGCTTTGCTTACGAGGTGGAGTTGAAAAGATTTTAACGCTAGGAAGATTGCCAACAATTCCAGGTAATTTATGTGGATATGTTTTTGTTGAGGGGTCCATATGCCCTGAATGGTATGGGTTTGAAGATGAGCTCCCCAACCGGTGAGCGATGCGTCTGCTGTTAGCACTATCTGTGGAACCGGGTCGAGGAACGGCCGCCCTTTGGAAAGGTTTTGCGTGTTCCACCACTGCAGAGAGCGATGGGTGCGGTCGTCTACCAACACCAGATCTGTTAGCTGACCTTGAGCCTGGTTCCACTGACGTGCCAAACACTCCTGTAAGGGACGCATTTGGAGTCTTGCATAAGGGACGATGAGAATGCAAGAGGCCATCATCCAGATTAGCTGCATGAACACTCGCGCTGGTAGTGAGTGTTGAGGCTGAAATTTTTGTATTAGAGCTTGTATGGCACTTATCCTGACTGGGTTGGGGTATGCTAGAGCTTTTGAAGTGTCTATTGTAGCCCCTAGATATTGTTGTATGCTGGATGGTTGGAGGTAGGATTTGGTGAGGTTTACCGTGAATCCCAAGTCGTGAAGCAGTTGGATTGTTTTGTGTGTGTGTTGCACACAGCTGCTGTGTGACTTGGCTTTTAATGAGCCAGTCGTCCAGATAAGGGAAGACATGAATGTGCTGTCTTCTTAAGTGGGCTGCAACTACTGCGAGACACTTGGTGAAGACTCTGGGTGCTGTAGTCACCCCGAATGGGAGGACCTTGAATTGGTAGTGTTGACCATCTACCACGAACCTGAGATATTTCCTGTGAGCGGGGTGAATGGGAATATGAAAGTAGGCGTCCTTTAAATCCAGTGGAGAGAAAGTCGCCCTGTTGAAGTAGTGGGAGCACCTGTTGGAGAGTGACCATGTGGAAGTGATCCGACTGAATGTAGAGGTTTAGTGGTCTGAGGTCCAATATGGGCCTGAGAGAGCCGTCCTTTTTTGGAATTAGGAAATAGAGGGAGTAAACCCCTGTGCCTTGGTGAGGCAAGGGGACTGGTTCTATTGCATGTTTTTGTAATAGGGAGAGAACCTCTTGTTTGAGAAGTGTTAGATGTTCCGAGGACATTGGACGTTGTCTGGGAGGAATGTTTGGGGGGTAGAGATGAGTTTCAGGAGTAACCATACTGGATAATTTGTCTTACCCACTTGTCTGTTGTGATTGAATTCCAGACAGGTAGGAACTGTGAGAGACGTCCCCCGACAGGAGTGGGATGATCGGGGGGAAGTGCAGGGAAGTCACTGTTTGGTGGTAGGGGAGGTGCGGTTACTGTTGCCGCAACCTCTTCCCTTACCATTGTTGCCTCTGTAGCCTCCGCGAAAGTATCCTTTGGAGGACGTTTGAGTGGGGCTCTTATGGGACGAAGAGGGATGTTCTGAGCCAATGGTTTTGGAGCCGGCTCTGTAGAAGGAGCGGCGAAAGAGCCTTTAGGGGAAGGCAATTGTAAGGCCCCCATAGACTTAGCAGTTTCCGTATCTTTTTTCATTTTTTCCAAAGATGTGTCAACTGAGGGCCCGAAAAGATGCTGTTGATCAAAGGGCTGATTTAGAATAGCAGATTGTACCTCCTGTTTGAATCCGGAGACCCGGAGCCAAGCGTGCCTGCGCAACAAAACGCTAGTGTTAATGGCGCAAGATGCGGTATCAGCCGCGTCGAGCGCACATTTAATTGAGGCGTTTGTGATCAATTTCCCCTCTTGGATAAGGTCGTTGGCCTTTTGTTTGTACTGGTCAGGAAGGTGTTGCATGAGCTTTTCAAGCTCGTCATAGTGAGCCCTGTTGTACCTGGCCAATAAAGCTTGGGCATTGGCAATCCGCCAATGATTTGCAGCCTGTGACGCAATACGTTTACCAGATGCGTCTATTAATTTGGACTCCTTATCAGGAGGGGGGGGGGTGTCGCCTGTACTCTGTGAATTTGCCCTCTTGCGTGCGTCAGACACAAGAGAATCCAAAGGGACCCGACCTTTAATGTAAATTGGGTCATTGGGAGCTGCCTTATACTTTTTATCTACCCTGGTGTTGAGAATTCTGGCTCCGACAGGGTCCTTAAAAACTTCTGGGGCATGTTTGAGCATGCCTTTTAACATTGGCAGGGTGTGTGTGGATGTTTGCGAAGGTGCAAAGGTTTCAAGTAAAAAATCTTCCTCTAAGGGATCAGAATGTAACTGTACCCCGTGGTATTGGGCAGCCCTATTGATTAGTTGCGCAAACCCAATGTTGTCATCTGGTGGTGATGGCCTAGATGGATAGAGGTCCGGGTCATTATGTAGGTCGGGATCTGTGTTGTAGTCATCCCAAGGGTCTACGTCGTGTGGAATGGTATGTGCTGCATCATCCCCATGTGGATCTATATTCCCACCCCTATCGGTATGATCATCCTCGTTATCTGATGTTTGAGGTGAAAAAATAGGTTGTGGGGAGTGTGGTGGAGAAATTAGAAGATTTGGATCAACTGGAGGAGGAGAAGGAGGCGGGGAGGTGTTAGTACTTATCTCCTTTCGTTTCAAGGGTATTTCAGATTCCTCTGAAGTGTCCAGTTTCCTCTTTTTGGAGGCTTGGCGACGACTTTGCCAGTCTGTGGGTCAATAAAAAGAGTTTTTTGTTTTGGATCCGAAAAATCAGGTACAGGCTGTGTGGGTAAAATGTCTTTATTCGGTGCCGAAGATTTTGGGTCAGAATGTTCTTTGGACCGAGTGTCTGAGGCTTTTTGTGGGGTCTTGGACTCCTTAGATTTTTGTGGCTCCAAGACTTTTTTCGGCTCCGCCGATTTTTGGGATTCCAAAGCAGTTTTCGGCTCCGAAGATTTTTTCGGTTCCGAATGTTTGTCTTTGGTCTGTTTCGACGCCGAGGGCTTCGGTGTCGAGGTTGTCTTTGGCGTCGACGAAGAAGTGCGTGGCACGTCTTTGGTCTGGTGCTTCGGTGCCGAAGGTGACTTTTTGGCACCGGAATGGGGTTGGCTCGAGCCCGAGCCGGAAGGCTTATGTTTAGGTTTCATAGCCGGGCCCGAGGGTGGGGCGTCTGAGACATGTTGCCGGTGTCGACCTGAGCCAGAGGGCGAGGGTGTTACCGGAGCCTTAGGTTTGGTTTTTGGGAGAGGGGTTTCGGTACTCACGGACCGCTGAGCCGGGGTGACTGTCTCCTCTTCGACGTCGGAGTCATCAGCCTCGGAGACGTCTTCATCACCACCTTGTTGTTCCGGCTGGACATTGGGATCTGCTCCGAAGATGTCCGGAATCGAGCTGCTTCTGCAAGACATTTTGTGACGTCGAGCCCGACGATCACGGATGGTTTTCTTCGATCTGAACGATGCACAGGCCTTGCAGTTTTTGTCTTCGTGCTCCGGGAAGAGGCAGAGATTACAAACCTCGTGCAAGTCCGTGTGTGGGAACTTAGCACCACACCCGGGGCATTTTTTGAAAGAAGTGCTTTCCATTGACTGCAGGCGTGGTCGGCGCGGATAGGCCCAACGGCCCGCGTCGAAGATCGAGGAGTTTGTTTTAAGATGCGCGTCGAAAGGGAAACGCGATCGAGACAATACCATAGAGTGGAGATGGATTGCGCGTCGAAGGGAGATTCGAAACCGATATCGACCCGGAGCGCAGCAAATCACATCCGAACCCGATGGCGGAAAAAAACAATCTGGAGATGGAGTCGATGCCCATGCACACTATCGTCCTAAGGAGGAGTCACCTACCTCGTGACTACAAAAGACTTCTTCCAAGTCAAAAACAAAGTGCAAACATCCGAGCCCAACACCAGATGGCGATCTATGCACAAGTATACGATCTACAGCTCATATGCCTCGAACATGGAAGTTATTCTTTGTTGCTGTAATTTGGACAAATTACTTCCAGATATAGCCGCTTGTGTAAATGATCACCCGAAGAGATATCTGGGCATTAAATATTCTTCAAAGATTGAAGATTTGTACAATCTTAATTTTGTCCCGTTGCTTTTAAAAGTTAAAGCTATGTTTGCACGGTGGAGCTCTCTTCCTTTGAGTATTCTTGGGAGGGTAGCCCTGATTAACATGGCAGTTCTCCCGCTGTTTAGCTTCTTCTTTTCTGCTATACCATATGTGTTCACAACATCAGTTTTTAACAAAGTGGAATCTCTTTTTGCATCTTTTATCTGGCAAAATAAAACTGCTATGTTAGCCCTTGGCACTTTATATGATGGGCTGGAGGAAGGTGGTTTAGCGCTCCCCAACTTGAGGGACTACTATTTTGCACAATACATGTCAAGATTTACTGTGAAACTGAGATCAGGTGGAATTTTTAAGAACAATCTTATTCGACTGATCTTAATTGAATATGATACTTGAGACGTGTTAAATCTAACAAAGTGACCTAACAAAGTTCGTTATATAAGCTTGAGGTGGCTTTTTAGGAAACGCAGGGATCTTTACAGGAGAGATGCTATTCCCCACATTAATGCAGCTACACCCTTGACAGAATTGGCTGGGGATTCAGGGGACAAGATGGATCCTAGCATCGTCTGTAACTGGGAGAGAATGGGGGTTAGTAAGGTAGCGGATTTCATGATTGAAGAAAAGTGGAAGATTTTGTCTAAAATCCAAGAATTCGTTCAAGGTAATTTTCTGCTCCTATACAATTCTGGCCAGTAAATTTAGTAATCTGGAGATTGGACAGATATGGGGTAGCCAAAAACTCGTAGCAGATTTAGTGGAAGCCCGATCTTAAAATGGGAGAAGAATGGAAAAGACTGCTCACATCTCGATCTGTGTCTAAAGGCAATTAATAAATGGGAGAAATATTAAGGGCTCAAATTAACTAGTAAGTTGTGGGATGAAATTAACCTATTGAATTTTAAGGTAATAAGGGGAGCCAATTGGCGGAGAATTAAATTCTATACGAATACCCCACAATTTTTAGCCCAAATTAACCCTACATGGTCAAGTCCCTGTTTTAGATGTAGTTCGGGGGCTGCTGCAAACTGGTCCCACGTAATTGGGCAGTGCGCTGCCATCCAAGAATTCTAGAAAGAGATATTTGGGTTCTTAGAAAAAGTTTGGCAGATACAATTAGCACCCAGTACGTGGTGGATGGTTTTGGGTTATGATCCTGCCGCTCAATTAGCTCCCAGATTCAAAAGCTGCTATATGTTGCAGTGGCTAGATCCTTACTGCTTAAAAGGAACACAATGCGGCTGATTCCCTCAGTGGGGGAGTGGGTGGCGAAGATGAAGCAAGTAAGAGACAGAGAGTGGGTATGCTCTTCGTTGTGGGTGGTTAGGAAATTTGATAAAATGTGGGGGCTGTTTATGGTAGAAATCCCAGGGTAGGATTAAGAGGTAGATTGTCCTTTTTGATATTTTTTTTTTCTTAACTCTTTTTCTATATCAATGAAATGCGCAATTTTAAGCTTGACCTGTGTGTCTCGATGGATTTTAATTGCTACGAAATTTGTTCTGCACATGTATTTCAGTGCTGGTGTTTGGTATATGTAAAATGATTATGTGCTTTTTGTTTTTTTCGCTATGATTGATCAAAAAAAAAAAAAAAAGATTTCAGAGTACATGGGTAAAGCATCCAAAACCTAGAGGCCAGCCAAAAGCTCCAGAAGCATTAGTATGACCAAAAGGCTGCACTGGGGCAGAGGGTATGGGTTTTGGAGCCTGTGGCACCTAGGGCTTTCCATGATAAGTGGAGTGGTGCCTACCCTATCCTTAAAAGGAAAGGAGAGGTCACCTATCTGGTAGACCTACACACTAGCAGGAGCCCTCACAGGGTCATCCATGTTCATCGCCTGAAGCCTTTCTATGACAGGGCTGATGTGACTATGCTCATGGTCACTGATGAGGATCAGGAAGCAGAGAGTGAACCTCTCCAGACCCCCTCTCCTGCAGCCCAAAAGATGGGTCAGTAGATGGAGTTGTCTTCTCAGACACCTTCTCTGCCCAACAGCAAGCTGACTGCAGACAAGTCCCGGAGCAATATGCTGAGCTCTTCTCACTAACCACTGGTCAGACTACCAGTGTGGACACTGAAGACAATACACCTGTCAAAAACAAAATATATAGACAGTCTGATCAAGTTAAGGAGAGCAGCAGAGTAAAGTCAGCAAGATGCTGGAATTGGGAGTCATTGAGCCCTCTGAGAGCCCCTGGGCCAGTCCAGATGTGTTAGTCCCAAAACCTCATTCCAAGGGTGGAAAACCAGAGCCGAGGTTTAGTGTGGACTATAGGGGCCTCAATGCATTAACCAAGACAGGTGAACATCCAATTCCCAGAGCTGATGAGCTAATTGACAGGTTGGGGGCAGCCACATTTCTCAGTACCTTTAGTTTGACATCAGGATACTGGCAGATTAGTTGGACTCCAGGAACAAAAGAACATTTAGCATTCTCAATCCCAGATGGGCATTATCAGTTCACGGTTATGCCCTTTGGATTAAAGAATGGCACTGCCACCTTCCAGAGGTTGGTGGATAGAGTCCTTGCTGGATTGGAAACATTTTGTGCAGCTTATCTGGACGATATTGCAGTCTACAGTTGCCACTTAGAAGGATCATCTGATCCACCTTGGGAAGGTCCTGAAGGCTCTGCAAGTTGCAGGCCTCACTATCAAGGTAAGCAAGTGCCAGATAGGGCACTGCACAGTTTTATACTGGGGCCACCTTGTAGGTGGAGGCCAAGTTCAACATTTACAGCCCAAGATCCAGACAATTCTGGACTGGGAAGCTCCAACAACCCAGATCCAAGTAAGGGCATTCCTTGGCTTGACTGGGTACTACAGGAGGTTTGTGAAGTGCTATGTCACCATTGTGGCACCCCTCACACAATATTCCTTCAAAAATATGCCAAAGAAGATAAAAGTGACAGTGAGCGGTCAAAGGCTTTTGACACCTTGAAAGAAGCAATGTGCTCAGCACCCATTCTTAAACCTCCCAACTATTCAAAGCAGTTCATACTGATGCCTCTGAACATGGGTTTGGAGAGGTCCTTTCCCAGACAAATAATGATGACCATGACTAGCCTGTTCCTTTCATTAGAAGGAGGTTATTGCCCAGAAAGCAGCGTTGGAAGGCCATTGAGAGGAAAGCCTTTGCTGTGGTTTAGTCCCTGAAGAAGCGGAGACCATACCTCTTTGGTACTCACTTCCTTGTCCAAACCGACCACAGGCCTCTCAGATGGCTGATGCAGATAAAATGTGAAAGCCCCTAACTGTTGACGTGGTCCATCTCCCTACAAGGTAGTGGAGTACAGACCTGGGACTGACCATACCAATGCAGATGGCCTTTCCAGGTTTTTTCCACTTAGATGAATACTCTCTTAGGAAAGGTTAGTCTCATGCTCTTTCATTGGGGGAGGGGGGGGTTGTAGGAACGTGTCCCTTTTTGACATGGTCCCCCCAACATTTTGCCTGGTTTCTGATGCAATTTTGACAGAAGTGCACTGGGTTCCCGCTATACAGGTCCCCAGTGCTAGATCTCTTTCCCTAAAACTATACAATTGTTCCCCCAATCTGCAATACCTTTAGCACCCCCTGTAAGTCCCTAGTAAATGGTACCCCTGGTACCTAGGAGAAGGACGCTAAGGAGGGTTCCCTGAGGGCTGGAGCATGTATTGTACCACCTTAAGGGACCCCTCAGCACCAACATGCAAACTGCCATTGCAGGCTGCATGCCAGGGTGCAGAGAAAAGTGAAAACACAGCACAGCACACCTCCTGTGTGCCGTGCCTGCAGACACTGCATGCAGAATAGGCAAGCCACCCCCTACAGCAGGCCTTACAGCCTTAAGGAGGGTGCTCTATACCTCATGTGTGGGCATAGCTGCTTGAGCAGATATGACCCTGTGATGTCTAAGTCCATTCTTAAGATATTACAAGTGAACAGGGGGCCAATTTGAGACCATGTCCTGGACACTGATGTTTACGAGTTCCCCAGTTACATGATGGCTTCACTAAAACTAGATATGTTTGGTATCAAACATCTTGAATTAATAAACCCATGATTCATGCACCCAGAGGTCACCTTACAGGTGCCCCATGAAAACCTACCGACTACTAGTGTACTGGCTGACTGGTGTAGACCCACCTGCCACCACAAACAGATTTTTGACCCCTGCAGGTGAGAGCCCACGCTCTCTGAGGGCAGAAACCATGCCTACTCTGGCCAGAGGTGCTGTCACCTCCTCCAAGTAGGATGGCTAAGTGATCAACATATCAAGACAGGAGGCTTCAAAGGCCTCCGCCACCTTTGATATGCAACCCAAGGCTTCCCCAGACAGGGGACATGCCACCCCCTGCCAGGGCCCATTTGGCACTAGGACCGGCGAACAAGTTACTTACCTTCGGTAACAATATATCTGTAAGAGACATAGATTAGTTATGGATTCCTCACCTTAGAATTACCCCCAGGCATCAGACTGGATCGGGAGAATTTTTCTTCAGCAGTACCCCTGCGCGTCGGTAGGTGGTGTCGGTCAACTCCGCGTTCGTCGTTGGCGTCGTGGTAGCCGGAATCACGTCGCGGTATCTACTTAGACGCCGCCCCTGCGCGCTGACGTCAGTTCTTTACACGACATTCCTCGCCAGAAGCGCAGAGCCATGCAAGACACTGACCTCTGGTGCACAAAACTAGGGCCCTGAAGGGAAGTCCCTTACCCTAGAAGTCAGTTCGCAGAACGGGGAGGATGGGTGGGGCGGTGAGGAATCCATAACTAATCTATGTCTCTTACAGATATATCGTTAACGAAGGTAATTAACTTGTTCATCTGAAAGAGACAATTAGTTATGGATTCCTCACCTTAGAATAGATACCCCAGCAATACCTACCCCGGAGGAGGGTCTGCGAACCAAGTTCACACCAGGAAGTCCTGGAGAACTGAACGACCAAAGAAGCCGTCTCTCCGGACTTGGCTGTCCAGGCAGTAGTGTTTAGTAAACGTGTGCAAGGAAGCCCACGTAGCTGCCTGGCAGATGTCATGAAGGGGGACCCCACGTCCCAAGGCAGTAGTGGCTGCCGTCGCCCTGGTGGAATGGGCGCGCAATCCCACTGGAGGTTCCTTTTTCGCTAAGGAATAGCAGATTTTGATGCAAAGAACGACCCATCGGGAGATGGTTCGTTTTTGCACGGCCCGACCTTTCTTGGCGCCCACATAGCCAACAAAGAGCTGGTCATCCACCTGGAATTGTTTCGTGCGATCCAGATAGAACGAAAGCGCACGTTTTGGATCTAGACGGTAGAACCTCTCTTCAACCTTGGAAGGATGCGGGGCGGAAAGAAGGTGGGCAAAGTGATGGTCTGTCCTATGTGGAAAGAGGTAACCACTTTGGGAAGGAAAGAAGGCCTAGTGCGAAGGACAACCTTGTCCGGATGAACAGCCAGGAAAGGAGGTTTGAAAGAAAGAGCCTGAAGCTCACTCACCCTGCGAGCAGAGGTGATGGCAACCAGAAAGGCAGTTTTAGGTGTCAGAAGTCTGAGAGGACAGTTATGTAGCGGCTCGAAAGGAGCGCACATAAGATAGGTCAGAACCAGGTTCAAGTCCCACTGGGGCATTACGAAAGGAACTAAAGGAAACAAGTGAGTGATGCCCTTAAGGAAGCGATTTACAATAGGGGACTTGAAAAGAGAAGGCTGGTCAGGAAGCCGAAGGAAGGCCGAAATGGCCGAAAGATAGCCTTTTAGAGTGCCCAGAGCACAGCCCTGCTGGGCCAAAGAAAGGATGAAGAGCAGAACCTCTGAAAGGGAGGCAGAAAGGGGATCCACAGCCTTTGCTGCGCACCATGCCACATATTTGTTCCATCTACAGGCGTATACCGTTTTGGTGGAGGGACGCCTGGCTGCCAAGATAACGTTACAGACTTCGGGAGGAAGGTCAAAAGCTGTCAACTGTCGCCGCTCAATCTCCACGGAAGGAGGTGGAGGCTGGACAGGTTCGGGTGGAGGACCGTTGTAAGAAAGTGGCTCTGTATATACTGTTCCCAAATAGGTACAGTGTGCACAGAGTCCACAGTCCCCAGAGGTTTGGCAGAGGCTAAAGTTAGATATAACCTTACTCTCTAAAGTGGTAGCTTGGTCGAGCAGTAAGGCAGTATCAGAGGACAGTGTAAAGCATTTGTTGTACACACTCAGTCAGCAAATGGTCTCACACACTCAAGAACTGAACTCTTGTATCAAAATATATA
This sequence comes from Calotriton arnoldi, assembly GCA_963921515.1. Lineage (NCBI taxonomy): Eukaryota > Metazoa > Chordata > Amphibia > Caudata > Salamandridae > Calotriton > Calotriton arnoldi. The sequence continues at coordinate 264,256 of CAWUFW010000580.1, forward strand.
GTTGTTTTATTTTAGAACCAACAATAGGTATCAAAATATACTTTCTCCGAATGAGTGACTTTAGTTAAATACTTTTCAAATAGGCAATAGACTTTTGAATACAATAGTTACAGTTGTTGCAATAGGCAACACAATTTCAAACACAATAATACATTGAGCTCAATGGGAATTTCTAGCTAAATGCAATAGATTACTTTTTGGATTACTTTTCTTACAACAGGACTGGATCCTAGATTCAGTCCTGGGACATCTCCTGTAAACAGTTGAGTAAAAACGTTTTGGTTACAGTTGTGATTTTTAAGGAATATTATTGTATTTTAAAAGTTGACACTTAAAAACTTTTTCACATAGAATCACCAATGTTATCCTATGGGAGGAAATTCACTTAGCAGGTAAGTGGGGTTATTGTTACTTTTTCTAACTCAGTGTTGGATCCTGGATCCAGCACTGGTGCATCTCCTGTAAACAGTTGAAAGAATGTGTTTTTGTTATACAGGCGATTTTTAACGAATATTTGTAAATTTGCAAAATCGACAAACTTTCAGCAAAAACCAGGCAATGTTATCCTATGGAAGGAAATTCAAGTTACCGGTAAGTACAGTTATGATTGGGGGGGCGCTAGAGGGTGCCAAGCATGATGGCCGCACCTCTGTGAGGCTCTTGCAGCTCGGGCCTGTATCCGGATAAAATCCTGCTCATCTCCAGAAGAATATGCAATCCACTGGCAAATTCTGAAAGGCGACACGCCAAGGAACCTGCTGCGCTGCCCTAAACCACGGCTGCAGGCCCGGAAGTGGGTAAAACTGTACTCGTTATCCCGCCCGGCAGGGAGCACAAAATGGCGACCTGACCCACTCCGGGATCGGACGGGAGCTGCTGGTACCCTGCTGCCGGACGACACGGCGCCCGAACCTCGGGAGCCCGCTGGCCTCCCGGAGCCTGTCGACTGCCTTCGCTGCCCCTGCCGACCCTGCCCCACCACCGGCTGCGGGGACTGTTGCCGCCGCGGGAAGACACTGGGCCTGAGACCTCCGAGGCGTATTGGCGAATGGCCGGAACGCACTGAAGCGGCGGAGAACGCGGAGCCGGCGGGCGACACCCGTGCTGGCTTGCCACTGAGGCGGGAGGAAGATTGCGAGAGGGCTGCCGTCCCCGGGCGGCTGCCGTGAAGCCGCTGAGAACTCTGTGCGGGCGCCCGACGGGCGGAGGTGCTCCGGACCCGCAGAGGAGGAGAGACGCTGCCATTCACGAGGTCGTCCTCTATGGGCCAGAAACACTGCCGGAAAATCTGCGGGACGCGCTGCGAACAAGGTAGGAAGATACCGCGCTCAACCCTTGCACGCCCCAACCACTGCTGCTGTGGTGCGGCTGATCCCTGAGACCTCCATCGCTGACTGCCATTAATAGAGGGGCCGCCCTGGTGGGATCGGGACAGAGTGCTACACCCCCCTGGACCACGTTAACGCCTCCCTGACCCACATCCTCTGCTGCGCGCCTGAAGGGGCCCCGTACTGGAGCCCGGCCCCTCTCGCAGTCTAGAACCTGGCGGAAGGAGGCGCGATACATGCCCAGAAGGCCATTGACCACACAGACTACCACATTTGCTATACCACCTCCCGACGGCGCGGGGCCTGGCAGCCTTGGTGTCTAGTACCCGAGACGCGGAAAGGCCCAAAAGCGCGGCGACCTGCCTGCAGGAGAACAGAGCGAGACACCGTCTGCGGATCGCGGTCCTCGGACCTCCGCTGCTGGTGTTGGTGGCTGGGCGGACGGAGCGGGCGCGACTGCCCTGCCTATGCGACTACACCCCCTTGACACTGTTCGGGTAGGGGAAGAGGCAACAGCTTTCCTCCGGGAAGAGATACTGATGCGCAAAACTATCTACTGAAATCCCTGGGCACCGCATATAACTACAGGAAGCTCCTCTCTCCAACACTGCCGACCCCTCTGTTGACACCGGCTCATTGCGCGTCTCACCTTGCGGACCCCGGGTGGGACCCCGGAAGTGCGCCCTAACTCCTACCCCCCTGGACCACGACTCTGCCTAGCCAGCTCCACTGCGACCATGGGGAAGCCAGACGGGAGGCAGCCAAAGCTGAATTTCGACACCCGCAAATCGTCTCGATCCCAGACGGAACCTGACGAGGATCAGCAGGACGCGTCGGCCCCTTCCACCGCAGATCTCAAGGAGCTCCTGCTAGTGATGCAATCGAGCTTAACCTCCATTGAGTCCAAAATGGACTCCATGAACACCAGGTTGGAAAGCCTCACGCACAGAGTGAAGAAGCACGATGACCGCCTGGTTGAGGCAGAACGGCGGATCTCGGATCTAGAAGACACGACCACCGCCACCACGAGTCGCACCCTGGAGATGGACCGAATCCTGAAAGTAATCGCAGCCAAAAACGAGGATTTAGAATCCCGCTCGAGGAGAAACAACCTCAGAATTCTTGGAATTTCGGAGTCAACAGCCACCGGAAGGGTGGAAGAATGTGTGGAGAGACTCCTAATTGCGCTATTTGGCAGAGAGGCATTTTCACAAGTCCTGGTGGTCGAACGAGCGCACCGCTCATTGGCAAATCGGCCGGCCCCTGGCGCTCCTCCCCAGCCCATTATCGCCAAACTACTTAATTAACGCGACAGAGATACCGCCCTTCGCCTCTCCAGGGAACAAGGACAATTAACATATGAAGGGATGGCGATTTCGATATACCCGGACTTCACCATGGCCGTCCAAGACCAACGCCGTAAATTCCTGCAGGTGAAGAAAAAACTTCAACAGCTTAATCTGCCCTATGCCATGTTATTCCCAGCCCGTCTCAAGGTAACGCACCAGGGCAAACAGCACTTCTTCACGAACCCGCAGCATGCCCAGGACTTCCTCAAAACTCTGCCTAAGATACCCGCGGATCAGCAGTCCCCAACGCATCACTCCGTAGAAGGCGGGAACACATCGGATGTCGAATAAGATAAATGAAAAATAATCCCCCCTTTCTTATGTAACACATTCAGAGTCTACATGAGGACGTACTCCTCCCTCCCCCCCCCGGCTGTGAGGTATACGATGATCTGGCCCGCTGCACTCCATTCATGCCCTGCGGAACATCAGACATGCTGCTGCCAATGCTTGCCCTGCATAGAGGAACTCGGGGAAACGCCACAGGCCATATGCACTGAGGACAGACTGGAGAGTCTCGACCACTGATGCTGCAGCTGATGACTACAGGACACTCTCGATACCTGCCGAATTAGCCGGCCGGGTGGGGGAAGCTAATGCTTGGTTCATAAAGCCCTTTCTCCGCCTGTATATCCTGCTGCTGGACTCTGAGAATGATGAGTCGCACTGGGGGCACAGCGCCCTGATGGATGTCTTCATGTAAACACAGAACTACCTTTCAACTAACGCCGAGATGAAACAGTACAAAGCTGCCCGAGCACCCTCGCTCTGACGAGGTGAACCTGACCGCCCTCTAGAATCCACCCGTCAGGTGAACCCTAAGTACTTCGTATCATACATGGGGAACTTGTTGAGCCCTCCGCCCCCGTTGGGGTGATGGTCACAGTTTGTTTTTGGGAGGGGGGAGGGATAGGCCACGGCGAGTTTGGGTCGCTGTTGTGGGAGGGGGGAGGCCATGGGGAATGGTTTGATAGAGAATGTTATTGCTCCACCTCACTAAAATCTGTTCATGCTGTAAATCCAGAATATAACCTTGACATACTCAATCCGATAGAACTGTGCGGAACAAATGGAGTCACGTCCTAAACCCGCCCAATATAACTTTTTAACCTGGAATATCAGAGGGCTGGGGGATCCCCGCAAACGCCGTCACATCCTCTCGTATTTAGAACGTCACCACATTCACTGTGCCATGCTTCAAGAAACACACCTCGCCCTCAACCCATCCCCCACCTTTGCAGCTCGTTGGGCAATCACTAAATGTTTCTCGTCCTACTCATCCTATGCCCGGGGTACCCTCATATTGGTGAAACGCTCGCTCCCCTACACCCCCAGTGGCTCATTTGGAGACCCACTGGGCCGTTATAGTATTCTCTGGGGTAGACTCGCCGCGCTATCCATTACACTTGTCTCCTGCTATGGGCCCAACACTGACGACCCGGAATTCTTCTGCATACTCTGGGGCAAGATAATGGATATAGGCTCCACACACATCATATGGGGAGGAGACTTTAATGTGACCATAAACCCGGTGTTAGACAGATCACATCCACAACCGCGCCACTACTCCAAGCGCGCAGGCGACCCTCCAAAATATTATGGAGGAACATAGTCTCACGGATGCCTGGAGGACCCTCCACCCACACACCCGGGAGGGGACCTGCTATTCCACTACTCACTCCTCCTGGTCCCGCATCGATAGCTGGTTCATAGATAAAGGGCTAACAACTTGGTTAATGCATGCATCTCACCTCCCACGCACATACTCGGATCACTCACCCGTCCTTCTTTCTCTTACGCCACCTCACGAAGACCCACCATACTTTTCCTGGAGACTCAACCCACAATCATTATTAGATCCGGTATTTAAAGATGAGCTTGAGCATGAAATCTCAGAATTTTTCCCCCGGAATGATAACTCGGTTCCGCAATACTCTACCGTATGGGAAGCCTTTAAGGTCACCATGCGAGGTATTTGCATAGCCAAAAGTGGCGGGGTCTTAAGGGATATTCGAAATACGTTACAGAAACTAGAGCAAACAATTAAGCAGGCGGAAGAGACTCTCCGAAACTCACCCACGCCGGAGCAGAAAGCACATTTACATGATCTCCTTACTGACTACCAAGAAACGGCGGAAAGGGAGTGTAAATTTAGAGGGAAATATCACCGGGCCCGCCGCTACGGTGAAGGAGAAAGACCAGGAAAAGCACTAGCCTCAGTGATCCGCCCCCCCCGAATTTGCCAATACAATATTAGAGATAGCAGATGAAGAGGGTCAGATCCACAGGAACACTTCTGACATAGTAGACACCTTTCAGAGGTTTTACAAACAGCTGTATACAACACATAGAAAACACCCTGAGGACTTCACCTCATTCTTTGAGGACACAGCTATCGCATGGCTGGGGGATGGCCAGAGAGAGTCCCTTTTAGCCCACTATGAAGATGAAGAAATAATCTCCGCAATTATGCAATTACAGTCGGGAAAAGCCCCAGGGCCTGATGGCCTTCCGGCCGAATACTATAAACTATTCAGGCATCTCCTTATCCCTGCCCTGCGTCACGTACTTGAGGAAGCCCGAGAGACGGGCATTTTGCCTCCATCGATGCGTGAAGCGCTCATCATCTCCCTGCCCAAACCGGGGAAATCAGCGACGCTAGTGGATTCATATAGGCCCCTGTCCCTTATCAACGTGGATGCCAAGATCCTTGCTAAGCTAATCGCCAATCGTATCAGCCCCCTCATGCCTGTCCTGGTCCTCCCCGATCAGTCGGGTTTTGTACCAACTAGAGGCACTTCTCACAATCTGCGCACCCTCTTTGCGATTCTCCACAACATAGAACCTGAAACTAACGCCGCTGCCATTTTTTTTTTAGACGCCACTAAGGCGTTTGACTCCCTAGAATGGGACTATTTAGCCTTCGTCTTGCGACGCATGGGGTTCCCCCTCCCGTTCCTGGCCTGGATAAACCTGCTATACACTGGCCTGCGGGCCACGGTGATGATTAACGGAAAGCGCTCGGCCCCTTTTACTATAGCCAGGGGAACCAGGCAGGGATGCCCCTTGTCCCCCCTTCTATTCGCCCTGGCTATTGAACCCCTGGCTGCCAAGATACGCCAACACTTCCGCAAACATGCCCTCATCTACCCTGAAAGGCAGATTTTAATCTCATTATATGCAGATGACCTTACCCTTTATCTGCAGCACCCGGAGGAGAGCCTGAATCCCATCCTCCGACAGTTCCTCCTTTTTGGGCATCTCTCCGGAGTAAATATTAATTGGGGAAAATCCCACATTTACCCCCTCACTGACTCCACTCCTAGATTCGTACCAGACTATCCCCTAGCGTGGTGCGATGACACTCACCTATTTAGGGATAGTCATATCCCGCAATCGCGAAGAACTAATGAGGGCTAACTACGGCAGTGCACTGAACTCCTTGGTGGACAAAATCACACGTTGGATTGCAATGCCATTGTCCATGGCAGGAAGAGCCGCCCTCATAAAAATGGCCAAACTATTATATTTATTCATAAATATTCCCTATGCTCCTAGCCGCCACTTCTTCTCGACCATCAAAAGCCAACTCATTCGGCTTGTATGGGGAGGTAAACAGGCTAGACTACGCTGGGATATCCTTACACGTCCCTTCAGTGAGGTCGGACTGGAGATACCAGACCTGGAATTATATTTTAGCTGTGCTCAAGCCCACTTCGCCTCCTACTGGATACACCCCCCCCCTATATGCCACACCTGGCCATTGAAGACGGATATATGCACCCTATTCCCAGCACTGCGTACTTAAGCACCCCTGCAGTTACGCGGAGCCACGCCTCCACCACCGTCCAATGCACCACCAGCGCATGGCGTGATCTAGCGAACACTACACGCACCCCCTTACTATATCCCCCCCCCTCCTTCCCCTTGCCGGTAGACAAGACATCCCGGTGGCACAAGAAGGGGGATGCAGCAGACTACTACGCAAACTGTCAATCCACACTTGGGGACAATTATACGAAAAGAGTAAATTTCGCACGTGCGACGAATTCTTTGGCACCACTACCCCCTCCCCCCTAGAACGATTCTACTACATTAGACTGCGACAGGCTGTGAAAACCCTCACTCCTGGTTTCCCTCAGGAACCTCCTATCATGTCCCCCCTGCACGCCCTCCTGCAACAAGTCACCCCCTCCCATGTTATCTCACTATTATATCGTACAGTCCAGGAAAATAGAGAATATGACCCCCGTTAGCAAAGACTAGATGGGAAACAGAACTGGGCCATCCCCTGACTGATGATCAATGGTCCTTCTGCTGTAGGCAAACAGGGGAAATCTCTGCTAGCAGCAAATTCCGACTCCTCCATTACAAATTCATCCATCGTCTCTATTACACACCGGCACGCTCACATCGCTTGCGACTTCGTGACAATGACACGTGACCGATGCGGCAGTGAAGGAGCCGATTTCCACCACATAGCCTGGGACTGCCCACCAATCCGTCGATTTTGGACAGAGGTAATGACAGCACTAGACCTTATGACTGGCACACACATCCCGGTTCTCGACTGCACTCCTGGGATACACTGCACCTATAGCGGCCCAAATCCGCAAATACACATCCACTGCACTCCTCCTCGCTAAGAGAAAGATCGCTTGCAGATGGGGTAGAGGGAGAGCTCCGAAATTCAAAGATTGGCTTCAAGACCTTATTTATTGTCAAGAACAGCTACACACATACGCAGAACTCCTGCCTCCCTCCTCCCGACCCCGGGATATCTGGGCACCTCTGCAGACATACTTATTGGAACGCGCAGCTGGCACGCTTTCACCGCCCCCCCACTACCCCACAGTCATGAGACGCACAGATGGGAAATGACCCCTTTCCCCCCCCCCCCCCCAAGGTGTGACACACTCTGCACAGTGAATCCGGGGTTATTTGGACACATTAATCCATCGTTCCATGCATGGACTACGCCATACCACACAAGGTATATCTAGAGAGCACACAACACGAGAGTGGAAAAGATGTTGTTTGAAAGATGTTACTCTACGTCATGTGCCTACGATCAAATCCCTGATCCTTCAATGCCACTATGTCACCTGACGCGGCAGGCCCGATGTGGTTGTAGGCGGCTTGCTGTGTTATCCCTCTCCCTCTTGAAGTAAATCTTCGAGCATTGCCTTGCTGTGCCGGCCCTTTCAGGGATGTGGGCATTCTGCTGTGGATGACATCTTATTGTTCAAATAAAGGTTTTCAAAACTTTAAAAAAAAAAAAAAAGTACAGTTATGATTACTTTTCAGGGTCAGTGCTGGGCACCAAGATCCAGCACTGGGATCTCTCCTGATAACAGGTGAGTAAATTTGTTTTCGTAATTCGGCTGATTTTAGATGAATATTTTAAAGTTTAGAAACTCCACACTTAGAAACTTTTTCACATAGAATCACCAATGTTATCCTATGGAAGGAAATTCGATTCACAGGTAAGTTACTTTTAGTTACTTTTGTAATCCAGTGCTGGACTCCTAGATTCAGTACTGGGACATTTACTTAAAACAGGTAAGTAATTACGTTTTGTAGTTTGTACGATTTTTAAAGAATATTCTTGTATTTCAAAAGTTGACAGAAACTTTTCCACAAAGAACCCCAATGTTATCCTATGGAAGGAAATTCAATTCACAGGCAAGTTACTTTTTAGTTACTTTTCTTACTCAGTGCTGGACACCTAGGTTCAGCACTGGGACCTTTCCTGCAAACAGTTGAGAAAATTCGGTTAGGTTATTTGTGCGATTTTTAAGGAATATTCTTAGTTTTCAAAAGTCGACACTTAGAAACATTTTGGGAGAAAAAGTGTCAATGTTATCCTATGAGGAAAAACGAGTTATCGGTTTCGAGGTAAGTAATCTGTCTTTTGAGTTAGGGTTCTGGGGTTAGACTCAGAGGTCTCCCAGGGTCAGTGATGCACTGTTGTTGCACCCTCAGCGGCACTAGGGCGGCCGGGTGCAGAGTGTTGAGGCCCAATGTTATCCTATGGAGGATAGGGGGACTCCGGTTGGTGGCTGCTGGCAAGCAGGCCACGGGGTTGTGGGAGCAAAGCTCCTAGGGGTTAAGCTCAGGGCACGTTGGGGACCAAGTTAGCACCAAAGGGGCACCCTCAGCGGCACTAGGGCGGCTGGGTGCAGGGTGCTGTTTGGAGGTCGGGTGCCCTGTTGATTTCAATGGAGATTCTCCGGGACAAAGAAACACTGCAGGCTCGGGGACCAGGACCTTCCAGGAGCAACCACCACTTCGAGGGGTAAGTTGGGATGTAGAGGGTTGGTTAGGCACCGTTGGTTGGGGCACACAAGGCCGTGGGGCGTCGGGTGCAGGGGTGCCTTGGGACGTCGGATTTTCTTACCCGCTCTGGTCGCGGTAGGGGGGGTCCTCTGGATTGAGGCTGCAGGCGTCGTCCGGAGGCTTGAGGCAGGTCAGGGGTCGCCGGATCTCGGGTCAGGATCGCCGGGGGGACCTCCTCTGGGTATTTGCCCACTGGAGCTCGGGCTGGATTCGGAGGGTGCAAAGTGTGCGGGATTCGCGGTTCCTGGCTGGCACCAGAAGCTGCAGGTCAAACACGTCCGTGTTCACGGGAGAAACAGCTTGGAAAGTGAAGGCAGGCAGGTCCTCCGGGGTTTTTGAGGTTGCTGGCCCCTGGAAACGCCGGGGTTTTGCAGGAGCAGGTTCGAGGGGAGACAGGCCTGTAGGGCTGGGGCCAAGTCAGTGGGCGTCGTCCTCTTGTTAGCTCTGCACGGCTTCTCGTCCTTCTTCTTCTTCCTTTTCTTGTTGTTGCTGGATCTGAGGAAGGAAGGTTCAGGGTGCCCCTAAATACTAAATTTAGGGGCGTTACAGGTAGGTAAAGGGCAGGGACCAATGGGTCCCTTCCCTGGGGTGGGTACACCCCCTATCCTGCCCCTCTCCTGTGGGAGGGGGGCAGTAGCCTAGTCCTGATTGGGCAGGGCTCCCCATCTTCAAGATGGCGAGAGTTGTGCTTCACCTCGCCTCCCCCACCTGAGGGGTGGGGTTGGCAGAGGCTGGCACATCCCCTTTCCTCCCTTGGGGTTTCCCGCCAGTCTTCCCGCCAGAGAGGGGGTCAGAACCGGTGGGGGCCAGTTGCTGAGTACAGCAAGTGGCCTGGAGAAGCTCACAAAGGCGGCATGCCTTTGAAGCTTCCCCTGCCCATCCTGGGGGAGGAGACCTAGCACCTCGCCCAGGATGTGCATTGTTGCAGGCCCAGGAGAGCGGATGGCTCTCCACCCAGGGGTCCAGCAACATGTCTGCTGTGTGGCAGCCGGGGCAGCCCCTCAGACAAGACGTGGATTGTAGGTTAGGTTCAGGGGGCAACTCTAAGTTGCCCTCTGTCGTGCATTTTACATTAAATCCCACACTGGCATCAGTGTGAGTTTAATGTGCTGAGAAGTTTGATACCAAACTTCTCAGTCTTCAGTGTAGCCATTATGGTGCTGTGGAGTTCGTAATGACAACCTCCCAGCACCATATACTCTTAATGGCATCACTGCACTTAGTGCCCAGGAATGGCCCTGGGTACTGTAGGGGCACAGGGCTCATGCACCTGTGCCCACACCACTGGCATAGTGCACCCAGCTAGAGGGGTGACTGAGGTATGCCAGGGCAGTGTGTTTGTGGGCATGGCACACAGGGATGTGTGCCATGTCGACTCTGTTTAGTTCTGCACCAAGACACTCAGCCTGCAAAGGCAGGGTGTGTGTGTCAGGGTACAGGGCCTCTAAGGGTGGCACAATAAGTGCTGCTGCCCTTAGGGGCCTTCTCTGGTCACAGTGCCCTGGGTACCTAGGGTACCATTTACCAGGGGCTTACCTGTGGCCAGAGATGCCAATTGGGTTTAGGCTTTAGTACAGTTTTTAGGGAAGGAACACAGGCCCTGGGTACCTGATTGGCAGGGACCCAGGGAACACCAAGGAAAAGTGCATCAGTTATCAGGCAAAAAGTGGGGGGGTTACTGCAACAGAAACCCACTTTCCTACAACCGTTCCCTGCTGCTGCGACAGAAGATCCTCCCGAACGGGCAGTCTGATCGGAGGATCGATGGCCAAGTGCAAGAGCTCAGGATACCAGACTCTTCGTGCCCAGTCCGGGGCCACAAGAAGGACTTGGGCCCGGTCGCGCTTGATCTTCTTCAGCACTCTGGGTAGAAGTGGTATTGGCGGAAAGGTGTATAGAAGACCGCAACTCCACTCACGACGAAAAGCATCACCGAGCGAGTGCCGCCTTGGAAATTCCAACGCACAGAACTGCTGACATTGCGCGTTCTCTTCGGTGGCGAATAGATCTAACCAAGGCTCTCCCAACTGCTGAAAGATACCTTGCACCACCTCCGAGTGAAGACGCCATTCGTGATCCATCATGCACCGGCGGCTGAGTTAGCCAGCCCTGGCATTCAGAGAATGTGCCAGGTGTTGAACCACCAGGGACATGCCCTGATGTTCCAGCCACTTCCAGAGACGAAGTGCCTCCTGACATAGGGTCCACGACCCCACCCCGCCCTGTTTGTTGCATTACCACATGGTAGTGGTGTTGTCCGTGAACACCTGCACTACTCTCCCTTTGACAGAAGGAAGGAATGCCTTCAGTGCAAGACGGATCGCCCGCAGCTACGCAGAAGGTTGATGTGGAGCCCGGACTCCACTGGAGACCAGAGGCCTCTGATCTCCGCCTCTCCCATGTGGCTGCCCCACCCCAGAAGTGATGCATCTGTCACCACTGTGAACTCTGGCTGGGGAAGGGAGAGGGACCTGCCGTTGACCCAATCCTGGTTCGTTAGCCACCACTGCAATTGGCGTGCAGTGCCCTTCGAGATCTGGACGCAATCAGAAAGATTCCCCTGATGTTGTGCCCACTGGAACTTCAAGTCCCACTGCAGAGCCCGCATATGCCACCTGGCATAGTCCACCAGCAGGATGCAGGAGGCCATGAGGCCCAGTAGCCTCAGGGTCATTCTGATCAAAACCTGGGATAGAGGCTGAAAAATCGAAATCATAGCCTGAATATCCCAGACTCGCTGCTTGGGAGAATAAGCCCGAAACTGCGCTGTGTCCAGAACCGCTCCGATGAAAAGGAGCTTCTGAGAGGGAATCAGGTGCGACTTCGGCACGTTGATGGTGAACCCCAGCGAATGCAGGAGGTCGGCCGCAGTCTGGAGGTGAGAGACGACATCCTGGGGCGAGCCCGCCTTCAACAGCCAGTCGTCGAGATAGGGGAAGACTGGAACCCCTGATCTGCGCAGATGAGCTGCGACCATCGCCATCACTTTTGTGAACACTCGAGGGGCGCTGGTAAGGCCAAATGGGAGCACGGTAAACTGAAAATGCTTGTGGCCTACCATGATCCCTAGGTAACACCGATGGGCTGGTAGGACAGGGATGTGAAAATAAGCGTCTTGCAAGTCCAACGCTACCATCCAGTCTCCAGGGTCGAGGGCAGACAGGACCTGAGCCAGTGTCAACATTTTGAACTTCTCCTTCCGGAGGAAGCGGTTGACGTTCCTGAGATCCAAGATAGGACGCAGGCCCTTGTCCTTCTTGGGCACCAGAAAGTAGTGGGAATAACAACCAGGACCTACTTCTGGGGCAGGAACTCGCTCGATGGCTCCCTTGGCCAAGAGAGGCGTAACTTCCTGTTGGAGAAGGGCGAGGTGATCCTCCGACATGCAATGGAATTGAGGTGGTATGGATGGAGGGGAAGTCACGAAGGGGAGGGAGTAGCCCTTTCGGACTATCTTCAAAACCCACCTGTCCGACGTGATGTTGAGCCAGTGGGGGAGGTGATGGCAGATCCTGCCGCCCACTGGGGAATGATGGCCCTGAAAGGTCGGACTAGGAGGGCTTGGAGGCTGCTGCAGAGGGGGCGCTGGTGGACTGGCCCGCCCGCTGGCCCCCGGACCCACGACGGTGGGATCCACGTCCCCGGCCGTGCAGAGGCTGGACAGCTTGCGTAGGCCTGTGGCTCTGGCCGGAACGTGGCGGGGCACCCCTTCCGTAGCCACGAAAGGGGCGAAAAGCAGACTGCACTGGGAGGGAGGTGGATGCGAGGCCCAAGGATCTGGCCGTAGCCCTGGAATCCTTAAAGCGCTCGAGCGCGTTGTCTGCCTTGTCGCCAAACAAGCGACGGCCATCAAAGGGCATGTCCAAAAGTGTAGCTTGGACATCACCCGAAAAGCCAGTGGACCTCAACCAGGCGTAGCGTCTCAGTGCTACTGACGTTGAAATCATCCTGCCTAGTGAGTCGGCGGTGTCCAGCCCACATCTTATGGTGAACTTCGCTGCGTTTCTCCCTTTGGCAACTGCACAGGAGAGCACGGGCCGGGCCTCCTCCAGGCACTATGGCAGCACCTGCGCGACTGAATCCCACACCGAGTAGGAGTAACGGCCCAAGAGACACGCGGTGTTCACCGCCCGCAGACCTAAACTGGCGGAAGAAAACATCTTCTTCCCAAGGTGGTCCAGCTTCTTGGATTCCCTATCAGGTGGTGCGGTAGGTAATGCGACCTTGGAAGTCGAGGCTTGGACCACCAAGCTCTCAGGGGTGGGGTGTTGTGAGAGGAAAACGGGGTCGCCCGGGGCTGGGTGGTGGCGTTGGGCAATCATCCTATCCACAGGAGCCCCTGTGTTGGGCTTGGACCAAGTGCCCAAAAGGATGTCCTTGAGGGCCTCATTAAACGGCAGCAGGGGCTCCGAGGAGGCCGCTGCCGGCTGAAGCACCTCGGTCAGGAGGTTAGTCCTGACCGCCACTGTAGGAAGCTCAAGGTTTAAGGCCTCAGCCACCCTACGCAACACCACTGCGTATGACGCCCCCTCCTCCATAACCACGGTAGGGGGAGATAGCATGCCAAGGTCTGGGGAGGTGTCCAGGCCATTGGCCTCCCCCAACTTCTCTCTCCAGTCCGGTTCTTCTAACTGGTCTGCCAGATGGTCTACAGACCCCTCCCAGTCCTCCTCACCCTCCTCTGGTAGCCATTCAGGGCGATAGGGAACACCAGGGGAGAACAGTGGTACTAAAGTACCGGTCGACGCCAGTCCCAACGTCGGTCGACGCCGGTCCCAACGTCGGTCGACGCCGGTCCCAACGTCGGTCGACGCCGGTCCCAACGTCGGTCGACGCCGGTCCCAACGTCGGTCGACGCCAGTCCGGCTCCGTGTCCACATTGAGGGGGAGGCTGGGGTCGATGTCGGCTGGGGACACAACCAGTGTTGGAGGAGGCGGAGGTGTCGCCACTGGATTTGGCGCCGGAGGTGTCACATGGTCAACCGGCGCCGATCCGGATCCAGGCCTGGATCCCTGGGGGCCCTGCGGCGCCAAAGCTGCCGGCATCAAAGGCCTACAGCCCCCAGCCGAGTCCGCGGAGCCCGAAGGCGCACCGGCGGATTCAGGCTGCCCAAAGATTGAATGGGGGGCTTTGTAAAAACTACGAAGTTGGGCAGGAGTCGCCCCGGCTCCTGGGAAGGGAGGGAAGCTCGGAGTCGACCCAGCAGGTTCCGCGGACGGAGCCGGACGACTACCTTCCACAACCCGCGTTGCGTTGGCCGACGGACGGGGAGAACGCAAAGAGCGACGGTGCTTCTTCGCCTTCTTTTTGTGCTTTGACTTACCCGACAACGAAGACTTCGACGGTGAGTGGTGGTGATGGCTCCACGACCAGTCCCGCAACCTCCCTCTCGACCGGGACCTTGAGCGGCGTAGAGCAGACTGCCGGGCCTCGAGAAGCTTTCGGGACCGCTGCTGCAAAGACTTCGGGTTCATGGCCCGGCAGTCGGAGCACGACTTCGGGTCGTGGTTGCGCTCCAAACACCAAAGGCACACAAGGTGCGGGTCCGTTACCAACATCAATTTGCGACAGGAGTCGCACGACTTGAAGCCGGTTCGAGGACGGGACATCCCTGCGTGCACCAGGAGTCGAACGACTCGAAAAGATGTCGACAAAAAGCGAGTCAAAAAGTGACTTGAGGTACCGCTCTCTCCGGATCTGCGCTGGCTGGCGCGCAAAAAGAAAGAACTGACGTCAGTGCGCAGGGGCGGCGTCTAAGTTACCGCAACGTCATTCCGGCGACCACGACGCCAAAGGTGAATGCGGTACTGCTGAAGAAAAATTCTCCAGATCCAGTCTGACGCCTGGGGGTAATTCTAAGGTGAGGAATTCCATAACTAATTGTCTCTTTCAGATATGAAAATTAGCTAGTCAGGAGACGTATTCCTCCCTCAGGCTAGTTCCAGCCATAAGGACTATTATTATTATATATTTTGTAAAGCGCAACGGCTACCTCCGACGGAGGTGTCCCGGCGCTGACAGCGATTGCGGGGTGGTAGTACCTAGTGGGGGAGGCTCTAAGGTAGGCTAAAAAGCCAGGTTTTAAGAGTCTTTCTAAAAAAAGTTTTAAAAAGCACGCAGTTTTACAATAAAAGCTTTTGAGCCCCCAAGAGATTCCCCACTATCGGTAGCCGCGCAAGCAGTACTACCGTGAATCGCCGTGACTACCAGATGTACATATGAATTTTAGAATTCCACCATCATAGTTTTGGCGGAATTAGTCTCTCTGGGTCAGGATTATGCCCACCAGGAAGTGGTCATATACAGGGTGTAGTCACCATAGAGGTAAGTAGCCCATGGGCTACTACCTGTCACTCCCCTTAACGCCCCTAAATTAAATATTTTGGTGGCACCCCTGACACCAGGAACTCAGATTCGATCCGGAAGAAAAATACAAAGAAGAGCAGCGAAAAAAGTGAGAACTGAAGACTTGCAGTGGACTTTTTGCACCAAACCCTTCCTGCCTGCACCAGTCTCGACAATCGTGCCCAGCGACTCGTCTTGCAGCTGAACATCTTCCAAGAACCCAGGGAGACTGCCAGCCCTTCCTAAATTGCCAGCAATCTCCCTTGGAGTAGAGGAGCTACTCCCCTGTAGTCCGCAGGCACCTAAGAAGCAAAGTCTGGTTTCCGAGTCGCCGGTCACCAGGACCGACCGGAGCCGCACAGGACTGTTGTGTAGTTCCTACTAATCCATAGGATCTGCGCGTTTGTTTTGTCAACATAAACTAGGGGCTTGGTTCCTAGACTGATTCCAGACACCCCCACAGAATATATTGGCCGATAGACCACCTAGCTCACAGTGCCACCGTAAGCCCCCCTAACCTTATCAGGGAGCTAATAGTTTCTGGCAATCCCTGAACATGACAAACATGACAACCCTCACCCCTCAGGGTAAACGTAATGGGGCAACCCGGTGTCCCTCAGAACCTGGGTATACGTATTATAAAGGAAAAAATGGTTCTGTCGGGGTATCAATTACTTAGGACAAGTAGCAACAGCTTACTTATAACCAATATGAACGATTTACAAAGAAAACCAATAAAGATATAACACCAAAACATTTTTGAATCAATAATATATTAAGAAAAAATCAAATAATAAAGGCTGTCGCAATTTACAATTTCAATTACAATGTGAAGAAGGTGACTGTGGTGAAACAGTGACATGTGGTGAATGGTGATGAATACAGTCCACTATATACAGAAACAATTGTGCAAAAAATTAGGGAGGGGAGGGTGAAAGATTTCATAAATGTCCTTATTATTAGCACATATGCTTAATGATCCAATGACGAATGGGACTGATCAAAAGCGTTGTGTAGACATATACAATACGCCGACGTTTCGACCCTGTGTATCGCGCAAGAAGTGAAAGTGCGTCCAAGCGGGTCTTCCTCCGGGCAGGAGGGGGGAGAGATGGCAGCCTAAGGATTGATTTAAAAGGCAGCGTCAGGTGTGTGTTATAGAACAGAAGTGCGAGTTCATTGTGTGGCTATGAATTTTCCTACCTATACCTGACCAAGTTATTAGTATTCGCAGGGCTGCCTACGAATCTGCTTTTGGGTAAGATACATGCCTTAAAAGCCACACAATGAACTTGCACTTCTGTTCTATAACACAAACTAATGCAACATTGTCGTACATGCAAATATGTGCAAAAGTTCACGGCTGAAATGTTATTGTGAGGACAATGTAAGAAATAAGCTGCTTGCTACATGGGCCTAACACCCACTCCTCATACTAAGGGACAATAAACGAAAGCTATCTAAAAAGCCAACAGACAAACAGTTCTAAAAGGTTTAAAAACTACTCTTAAAAGTATCTAAAAGCAAAGTTCCTTTTAAAATATTCATATAAAAGCCAACACACCGGGGGGGCGTGGCCGGCAGCCGAGGAAGATGGCCGCCGCCTTGTAGAGCTCCAGACCTCCGGGGCTACAAACAAAAATCCGCTACATTTCTCCGTGACCCGCCCAGTTAGGATTGCCTGCGGGAATGCCGGAACTCTGCCCGCACCCAACGAGCTACTTCCCCCGCCTGTGGCGACTTCCCCGGTGCGTGTGGAAACGCTATCCCGTTTGCGGCATTGAGCACGCCGCGACCGGGGACTGGAGTAGGTGCTGCGTCCAACGCCGGCATCAGAAGGCGCGGGCCCGGCGGCGCTGAACAGCGAAGTGCGCCCTGGACTGCTGCGCTGATACGCAGATTCGCCTTCCGGGACCCTCAGACTTTCGGATACAGCTTCGGCCGTGCGATGGGACCCCTGCAGAGCTGCACGAGGGGGGGTCCCACCGACCCACTGCGTCCTGGGCCAGAAAGAAGTGGCTGACCTCCATGTCCATGCCACGGTGGTAACTGGCAACTGGGCGACAGCGTGCAACCGCAGAGACTCCCAGTGTGACTGGCACGGGTCAAGCCTCGACGCGCCACCGGCCCGTATTCTATGGTACGCTGCGGTGTGCCTTATATGCGCTGGGCTACCGCTGCAGCCACCTACTGTGAGACCACGCGTCACTCCTGGTGCGTGGCCCCGCCGAGGGTCAGTCCTGCATGAAATCATAACGGGGCCCTCGAACAGCTGTGAGACCTCTCAAAACGGACTAAGGGCCCACGCCGGGGCCTGCTTCTACAGTGGCCCAGACAAGTGACCACCTCGGGCCTAGAAGACATCATCCTCGACTACCGCAGACCGTAATTAGCCCGCTCAAGACCCTTGATGTGCCTGGGCCAGAGCTCACCCCAAGAACACTGCACTTTGCGATCCGTGCCCATCCCGATCTAAACCCCACGCTCCAGTCACACACCAAAACCCACAGTGGAACGCACCGGATCGCAGGAAACCCGACAGGCCGCGTGCGCCACCAGGTAGCACAGGCAGGCGGCGGTGAATACTGATTTCAGGTGGTCAGTGACCGCGAGAGGTAGCCGCAAGGTGGGGCAAGATGGGGGGCCGGGGCCAACGAGTGACCCAACAGAATAAACTGGAGAAATACGCCTATTCTAAACTGGACAAAGATGCGAACGACCGCACTGAGGCTGAAACGGCATCTAACAAAGAGACTACACCAGGGAAAGAGATCACACTACAGGACATTATGACCACCCTTAATAAGTTACATACCTCTCTGGAATCCCGCATAGACACTATGACCACTGAACTCTCACTTATCCGTGCCGACTTCAGGAATTTAAGCTCCCGCGTGACGGAGGTCGAATCAATAACGGCCACCATGAGTGCTGACACAGCCTCTCTGAAGAAACAAGTACAACGGCTGGAAATAGACAACAGGACCATGGCAGCGAAGCTGGACGACCACGAAGGCCGCTCCCGCCGCAATAATGTGCGCATAGTGGAAGTAACGGAGGAAACGGGAGGCCCTGCCCTGGACCTCTTTGTGGAAGACCTGATCAAGAATCACCTGCAGCCCAGGGGACTCTCCAATTATTTTTCGGTCGAACAAGCCCATCGGGTCCCCGGGGGCAGACCCCGGCCTGGGGTGCCTCCGCGGCATATACTAGCCCGCATTTTTAATTTTCGCGACCGTGACCTCATCCTCCAGACGGCGAGAGCGGCCCTGCAGATCCGGTTCCAACAAAGTACGATATCTTTCTTCCCCGACTACACCGCGGTGGTGGCCAAACTGCGACGGAGTTTCATAGCGGTGAAGCAAGAACTCAGAAACCATGAACTCAAGTACTCTATGCTATTTCCAGCAAAACTGAGAGTAGAGGCAGATGGAAAAGCGTGGTTCTTCACCAAACCGGAGGACGTACTGGACTGGCTGGAGGGGTGGCGTCAGGTCCAACATCGCAGAAAACCTGGTCGAAACACCGCTCGATACACATCAAAACCGCAATCCCTGAATCAGATGGCAGACTCATTGGAAGCAGGGACTCGGCCTGAGGAGGACTGAACCAGACATGCTGGACACTCTCTGTATGAGGCACCATATACGGACACCTATTCTATAAACCGGAATGGCGACAGCAGACGAAGATGCACGACGCCGGGGCTCCGACGCGTCTGGGAGGGGAGCTACCAGCCCCCTGGACGGCTCCGAGGAGACAGGAAGCTATCGAGGGGCAAGTGACTGATGATCCTTCGAAAGACTCTGTGTGGGCAAGGGGTTCCTGGCATCTCACTAAATTCATTTTAATAATAGATGGAAGGGTAACTGTGTCCCTGAACGGGCCCCCGGGGGGGCACAACAAGAGCTCTCTCCCCCCACACAGGTACCGGGTAATGGGTATTAGGCACTCTGCAAAGTTGGGGTGGCGGGAAGTTCAAAAACCGTCTTGCAGGGAGGCAGGGATTGGGGGGGGGATTGGGGATTCTTTGAGTAAGTTCGTATTTCTTGATTGTGTTTGTTTCTATTTGTTATTTGGCACACTATCAGTCCACTCACACCATTCATGCTTTGCCGCACAGCAATCTGATTTGCACCGAGCAAGCGACACACAGCCCCCATGCCGCTGTCACATGAGCCCAAAATACCTGAGACACCCCTCATGCAGCACCCACCAATTATATCTTGGAATGTTAATGGTCTTCAAGATAAGCTAAAAAGAGGACTAGTTCTACAATACTTGAAACGTAAGGCACCAGCAATCACCCTATTGCAAGAGACCCACCTAACGGGGACAGTCTGCAAAGCCCTAGATAGATGGGGTTTTAGGCTCGCGGTACACTCTGAGTTTACATCTGGTTCGAGGGGGGTGGGAATCCTCCTGAAGAAACAATACCCGATTGTCGTTAAGCACACGTACACAGACGATCAAGGTCGCTTTGCGGCGCTCTCGTGCCAGTGGGAAGGACGCATAGTTAACATAGTGTCTGTCTACATTCCGCCTGCGCTCCATTCCTCAGCTTTTCCGGCGCTCAGCGAATTCCTTCTCCGACTCCCACAGGGCTATTTAATAATAGGAGGTCGATTTCAACGCCACTTTAGATCACACACCCCCTCGACAGCAACACCGATCACACTCCGCCCTCATTGACTTCCTAGACGCCATAGGCATGGTAGACATTTGGCGCTCCTGCTTTCCCCGGACACAGCAATATACATACTACTCGGGTGCGCACAATAGCCTCTCCCGAATCGACTACATACTGGCGCCCGCAGCAGAACTTGGAAACTTCTTAACGGTAACACATTTACCGAGAGGCATTTCTGATCACTCCCCGGTTAGCACTCTACACTTGGCATTCCACAGCGCAGAACCGCATATTCCCCATATATCCCGGATACTTTAAGGCCCCTGAGATAGGGAAGGGACTGATCGATACTACCAAATACTATTTTACCGAAAACGCACCCTCCGTCTCCTCCCCAATCATCCTCTGGGAGGCGTACAAAACAGTGCTTCGTGGGCAATCGGTCTCCCTAATCACCCATCATAAAAGAGAGAAAGTCAGAACTGTAGAGCACTCGAACAGGAGGTGGAGGACTTGGAAAGAGCCCACAGTCAGGACCCCTCCGACGCAAACGCTCACCTATTGCAACTTATGAAGCAGGAGTAAAGGGAATTTCTGTGGGAGGCAGCGAAAACGCGACTCTCCAAGACCCAACATACCATTTATGAAAGCGGAGACAAAGCCGGCAAGCTTTTGGCCTGGCTTGACAAAAGAGAAAAGGCAGATAGATAGATCGCAGAACTTCAACTTCCCACGGGCAACACCACTCGGAATCCCCAACACATAGTAGACTTATTGGCGCATCACTACGAACAGATCTACACTTCCACACTCACAGTTACGCAAACAGATGCGGAGTAGTTCCTCCAAGATATTAAACTCCCCAGACTAGAGGAAATGGAGTCCCAATCTTTAGAGGTAGAGCTCTCAGCGGAAGAAATCGCGATGGCAATCGGTAAATTACAGTCTGGAAAAGCGTTGGGACCAAACGGTATCCCCATTGAGTGGTACAAGCGTAACGCGACAACACTCACACCGTACATGGCAGCAATGTATGAGGCCAGCTTGGAAACGGGGGAACTACTGCGTGACCAGAGGACGGCGACAATAGTGGCCATCTATAAACCCGGCAAACCCGCGCAGGAATGTTCCTCCTACAGGCCCATATCTCTGATCAACGCTGAGGCCAAGATACTAGCCAAGACCCGGGCCAACAGACTTACGCCGCACCTAGCAACGCTGATACACCCGGACCAATCCGGGTTTATGCCCGGGAGAAATACAGCTCTAAATCTTCGGCGCCTCCACAACGTGCTGGGCCGCAGACATACTATTCAAGAAGAGGCTATCGTGCTGTCCTTAGATGCGCGCATGGCCTTC
The DNA here is from genome assembly GCA_963921515.1 of Calotriton arnoldi. Taxonomy (NCBI): domain Eukaryota; kingdom Metazoa; phylum Chordata; class Amphibia; order Caudata; family Salamandridae; genus Calotriton; species Calotriton arnoldi. The sequence continues at coordinate 285,607 of CAWUFW010000580.1, forward strand.
GACAGTCGAGTAGCCCTTCCTCTTCGCGGTTCTCCGAAAACTAGGATTTGGACCGAAATTTTGCTCCTGGGTCCGGCTACTCTACACTGCTCCTGTGGCCCATGTAGTGGCCAACTGGCATAGATCGAGGGATTTTCCATTACATCGCGGCACGAGACAGGGCTGCCCGCTGTCGCCCCTTCTTTTTGCCCTAGTGCTGGAGCCTCTGGCGGCCTGGGTACGACAGGACCCGGTCATCCGAGGACTTAGATGGACTGAGGACTACGAGGATCGCATATCTTTATATGCGGACGATATCCTTTTATACATGGCCTCTCCCAGACGTTCACTGTCCCGTCTGTTAGATATCTGTAGTTCCTATGGACGACATTCAGGATATACGATCAATTGGACGAAATCGGTGCTCTACGTCCTGAGGGGTCCCCCCCCACTCCTCCCGGCTGGCTGCGAAGTAACAATAGTGGAAGACACTTTTAAATATTTAGGGATTCACGTCACCCATGACCCGGAAGTGTTTATGACCCTAAATCTCCAAGCCCCTTTGAAACGGTTGCAAAGAGATACCAAACACTGGCAGTCGCTGCCTTTGTTGCTCCTGGGGAAAGCGGCACTTTTCAAAATAATGGCGCTCCCCCGGTTTCTCTACGCCCTCCAAAATGCACCTTTTCCAGTCCCCCAGACCTACTTCCGTGCCATTGAGGCAGAAGTCACTAAACTCCTTTGGGACAAACCGGCCCGTATAGCTATGGTGAAATTATACCGCACCTGGTACGATGGGGGCATTGCACTCCCTAACATACAGTCTTATTACTGGGCCGTTCAGCTGACAGTGATAAATCAGTGGATTCATGTCCCCCACACGGACCCAGCCTATGCCCTCGATAGGTTGCAACTTGGGGTGACGAGGCCTCACCGGGCGCTCTATAACAAGACCCGATCCATGATGGGCCCGACAAACCATACACTCCAGATCTGGAAAACAGTGCAAAAAAAGTTAGGATGGCACAACACACTCACACGAGCAACACCCCTATGGGTTACGGACAGGCTGGGAAGGTTGGAAAAAAGTAAAGGCTTCCACAACTGGGACATTATCGGGATATCTAAGGTGGGCGACCTCTGGGTACGGGGAAAAATGATTACATTTACACAACTCCAAACGCGATACGAAATGGCGTCAACGGAGTACTTCCGTTACCGACAGATTAAACACGCTCTTGAAACGGCAATTCCCCCCCGACACCACTCTGCCTGAGGCCTCCCCACTAGAGGACAGACTACTGACAGACCATATGGACAAAAAAGCAATATCCCTGACGTATCGGAAAATTGTCAATAACATGCCAGATCCAAATAAGAAGCTTAAAGACAAATGGCAGGCAGACCTGGGTGAATTGGATGACACGGATTGGCAGGAGGCGCTGGCGTCCCCTAGAGAGGTAGCGATCACATCTAAACTATGTCTTGTACAACTCAAAATTCTCCATAGAATTTATTACACCAGAACTACCCTCTGTAAGATTGGAAAAGTAGACAACCTGCTCTGCCTGCGACAATGTGGGGAGGTTGGCACGTTCTTTCACACTATATGGACATGCCCTGTAATGGCGTCATACTGGGAGTCAGTTATGTCCCTTATCACGAGGGTAAGTGGAAACCTAGTCCCTACGGAGCCCAAATGCTGTCTACTTAACATTTGGGATGCAACAGATTTAAATTCAACATTACAGACCTGGGCTACTCTGGGTATCATGATAGCCAAGAGAAATATTGCCAGCCATTGGGGTGGGGCAACCGCCCCTACGTTAGCGGAGTCGTGTAAGGACATGGACACTGTCATGGTGGCGGAAAAGACAGTGTATGTTCACAGGGGTTGTCCCAGAAAATGGATACAAAAATGGGGGAGCTGGAATACTTATAGAGGAGATATTTGCGAACTGCCCTTAATAACTCAAGAAATCGAATAATTGAATGTGACCTACATTGAATGTGGTAACGCTGTGTATGTTATAGGTTAAGTATAACTGTTTTTGTAATGTCCATAGAGGATAACCAAATATGTACAATAAGTGGACTATATCATTCATCTGTAACATGTAAAAGAAATAATGACTGTGCCCTTTCTTTTCTAAATAATAATTTAAAAAAATTTAAAAAAAAGCCAACACACCATTTGAAATCCCAAGCACTCACAAAGCCACGCTGCCTAGAAAAAAAAAAAAAGCAAAATGCTGTTTTGGTTCATTTCGTTTAAAAAAACAGGCCAAATTGTTCTCTCACGGAAAAAGACAATTGTTTATGTGTTCCGAGTGGAAGACGCAACATTGCTGTAGCCCACAACCGCAGAGGACGTTACCAGAGGCGCACCTCGTAGCAGGTTTGTGGAGCAAAGGTGATTCCATTCAGTTCCCACAGCAGCGTATCGTAGAGCCGGTGTACATTTCACTAGGAGCCAAAGCATCCCAGGGTGGCTCAAAGAATGCATTAATCAGCAATGGAATACACATGGGCCTTTAAGGGGTCAATCAGTACATCAATGTCCAGTGGCGCAACAGATTGTGATCCTAGGCATAGATCCAATATGCATTTGTGGCTGCAAAGCAGGAAGTGGTGAAATAGAGGTTGTACGCAGTTAAGCCAAACAGGCCTGAAGGGCAAGAACCAAAGCTCATTTAGTTCTCAAAGCCAAGGTGAGCCAAAGCAGTGTACCATGCACTCATGGCATCGCAGCACAAGCAGTGCTGTCTCCATTCCGAATTGAACTGGGACGTCCATTGCGGAGCAGAAAAAATTTAAATCAGGATTCCCACCACAAGCAGCAAGAGCAGCGGAGCCCTCCAAAACGCATCAAAAAACGGAGTGTATGAAAGATAGTATAACTCTAAAAATTGTCTGAAAGGTGTTGACCAGTCCAGAGCAGATACATTTTAAAAAGTGCACTATTCCCTTTGTATCAGACATATTAAAGATACGGTGAACCAGCTCCTCAAAATGCAGCAGGAACTTAGTGTGGAGTAGTGTCTGTATCCCAGATGAGGACTTTGCAACCTGGAGATCAAACGTCTCTCTGGCTGAAGTTAAGGCTAATCCTTTTGAAAAAGCATGGCTTTCAGTTTGCTTAGAGGATCAAACTGTATGTTGGAAACATTTATCAAAGGCCATAGCGCTGCCTCCCTAACTGTGCGGGCAGGTGGAAACAGTACTTGTGTGAAACAAGTCACTATGGAATTAACCGTCACTAGATAGATAAGCGATGCCAGGGTCCATTCCGCAGCAACCTTGATCATTAAGCATCAAATAGCTCGCATTCGAGAGCAGTTTGAAAACCGAATGAATCACAGCAGCTGGAGAACCCTTCAGATAAGACAAATTTGCTACCGAAGCATTGCAAGCCCTGTGAAGAGAAATGTATTTGCAAATTAAGGACCCGCTTAAAGCATCCTCACAGTCAAAACCACTAAGGTAAACTTCTGTGTCCCCATTCCTACACCTAAACCCGATCGGTAATTCCCAATACTCATGCACATAACCTTCCCCTAGCACCTCATATCTGCCTACCTGTTGGTATTGGAGGCAATATTGGAATTGGAAAGTCGTGACCTGTAGGGCAATGTAACCATGGATTATCCAGTCTGTGGATGGTGTCTCAGCCACGGAGAAAGGTAATTGGTCTACTTTTTCAATATGCAACATGGTATATTTTGCATCTCTGCGTGCCATTACTATCTGTCTACCCATTAGAGCATATTCAGAAAACAGACTAGTAATGTTGATGTAACGCCATGGCATGTGGCCAGAACGTAATGTTTGTAACCTCCAGCTCAGTATTACGATGGACCGTAATTGTGACAGTCCATGTTGTAAAATAGACATGTCTTGCTGTATTATGTCAGTTGCAGAAGACACTATGTTGCCCAGTGAATAAATCCTGGATGATAATGTGGTCATATTGTTGTCAACCAAAGCCTTTTCTAAATTAACCCGGTCGATCTCGCGCGATCTCTTAGCAGCTTCCTGTCGAGAAATTTTCCACAGCTCGTTGTATATTCTGTACAAGAAGCGCTTTCGACGTAGGTTCCAGGGACCTAATAAAAAACCCCTGAGATCCATGTCATCAGAAAGAAGGGACAAGTGTTGCTTCACCTGGGAAAGTGTTAAGGTTTTTAGCCAATCTAGGCACAACTTCCCAACACTATATGACGTCACCATCCCCGAGTGTTCTGTTTGTACATATCGCTGATAAGGCCTATTTATCCTAAACCCTTCGGTGTTACCCAGGAATCTAGATTGACACCTATTTGTGTCTGTAGGCCAGACGAACCATCCCTTCCAATTGGGGTCTGATGAATTGAAAGAACCATTAAGTATCATGGTATCTAGTGTACCCTGAAGTGTGTTAAGTGATGCCAATTCTCAAAGCGTGAGAATGCGGGAATACGCGGTGTGTTCAAATCCTTCATTTTGGCTAAACCAAGACAAGAAGTTTGCTGCACCGTTTTGTTAAGGAAAATCATTTGATGTGGTATGAGGCATGCTCTAAATAAGGCTTCAGTTCCCTGAACCTTCCAATCTTTTGTCCCCCAGACAGATTATATGTCTATGGTGTCTTTCCAGAAGTCAAAACCCTGTATTGACAGTTGGGAAATAAAGGAAGCACAGTATATCAGCGCGATGTTTGCTAGTATATTTTTCTTTGCAGGTGTAGGTGCAAGCCTATAATAATACGAGGCTGGGTCTGATGTGTCAAAACCTGAAAAATAAGCAAACTTTTGTGCAAATGTCTTTGAACTACCTTTCGGCGGTGTTGGGCAGTGTTTCCATTGTGGGTAATTATAAACTGTGCGTGGGATACTAGCTTTATGTAAAAAAACGGTGACCATAATATTGATAACAGAACATGTCTCCATAATTAGATGTACCATCATGCTATTCACCATTAGAAAATGCAGCTGATTGCTAAATTGTGCACAGTTTCAATGTTTTAATCATCAGAGAAAGTACTAGAGGTGAAGATATAATTTAAGATTTCAAACAAATAAGGAGTTTGCAAAAGTTCAGTAGGACCATACACATCATACGAAACCATGTACCACACTATTCCTTCAGGAACTGGAACTGCTGTAATGTTCACCAGGGACAGATCCCTTAGATCACGGTGTGATGATGCATGTGGTTTAAGAACCAAGTTCACAAGATGTACTGCAGAGCATTCTGGGAGATAGTGTCCATCCAGAGGACCAGGAAAAGTAATCTTATTGTAATCCAGAGATGTATCCGTGGAACAACAAAGTATGTCTTTTTCAGCCAAAGATAGAGAGTATAAACTCGCAGCTTGAAAGGGAGAGGCGGCGGTGGCTGCTCAGGTTCACTGGAATCCAATGAGAAGTCGTCATAATGTACAAAGTAGCCAGACGCCGTCTGGTCTATTTTTGGCAGCTCAGAGTGTTTTGCAGAACTAGGAGATGACTCAATCTGTATACATATTCACATAGACGTCATCAATTTTTCGAATTGAGATTTCTGTACTTGTTGATTATACAGTTGTAGTTGTTTCAACAGGGAGAAGTATCATTTCATTGTTGTTTACAGCTTCTCTTTAGAGAGTGGAATCTTCTGTCGTTATTAAAGCATCCATCTGAACTTCCTGTATGGTAGCGAGAGGGGTGTGGCGGCTACCCAGGAGCCCAAGTGGCCTACTGTTGAGAATCGGCCACATAGTGTGGTTTGATCAGATCAATAGAGACAAACCTCTTGTCTCTGCGACCGGCAAGGGGAGGAAGAAGTGCGGTTCTAGTGCCTTCGACAGCCAGGACGGGTACAGGCTCTGTAAGATGGCCCAAATTCTTTCTTGTCCACTATTTTCTCTCTGACCAGGTCCCCAATCTTCGTGACCCAGGCAGGTCTTGCTGGAACTACCTTCAGTTCCCTAGTGTCAGTGCGTTTTACTTGGACGTTGCTTTGTAAAGCCGTTTTCATTGAGTTCCTGTAAAACAGCCAAACGCTCATTGATGTCAAATGGTGCTTCCGCCGCCACTGCGCTGACACGGTCGAGGTCTGGCACCCACATTCTCACCCTAAACAGGATTTCATATGGAGTACAACCCCGCTAGGGATTTTATTGGCATGTTATTAAGTGATCTCTAGACCCCATATAGGTAATTAACCCAACTGCTACCTGAGCCTAATATCCTTGCTGTTAAGGAGTGCTTTAAGTCACGGTTTTTCTTCTCAACTACTGAATTTCCCTCGGGATGGTAGTGGGAGGAGTACCGCATGGCCACACCCATACTTCCCATGGTTCTTTGTGAACCCGAAAGCTAAACGCCGGTCCCTGGTTGGAATGTACTGTGCCAATTGCGTATGTCCCGATGAAGACTCGCAAATCCTTTATAACAGTTTGAGCGTCAGCCGAGCACTGTGGCCAAACACACAGGAATCTGGAGCATGAATCCACTGCCACCAAGATGTACTTGTAAGCCCCATCTGAGTGTAAGGGGTTGCAGTGGTTCAAATAAACACAAGCCAAAGGTTTGTCTGAGGTCAATAGATGTGTCTATGCTGGACGTGCTAAGGTGGAACCTTTCATCTGCTAGCAGATGTCGCATTTATAGACAAAGTCCTTGGTCTGTTTGGTAAGACCTGGCCACCAATAGCGATGCTTCAGTAATGATACTGTAGACGTAATACCTGCGTGAGCTGACCAAGACCCTCATGTGCAGCTAGTATCAATCCCAATCTGCGATTAGTGTTTGGTATTACTTTATCCCCCACTCCTGGAATCTGAGCATACGGTATGTTTTGTGTATCTAACATGTAGGAGCACTTGAGTGGAAAGCCTTCCGACAAGTGGGTGTCGTTGCGGGCCGCATTGACAGCCACTATGATATCTCCGTCTAATCTTGTACTAGAACGAGTGATTGCAGCAACGGCAGCAATGTGGACTGTTGCCTTTGCGGCCTCAGCCATGGAATTCCCTTCAACATGAACACCAACACGCCGATGACTCAATGTATGGATAACATGAGCCCTTGGCACGCCTTCTTCAGCTTTGCCACTTGTGCCCAAAGCATCTTGTGCTTGATTCTGCAACCGTTTGAATCTCGAAATCCATATGGGGGATTGGGGATCCGTACTTTGTAGTGCCATTATCAGGGCTTTTAGTTCTGCCAGCTGCGCTGTACAGTACCCTAGGGACGGCAGGTGTGTTTTTTCAGGATGGAACTTTCCATCATGAATGCACCCCTTTACGACTGCGCACACCGCAGAATATTGTTGACGTGTCCCTACGGCAGGTTGAGCAGATCCATCGGTATAAATGATGTATTCATATTGACCTAGAGGCATTATTTCATACGGCAGAGGATATTCTTGTTCGTACTGCAGAAATGCTTGTGTTTGTAGTATAGCATCAAATCTGTAGCCTACATCTGTTGCAGTGGGAGAGTTAGCCCATTGGATCCATCGTGGATGCAAGGCTTTAGCGTTTGGAAAGCTTGCTTTGGTAACTGCCTCTAAGGACAGTTACTGGGGTAACTACAATTATTCGTTTACCCTGAGCCAGTGCGCTCTCTCTCACTCACTACAACAGTCTGCACTGCTGTGAGAATTTTCTCAGTGGGTGTAAAACGCATTTCAGCATTTGTGTACAAATGTGATTTGTATGCAATGAGTACCGTATCACCCTCATTGAAAGGGATCTAGGTATACCCGGTTGGTCCAGCGACTACGCGGATTACCAGGTTAGTCGAATTTACACACGTGTGTAAATGTTTGGAAGCTATCATGTCAGCTTGTACAGAACGTAAAATGTTTGTATGTTTCTGTGTCCAATGGTTGATTGAAAATCAGGTCTGATTAAGTCGTAGAACGACTTTACTCGTTCTGCGTAATCCAAAATGCATGTTCTGCCAAAATTTTGAAATCCTAAAATAGATTGTAGTATTTTCAGAGTCGTTGAAGGTTGGAGCAGTGCACATTTTTCTAAAAAATGTGCTGCCAGGCTTTTGCCTTCACTTGCCAACTCGTATCCTAGAAATAGGACACGGAGGTGGGCAATTTCTGACTTTTTAAAATTGAATTTGTAACCCAGATGAGCACTATGTGGTTCACTCTAGCCAAGTGTTCCATTAACTCATCGTCCGTCAGATAAAAATAATCTGCGTAGGGCAATGCCTCCTCATCAAAGTTTTGAAGTAACTCTGTCACTCTTGCTGAAAACAGCCCAAGGCTATTCTAATATCCCTGTGGTAAACGACAAAATTGTGGCCGAGACCCTAGCGACGAGAATGCGGTCAAATATCTGCTCCAGGCGCTATATTTTGGCAAAACAATCCATTTGCGATATCTAGTGTTGTTTTGTATTTTTTCCACACAATGTTATTGATCAGTGCGGCACTAAGTGAATTTTGTACTGCAAATGTACATGTGGAAGTGTTCAAATGTCTGTAGTCTAAGACTAGACGATATGAATTGTCCCGTTTCATTATGGGAAACAAGGGATTATTCATGGGCGAGGTGCGATTTTCTATTACACCCATTTACTCAAGTTGTTCTAGGATTTCCCTAACTCGTTTTTTAGCTTAATTTTTTATTGGGTATTGTCTCTGGGGTTGAGGGACTGATTTTAATGGGATCTTCTGATGAGGTGACTCATTATCCCACACAACATGGTTTCGGTAAAGTGCAGGAGCTAGCGCCCACTCCTGCGCGTATGAATGTTTAACTGATTCAGGAACGAGTTCAGAGAAAGCCGGTAAAATTACTGTTTCTCCCAGGGGTTAATGTTGATGTCCAGCCCTTAGTCATCGCTGAAAATAACTTTGCAAGGAAATTGGTTTGCCTTCCATCAAGCTCACCCCTTATCCCTTTGTACTTTGAGTTAGGGCTAAAAAGATTAGCAGACGTGGCCGAATTAATAATATTAGTCTATTGGGTCCGTCTCTGGACCACACAGCTAGGAGACTACAAGGATTCACTTGTCAAACTACTATAAATCCCAGGGGCCAATATGCTTCTGTGGGTTAAATTTGTACGTACATGGTTGGGGAAGTTGGGGTTACAAAGTTACTGGGTTGATCCTACTGTAATCCGCAAAGCAGATTTGAGTGCACTGAAGGCTTGCTACTTGGCTTATATTAGCGAAAAGTATTTAATAAATAGCTCAAATGGCACTTCAACTAATGTGTTCCTAGATCATAAGTTTAAACCGTTCTTTGAGCAGTACTTAGATTTAATACCTTCCTCTCTAGCCAAGAGCCTGTAACTACGCTTTAGTTTTGGGACTCTCCCATTAAGATCATTCACTCACAAATGGTGCCAGGAACAGGAGTCGATTGTTTGTCCCATGTGTGGCCAGGGTGATGAAAATGAATCCCACCTATTGTTTTTCTGTCCCGAGTATCTGAACTCTCGTTATAAATGGATACGCCCCTTATGTCATGACTTGGGAAAAACCAGATGTCAGGTAGCTCTCAGGATTTTAAAAACCGATACTACCCCAAAAATTGTATTTGCCATAAGCAACTTTTTACTGGCAACCTGGTATAGGAGAAAATCAAAAGTTGCTGTTTAATGATTGTATACATTTTTTTAGGCAACTTTAAAATTTAAAATGTTTTTACATATAATTATTTATTTTCACTGTATTTCATAAATTCACTGAACCCTGTGATGAGATTGCCATTGCATTCCTTGTTATGTGCTTACGTATGCTGATTACACTGGTATTTCTCATTGCTAAGATCGTGTAGCTGTTTTAATATTGTTCTGGTACTGTTATCACAGTTTTTTCTTTGTCAAGTCACTTTATACATCAGCATGAATTACCGACATTAAGGGCTGCAATGTAACCAATCAATCATGAAACCAATCAATCAACCTGTACTATACGTTAATTGAGTTGTGTATTATTTTAATAATGCACTTTTCAATTCTTATTGTATATTGTGGATGTTTAATTTGATGGTTTGTAATAACCGAATAAAGTATATATACATACTGTTTCTCCCATTGGGCACTCCATTACGAACTCAGGAGGCCAATCCTTTTCAGTCAAAAGAATGTTGTAACCATAAGTCAGTTCCTCCTAAAAGAGACCCTTAACTGTCCTGGGTATGTCCCCCTCCATTTGGACTGTATTTCGTATAAACGATGAGGGACACTTTCCCTTGTATCAGGTGTTTCCACCGTGATATGCTCACTCAGCGCGACTACCGCCAGATAATCCATCAGGTTCCGGCGAGCTATTGTGACTTCTGTTGCGCTGTCCAGCATCATCACTGCCCATTCCCCGTTCAGAAGCAGAGTCCTCAGCAGCCTGGGCATGTCTTATGTTGATCCCGGCTACCTTCTTTTTAAATTGAGGTTTAGGAGTCTTGTTTGTCCTCCTTAAGGATATAGTCTGAAGTGCGATGTGTTTCCCTTTTTGACTTCACTTGCTCTTCAGATTTGCGCTCTGACCATCCACCTCTCTCCGAACATGTATCGGATGAATCCTGAAGGGAACAAGTGGAACGTGTATCAGTATCCTGATACCTGTGAGGCTTTCTAATATGATCACGGTTTCTCAGGTTATATTTTCTATCAGTGGGTTCTTGTTGAGCAGACCCACCCAGTGATCGTGTTTTATTTTGTTTATTTTTTTGTTTATTAGCCTACTTTTTCTTGAAAGAATATGGTGTTTGCTTAGTGTTCTCCTTTTCAGAATTACCCTTAACCGTTGGTTTCTCAGGTCTGGCTCCTAAATTATCTCTACCCAGCATAGCATAGGTTTCTTCAATAATTTTAGGCAATTCTCTGTGCAGGAGTGAGTTCCTTTAAGCGGTGGTGCATAGCCAACGCTGCTGCCTCCCCTTTTATGTTACCTAACAATATAGACGATACTGTGTCAAAGTTTCCTACCAGTTTCATCCCTATGTCCAGGGCAGGTGTTGCCCCATACTCATTCTATACTTGTTTCAGTACCTCAGGTAGAACTAGTATTGAAGGGGTACCATGTGTTCTGGTATAAACGGCTTCGAAGGCTGTACCCCAAGTGGTACAATCTTCCACCGCGAGAGCCATCCCCATCAGGAAGCAAACTGTTATTATTCTATGTTTCTCCTGAGGGCCTGTATGGGAAAAAACTGCTTCAAACTGACCAATTTTCTGTATCATCCAGAAAGGAATTTGCTCCAGACTGGTGGGAACTTTTCCCATGACGGCATTCAGCGTTTGAGGGCTGATACTTGTGATAGCTAATTGTGGTTGTGTAGCCTGCGCTGTCCGTGCAGGGTTAACTGTGAGTGTTCGCATAATGTACTGTGTGAGGTTTCTGTAAAGTTTAACTAGATCTTTGTATAATTTTCTTATTTCTGCTGCATTTAAATTACCAAGATTAGGATGCGGTGTATAAGCAGCTAAGACTGGCCATTTTGCTCCTACTTTACTGAGCGGACAGAGTCTCACATTTTCTACGGTATAGGGGAGGGCGCCTTTAAACCAATTTATGTGCTCTTGGTAAGTTAACGAAATTTCTATGTCCACGTCTGGAAAGTATTCCTCTGGTGTTTCATTTTCAATGTAAGTGTGAAACAATTTTGTACGTGCTTTCGCAGCTGGGAATTTAACCCAGGAACAGAATACCTCTGTTCTGAATGCTCCGTGTGCCTCAACCACGAAGGTTACGTCTCCACCCGTTGCCAGGAGGCCGTAATGTATTAATTTTATAGTAACTGCATGTCTGCAATTTTCTGTAATATTTAACTTCTTGTTCTTCAATGTCCTCACCTTGTTTGGTCATTGTTAAAAAAAAGGTATTTCATTAAATTAATTTATGGAGATAGGGTTAGCACAATGTGGGTGAATTTTTATCCTACAAGCTTGAACAACCTACAGCCAAGACATAGGTTATACCTACTCAGCTGAGGCGGATTTTCCTTCCCACCATGGACGTCTTCGGTTTGGAGGGGAGTAAGGCTCTCTGAGAAAGGCACAGCTGAACTACTCAGATTGACCGTTAAATAAGAACCCAACCAACGTTGGCAGTACCAGGTCGTGTAGTTCCTAATAATCCGTAGGATCAGCGCGTTTGTTGGTCAACATAAACAAGGGGCTTGGTGCCTAGGCTGATTCCCGACACCTCGCAGGATATGTTGGCCTATAGACCAGCTAGCTCACAGTGCCACCATAAGCCTCCCTAACCTTATCAGGGAACGAATGGTTTCTGGCAGCCACTGAACATGACAACCCTGACCCCTCAGGGATCGTGGAACCAGATCGGAACCTTTCGCTCAGTCACTCGTGCTCACTTGTTCTCAGATAAATATACAGAATACACAGTGGGATGTTTTCAATATAGTTATTGAACCAACATTATTCTTGTATAGAATACATGTGCTGCAATATTCAGTAGACAGAAGCAGATGAAAGTGATTACAAGCACCCCAAGCGTAAATAGTGGATATGGTTCTACCATAGTGCTAAAACAGTGTTTATATGCAGGCATATAACAAGGCAGTAATCTGGCCTACTCCTACTTTGCAGAACCCTACTCTTAGTGTACCTAGATTGTGTGTAGGTGTGAAGCCAAGAATCCCCCCTAGGGACGAGCCAACCCCATTACCTGGTGAGAGGGAATGTAGGAGCCCGTCTTGATCACAAACTGGACACCCCCTTACGGAGATCTCAGACCGCTGCGTGGTGAAGTCTCAGCATGCATGGACCCACGGAGTCAGCTAAAGTGCTTCTACTAATCTATTGGGATGCTCATTATTTATGATAGAAAGCAGGCTTGCGATGTCTGTGTAGATTATCGATGGTATGGATATATAGATAGCTCTGATGCCCCATGGGTGAAGATAGGGCGGCATTTGTACATAGTGCGTAAAGAGGCCTAGTACATGATGTTCGAGGCATCGTGATAATGTTGTGCGAAGCTGGATGTGTAAACAAAGTAGTTTCAGAGAAACTAGTCAAACATTGTCGTACATGCAAACAAATATATGCGAAAGTTCACAGCTGAAATGCTATTGTGAGGACAATGTAAGAGATCAGCTTCTTCGCTACATGGGCCTAACCCGGGAATATAACAGGACCAATACCCGGGGTACCGGACCCCTTGCAGCAAACAGAGCCGGTGAGAATCCAACACGGATTCCCACTGCACCGAGACCGAGCAGCCATCGAGGGAAGCAGGCACCGCAGAGACCCGCCTCCAGAGTGGCCCATCTGTCCTGATTTTGCAACCTCAGCTGGCGAGACTGACAACCGCAAGGCCCTAGGACGCACAAAGCCCAGCTGACCCTTCCACTCTGCAACCGAGCACCCGCGCACCGAAGAACGAGCTGTGCCCCCTTGTTCCCAGCACCCATGTTACCCAACCCCCCCATTCAGAGTTTCTGGACTTGTCCCCAAGTCCCCCTCTGCAGCCTGTTTCCAGGTAGCCCCCTTCTTTCCACTGGCATAGTGCGCACAGCTACCAACCAAACCCGCACTTCTGTACCCGGACACCCCAAATGAGGTAACGAGTAACTGCTGGTGGTACTTTGGACCGTGGCCCCCTATTACCCTAAGTCCCGAAGGTCACCCCCAGAAACTGACCATAAATAACTGCATGCAACATAAGCCTTTTCTTCCATAGGGAGCACTGCTCCGTAAAGACGCATTGAAGTGAAGTGTTTACTTAACTGTAAAAATCAATATTTAAAAAAGTACTTACTTGATAACTAAGTTCTTGGTATCAAAATGTATATAAAAATATGACTTTTTTCAAAATTGGTCCCGGATTTATTCTTGAGTGTGTATCACATTTATTGCCTCTGTGAGAACAACAAATGCTTAGCACTATCCTCTGATAAGCCTAAACTGCTTGCTCACACTACCACAAAACAGAGCATTTAGTGTTATCATTTTTTCCTCTGTAAACCAATAAGGGTTGCCTGGACTCTTTATACAGTGTACCTCATTTTAGTCCACTATATAAAGAGCCGGCTTTCAACAATGGCAAAACCTACTAGGAGAATAGGGCAAAGCCCAGAAGTGGGAGGTGCCATCTTCTGTCGATCTCTTAAAGAGCAAGCTTGTTACCGCCAGCATTTTTCAAATTAATGAACTTGCCAAGCCTATGACTGAAGGTACTGCGAAGAGTAAGAGAGAACTGTTAGATTATCTTTAGTCAGGCATGAAAGAGTCTCATTTATGGAATCTGGAAGCGGCATGATCTGACGGATTACAAATGCAACCAAGGCATCCTGTTAGCACTTCTGTTTTCCTGATTAGGAGGGTGGTATCAACATTTTTAAGAATCAAACGTATTTATTTCGTGGCTCTCAAGCAACACATACACAGCTTCACTGCCTACATCAAAGCGCCGGCAGAGCGAAAACTCCTGAAAGTAACACAGCGTTCAGGTCTACATCCCTGAGGACGACCTCGCGTAGAATTCAGGTCTTGATTGAGCCAGGCAGGCATCTGGCGAGTATACCACTTTTCAGAACATTAACACAAATAAACATCCCCTCCCTCCCCGTCCACCCGCCACCCTCCCTCCACATCAGTTCTCACTCTCTAAGCTAGGACAATCCTGCTTCCTCAGGTGCCAGCACCTAAGAAATCACGCTTAAGATGCACCAGGTGGTTCTAGGGGTATAAGTCGCAGAATTTGAATCTATTTTGGACACGTTACTTCCCTCATATCTTTAGTTAAAATCTGTAAAAAGGGGGCCCACAGTTTCGGAAAGTCCTTGCCCTTCCCATCTACTCTAAACGACAATCGTTCCATCGCTAAGAGTTGCCAAAGGTTCTGAATCCAATCACGAGGGTCTGGAATCGTCAGAGAGGCCCAGTGCACCAAAAGTACCCGTTGTGCTGCAAGTAAAGCCATGGTTATCTGCTTTCCCTTTAGGGATTTCAGTGGGAAGAACTTAGGATGGGGAAGGCCCAGCAGCGTATACTCTGGAGCACGAGGGAGTGTGATCTGAAAGGCCGCATCTACGTCATCAAGGACTGCCTCCCAGTAACGCACCAGTTTTGGGCAGTGCCAAAGCAAATGGACCAACGTGCCTGTAAGACCACACCCCCGCCAGCAGAGGCCTGACTTGGATCTGTCCCAACTCCTGATGCGCGACGGCGTATAGTACCAGTGAGTAACTACTTTGTATGCAGACTCCGCCCCTGCTGTATTCGCGGCCGTGTGATGTGCTCTGTAATAAATGTGCTCCCACTCCTTGTGCGTGAGGGGCCTCCCTAGTTCCATTTCCCATCTGAGTTGTGCTTTCGTACGGTGTTTCTTCGGTGGTGTAGTGATCATGGCATACAGCTCTGAGATGAGTTTACGGTCGTCCTTCTTGTACACCAGCCATTTCTCGAAAGAAGTCAAGGGGCGGGACATGCGTGCGACGTTCTCTGCTCTCGTGACCCAGTGTGCTACCTGCGAGTAGTGGAAGGCATCAGTCAGCGGCAAATCGTAATCCCTACGTAACTGCTGAAAGGGGATCAAGCCCTCGAGGTCAAACAGGAATCCCACTCTTTTACACCCCTCTTCCCTCCAGCGCTGGAAGACCGGGGAAGCGCATCCTGGCTGAAAGTCGGGGTTATCCACTATAGGGGACATAGGAGAGGGGAAGGAGGTCCACCCTTTTGGGCCTGCCAACTGGTCCCAAACCTTGAGTGTCGGGGAGGTGACCGGAGAGGAATAGAGTCCCCACGCTCTATGCCTACGCGGGAGCCACAGTTCCCGCCATATGTTCCGACCCGCGACCGTTTGGTCCATGAAATTCCAGTGTTTGCTGGACAGCGGCCTATTCCATTCCGTGATGTAACGGAGGCATGCAGCTTGGTAGTAGGCACTCACTATCGGAAAACCCAAACCCCCCTGCGCCCTCGGGGCAGCCACATGCATAATCCCACAAGAATTTATTCAGCAGACCCTGCAATTTCCGCAAGACTCCTGGCGGTGGGCTCAGGGAAAGCATTTGGAAAAGGTATAAAATGCGCGGTAACACCGTCATCTTTACTGCCGCGATCCTGCCAGCTTAAGCCGTGACCAGGCGTCCAGCGCCTTGGCCGTCTGTTCCAGCAGCAGCGCATAGTTAAGAGCAGCTGTCCTAGCAATAGACGAGGTCAGCCGAATGCCCAAGTACTTGACATCCGTAGACACCCAATGGAATAAAGTCCTGTTGTAAATCTTGTACTTCCGTCTCCGGGATAGAGATATTGAGGATTTGTGATTTCGTAAAATTGACTTTAAACCCCGCTACAGTACCGAAAGTGGTAAGTTCCCTAGTCAGATACCGCAATGAAGACTGGGGTTGTGTGAGGGAAAGTATGACATCATCGGCGTACATACTGATTTTATGAGTATCCACCCCAAATTTAAGGCCCACAATGCCAGGGTTCGCGCGAATGCGTTGAGCAAATGGCTCCATGTAGAGCGCAAATAAAAGAGGGGACAAGGGACAACCCTGCCGTGTGCCCCTAGCAATGGAGAAGGAGGCCGACTTGCAACCATTGACCCGCACCGCCGCAGTAGGGGAGGCATAGAGACACCGGACCCAACGAATAAAAGTGTCCCCGAATCCGAAGACCCGCAACACCGCAAATAAGTACTCCCAATCCACGCAGTCAAAGGCCTTCTCCGCGTCGATCGAGAGTAGGAAGGCCTGAGTGCGCGATCGGTGAATAGAGTCAATAAGGTGCAGAAGTCTCTTAGTATTATCTCCCCATTGCCGCGTCGGTATAAAGCTGGATTGGTCCGGATCTATAATATTGTCCATGAGGGGACTGAGGCGGGAGGCTAAGACACCCGCAAACAATTTCGCATCCACATTGAGGAGCGAAATCGGGCAGTAGGAGCCACACTCTGCCGGGTCTTTCCCCGGTTTAGGGATGACGGCAATTGCTGCCTCAGACATAGTAGGCGTCACTTCCCCAGAGTCTAGGAAGGAGTTAAAGAGCCGCGTCAAGAGGGGGGGCCAGTTCCGCACAGAAGGTCTTATAAAACAGAGCGGGGTATCAACATTTTTAAGCCAACGTTTCTTTAAAAGAAAAAAAACACTGATTCAAAAAATAAAAAAGCACAACTATCAGGTGGGTTTCTGGAATGAAAAGATAATAAATTTGTTGGGTTTCAGGATGTCTGTGGTTTACAATTGTTTGAAGTCCTATTTTCACACACAAGACAGAGGGACCATTATTCCAGATCTGCCTGATCTGAGGGGATATTCTACAAACCTTTAACTGCAGAAGAGCCAATCCTTGCAGAAGTGTCAGTTTTATGCACAATTGACCAGCTGCTGAATATGGGACTACTCACCTTGAAAACCGAGGTGCTCCCAGTGGGCTCCAAAGCGGGGACAGTCAAATCTTGATCCTGTTAGCTTCTTGTACACCGTCTGCAGAACTCGCATGTGCACCTTCTGACTTGTGTCGAGAGCGCCTGCAAGGAGAAGCTTAGGCTTAGAAGTAGTGTTAAACCCTTCAAAAACACTCACAGGTTTCAGACTGCTTTGAACTCAAAGTGCTCTGCACAAAGGAGAATGGCTAGAAAACATATCAACAAAAAATATTTCCTGCAATTTACATTTTACCATCATTTGCTATAGTAGAACATTATATTTACACTCTTATGGAAGTTAAAGATGACTAAAAGGGTTGTAGTAGGGCATGGTATACAACAAAATAAAGGAAAATACAATAGTTAAATAACAAGGCACAATGAGCACCGCTCATTACTCCGGTTAACAAAAAACTAAACAAAAAACATTACTGACAACACTTCAGAAAATAGGCCAAATATGTCATCAGTAGAAGTCTGACATACAATGCTGAAAAAACTTCAGGTAACATGAAGACCTCTCGACATACATCACACACACATATCTATGTCATACAGAGGAGTATCACCAAGCTCACAATGGCACTTCCCACTGTGCCAAGCCACACAGTAACATCCCACAGAAAAAAGGCCAGAAAAAACAGTAGTTGGCTAATATGGTACACAACAACAACAAAGGACATTAACACTCAAAAAAAAAATTGGTTTATTTTTGTTTTACTCTAAAATAGAAAAGACTAATGACCAGATACACTTTGCAATACAAACATCATTTCATTTGCAGAAAGGTCATAAGTAAGCAGTGATGTCAGGTCACAAATGGCACATCAGTTACAGGTTGTTAAAGACATCAGCACGGAGTAAGAAAAAACATTACAACCATATAAAACATGAGGGCATCAGTAGCTGGCACTGTCCAGGAGACTGACCTTAATAGGACTGAATGAGGGTGGGAGTGGGGACTTAACATTGGTGGAAGCACGAGTGTGCCGTAATACTGTGCGCCTCAGGTATGCGTCACTGCCAGCTGCTTGCGCACAGGGCATAAACTGAGAAAGAGGGAGTTGCGCCCGCAGGCACACAGTGTGGTGTGCCTAAGTTGGAAGCAGCTGTTTATGGAACAGATTAATGAGGAACATGATTGGGAGCCTAGCCTACCATACTCAATAAGTTTAAGAAGTGGGCCGTGCCCACTCTGAACAGGATTTGTGACACACCCTCTACGGGGGTAAAGTATTATCTCTAGGGAGGCCCTCAAATCTGGAGCTTATCCCAGTCCAGTGATAGCAGATGTTTCCAAAATCCTCTGGCTTCCTCGTGCCCTAGAGCCGTACTTTGAGACTCAGCCCAGAAAAGAACTGAGCTGCACCATTCAGTCGCAGATGGAGGGGCACTGGCCTTTCCACGGCAGGAGATATACAATGCATCAACAGGGCCAAGTCAAACAAGCATTGGCATAGCCAATAGGTCTCGCCTTTGGGACCTTATAAGTGTTTAGCCATGCAACAGTTGATGTTGTTGCACCAAGGATATTGTGCTGCATAACTAAATACTTATAAGGTCCCAAAAGCGAGACCTATTGGCTATGCCAATGCTTGTTTCTTAGGTCAGCAATAAAAACGAAGCAGATGAAGAGAGCAAAAAAAGAGAAATTCTGGTTAGAGGATGGACAGTGAATACATGGCCACTGACTTGTTTTTTTACTGTCAATTCTCCTTGAAGCTAATATCAGATATTGTAAGCCTGCTTTGGCTTTCTTGCAACAACTTGGCCATGCTCAAATACCCTATGCTGTTGTTAATTTTATAAGATGTTCACTGGCAGTTAGGAAGAGCCGTGGGGACTTGTCCTGAGGGCATTTATCAGTACTCTTAATATTTTTAATTTTCTGTTTTCCGACTGTATTGTTGTCATATTGATGTATTTTATGTGTGTTTTAACTTTGCTTTTAAGGCTTTTTATAGCCGAATAAAGATTATTATGACTGACTGAAAGAACATTTCCTTTTAACTGGGATACACTTTGGGCACCATGTTTATCCTCCGCTATTGTAGGCAGCCTCAAAGGCAGGACGAGAAAGAAACATACTACAAACAAACACCTCAGCATTCACTGGAAAATATAGCCCCAACCCTACAAGGAGTACAACCTACGCCCCAAAACAGAAACTGTATTTGCGTGCTCACACACTTTCACTGGGAGACATATTTTTGCTTCAGTGATTCAGAAATAAGGCAGTGATTGTTCAGCACATTTGAGAGAAGTCTGGCTTTGGCTGCTAATAAAGAAATGGTACCCTGGGTCAGGCCCGTGACACGCAGCGCTCAGTAAATGCTTTGCATTTTCTTTAGGGTCATATGGACACATTTTACCTATTCCTTCATGAGTGGTAGACTCCACTGTGCATCTGTTTTACTGTAACCCAGGAGGGTATTAATAAAACGTATGTACAGCAGGTGGTTATACCCACAGCAGATCATTTACAACACCAAAAGCTCCAACTTTCACAAATGCGAGACCGAATGGTTTGCAAATGCTTGTTATTTTTCATTGTAAAATGTACCAATGTCTCTTAGCGGCTTGATGGTGCCTACAGAGCATCTATTTACACGGATATACTTGCAGCCAATCGCAAGCTGTCTTGCAAAGCCTGAGCCGGCTTCAAATGTAGTTATAGGTGCAGCAGTAATGAGAACCAATCAGAGCCCGCGCAGCCCTTGGGCACATTTGAAGGCCAAAGAAAACGGGAAACTCGGAAGCCAAGCCATCGCCTCGTAACCTTGTCCTCTTTCTATTGCTGATGACGGTTGGGTGACTGACGCAGGGACTGAAACTTCTACTATTGGGATTGCTGGCTCGCGTACACCCGTGTACACAGTCGCCATGTTGGGATGGTATCTACCGGAAGTGCCTGGGTGGCGAGTGAAAGGTAAATACACAGAGTAAGATTGAGTTAGTGAACTCTCGCCAACTTAGTTACCGACTGACCTCAAGCTGCCTGCGAGTGAGAAAGCTTGTGAAAACCATGTGCGGCTTGAAGTCAGGTTTTGGCGCCCTTGAATGCTGCAGGGATGTCCCAGGGACTGCTATGAAGTAATAGCAAATTACGTCAAAGGGGCTGCAGCCTGGTGAGCACCGCCGTGATGCTGCATGCCACGGTTTTCTGGTGTGTTGTCCCAAATCTATCGCATGCTTGGCGCAAACCTAGCACATTAATCATGTTTACCTCTCAAACTTTAAATGGTAATTTGTATATAGCGTGTGCATGTTGCTGTGCTTGTTTAAAAACATAACGTCTAAAGTGTTGTACAGAAGGGCACGATCTGCAGAAAAAGCGATTAAAGAGAGGGGGAGCGAGTGGCGCGCGCTTGGGAGAGCAGTCTGCTCATTTTCAAGCACTGCACTCGTGCTTGTGGCGCGCCGCTGCTCGCTCCTGCAAGGTGGATGCCGTCACAAGCACGAGTGTGTGTTTGAAAATTAGCAGAGCGACGGTTAAAGGCCCTCCTAAGCAGCGGCGAGACCTAAAAATGACGAAATAATGAATTGTTATTATTACAAAATGTGCAGCATAATTAGGCCTTAATTGCCACATAATTTACTCAACCCCGACGCATAATTTGGCCATCTTCTGCAGCATAATTCCAGTGTCCCTGTCTATAAGGCTTATATATGTAAACAGTTTAGTACAGAGGACCCAGCCTTTGTGATCTGCTGCAGTTACCATGTGTGTGAGGTGCGTGGCTCATAGCCTCCATCTGTTGATATCTGCGCGAGCTACTTGAAGGACTGATGTGTGTGAGCTGTTTGGAGTATAGGACCAGTGATTGGTGATCTGCATCCGCTCTCCTTGAGTCTAATGTGGGTGAGCTTTGCGGTGCACTTAATCTATACATTTTGATTGACACCAGCTCACTGTGAGACTGGTGTGTGCGAGCTTCATGTGCACAGCACCCATGCATTGTGACCCGCATCAGCTCCGCAGAAGGCCTAAGTGTGTGAGCAGCATGACAAGAGTACCCTGCATTATGACCTGCATCAGCTTCCCATAAGAATGAGTTGCATGAGCTGTGGGGCGCACAGCACCTATGCATTGTGATTGACGTACCCATAATGGGCTGAATGCCATTTAATGTGACTTTTGCAACCGAACAGGCTCTGTGTGATTTTGGTGCAGTCTCTATGCAGCGGTGGCTAGGCCTTCCTGAATCAGAACATCAGCCCATCAAGTCAACAAACTCAAGGGCAGTCGCGGCCCTGGATTATGCATCCACCAATAGGGACTAAGGACACATTACAGTTGGGCAGCCAGAGCTAAAAACAGCCCCAAGTACTGGGCCTTCCGACATGGCATGCTGGACTGGTGCTTCCATGGACAGGTCTTCCAACCTCCAGCTTCCTAATGCCTGCACTGGTTTTGCCTTTACCACAAATGGCGGCACGTACGGACACGTCTGTCTGCGAACGAACATTGTACAACACATAGGAATAGGATGAGAATAAAGCACAGATGCTCAGCAACAAGGAGTACAAAACAAGGGACAAGCACAGCGCTGAAGAGAACCAAGGAGGGAGCACACAACTGACTCTTAATTTGGCTTCTTACTTGTCAGCCGGCGCGAGGCGGACTGGGGCAGAGCCACCTCCATGCCTCCGAGTGATGCCCTCCTGCGCCGGAGTCAGCCCTGCCCAATTAACAGTTTTGTTAAACGTCCCATTTCAGAGATTTTGCTTTTCCGAATTAAACAGTTGCCATATTTATTAGCATTCCCTCCACAAGGGCCTTTGGTACCAGTTGACATGAATTTTCGTTAAATATGCAGAAAGAAATTACATTTCGCTGGGTAAAAAAATGCTTTTTAGCTTCCTGACTCAGATTGCGGCATCTAGGTCCAGGCTCCTAATCAAGGAAAATTAAACTAAAGAATGTCTCACCTGTGGTTTTTTATTCTTTGCTCTCAGGTTAGACTCTATTTGGGTTTTCTGAATTCCTCTCACCTGGGATGTATGCCAAAGTAACGTTGATAAAAATATCGTTTGACAGACACGCTGGGTCCTAAATATATCATTTACAAAACTATCATCTTATGTGGTGAAGATTTTCTATTATTAACTATTGAGGTGATATTTTTGTAAACGATAATTAGGACGCGACATCTGTCAGAGGATATTTTGCCTGTCACATGTTGGTACCATGCCAAGGGGGCATCTGTAATTTGAGCCACCCCTCCTAAAGTTAAATATTTGTTTGACTAGGTCTTGGTCTATGTGTCTATCTGATATGTTCACAAGGCGGCAATACATTTCACAAAATGATGTGGATGCTGAATGGGAGGACGGGGTACCAAGAATGTGATGGACAGCTGTGCGCATGGCAGGGTGCATCGAACCTGGCAGTTGCTGAGGGCGAGGAAGCCTGGTGAAAGACTAGGAGGGCATGATGTAGAGAGTGGCAGGGGGAGAAGGGAGTTGCACAGAAGCCAGTGTGGCGCACCACTACTTACAGCCACCACAGCAAGAACAGATGTACGTTGGGCGAACAGTTAAGGGTACAGGGTAGCTTTCGAGTCGACGATGGTGCATACTATGCTGGAGGACTGTATTTTGTGGATGTTTAAGAAAATGGCAAGAAAAAGGAAAAAGCTGTGAATGCGCATCTTAAATGCACCTTACTCTATTCCATGATGGAGAAACCTCAAGAGTTCGTGAATTCCAAACGCACGTATCATTTTAATGCAGTGTCATTAAAAGGTGACGCTCTGGTTTTATCAAAATGCTAACTAGGCTTATTTGGGGTCAAAGGTGCTGCTCCGCCGGCTCACTATAGATTCAACGCAAGGCCCGCGGTGCCACCTCTGACATCCCCTTTCAGGCGGCGGGTCTGTTCGAAGCTGCGCCCTCAAAGACAGCTCTTAAGGGGGACGCTTTTAGTTTGGTATTAACTTGGACCTCTCTTGCTGTCCAAGCGACCCCATCCCATCCTTCAGCGCCCTTCTTGTCCCACCGAACGAGCTGAAAGTCACACTCAGCACAAAATGGGCGCGTCAGAAAGAAGAATGCACTCCTGGGATGAAAAACAGATGCACACAATGGCGCCGACTCACAAGGTCGCCAGAAGGGACAGCCCCTGGCCGATACTGATAAAAGGGGGAGACATAAGAGAGATCTCGATAGATCCGAAGGAGGAGACAGGGCAAGGCTGGCCCACCTAAACAGAAGAGACCCCCATAAACGGCCACGGTCAGCAGAAAATGCGCACAGCCCTCTTCATGCTAGCTTTTTGGCGTCCTTGGGCTCCGAAGGGAAGAGTAATAAATAGCCGAACAAATCGATAGTGGATTGTGATATTAACGGGCAGGCTAAAAGGCTGGGTTGGAGATATTTACTGGGCGTGGCTGCTTTAAAAGAATTGTTGTTTCTTTCAACAGGATCATAGTGCACACAATGTTGCAAATTCACACGTGTATATAAGTACACGTGAGGACATCTGTGTGCGTGCATGAGTGCATACATTGGGAGTATGTGTGTGGAGGTTATTCCACATTTGAATTATATATGTGCATTAACATGGAGCTATTACGATTGACACAAAATCGGTATTAGGAGTTTTAATGTGTTTTTCTGGCATAGATGTGTTTTTCTAGCATAGACTAAACTAAGTCTCAGTTAGGACACGACTCCATCTTTATAAAATGGCTGCTACGTCATAATGTTCATTGTGTGTTTATATGTTTCGCTGGCTGGCACATGCAGCAAAATGTGCACTGTTTGTTCCGTAATGATTTGCTGGTCTCGAAGAAACTATGAAGGAAGCCTATTTGTTACTTTCAAGGACCTTCCCGATTGCTCGCTAACACACAAATGTGTGTGTAGACTCATGGCACTGGTTCAACAGCCTATTTTTATGTGCTTGCTTCTCCTAAAACATACTGACAGGATGTAATTGGGTTTATGCTCAAAATGTAAGATGGACTGGACCACTTAAAGTTTCATCATACTTGGAAAAAGTTATTGGAAAACTCTTGGATGTAGTAAGTCAAAAGCTGGCGTTTCCAATGTGTTTGGTAATAATCGGAGTAACTTACAGTATGGTAGGGTGGTGGTCGGACAGTATTAGCTAATTGTCAGTAGCAACGTCCATTGCATTTTATTTTATTATGAAAAATCATAGAAATTCTGATCTTCCAAAATGTAAGGAGAACTAGAAGTAAATGCAACGAATGTTGCTGACTGAGACAATTTAAAAGTCATAGAATCGTGTGAGCCAGTATGAAAAGATAAGGGAAAGAATGGATGCCTATATCTGAGAGGAGGACGGAAGCGATGCTCCACCAGGAGCTTCAGTAACGTAAAGCTTCATATGCGCTTTGGAAAGAAGTGATGAAGGTTTATTATCTCATTGTGAAAACTCATTATTTGTGTAATATCAGACTGCTTAGCATAACAAGCATTTGAAGGCACGAGCGGGGGGGACGCGAGTGGTGCGCGCGCCACAGCGAGACATCTGGGTTTAATTATCGCGCCCGTGTCAGGGCACGATAATTGAAACCACATGGCGCCAGTGCGGGTAACCGCAGGGAAAAGGACATGACGCACGAGCGTCTGGTCAGCTTTTTCAAACCCCCTACATAAAGTCTTCGCCAGAAGCAGCGCTTGCGCGCTACTCTAGGCTCGACCTAAAAAGCGGTTCAGGGATTTTTGTTTTTGGGATTTGGAACGCTTAAATGTCCCTTGGGGGGACACATCCCAAATGTCCAGGTTGACATGGCCAGACAAGTGAGACAAATGCGCTTTTCCGCGGCCCAGACATGCATCAGTGTGGGGCATTCCCAAAACATATGACGCAGATCTGCAAACGCAGACCCACATCTTGGGCAGGAGATATCCGCTACCCCCAAAATTTGTTGCGTTTCGCAGGGGGATAAGTATGCTCTGTGTCAAATAAAAAAAACTATGCCTGAATCTGGCATTCCTGGACGCAGTGGCAGGGAGGGCTAATATATGGTCCAATTCTGCATCACTGAATGCACTGCCCAGCTCTACCTTTCACTTCTCCGTCAATGCTGTCAAATGGAATTTCATGTGTATAGTAAGGGCTTTTGTTATCCACTTGATTAAGTGATGCCCGGATCCCATGGTATGTAGTGTTTGTAATACCTCGTGAGGTGGAGGTTCATCCATGGTGATGGTATAGTTGCGTTACAAAACATGAGTCAGAGCACTACAAGTTAGGAACTGACCCCGAGGGATCCCATATTATTCAGCAAGCTCCTCAAAGTTTAGCAGGAAGCTTTCTTGGAGGAGGTCTCTATGCCAAAGGCATCTCACTGAGTCATGCCAGCGAGAGCTGCTGCTTGCGGAGAATGGAGCAGGTTCAATAGCGGAATCACAGGAGCCTAGTGCAGTACCCATGCTATCAGGCGCAACATTCGGCAATAGCACTGGTAGGCCACCCTGAGCAGTATGAGTAGCTAGACCAGCAGAGTGACTTCCCGGACAAAAATGCTGGAATATCCAATTAAGGGACCAGGCTGCTGCATCGTCGTGGTGTCCTCTAAACAGCTGCACAGCCACTGGAGCTGAGAGGCAGGGAAGTCATGCTCAAAGTTCGGTACTCCCAAACTGACCGCAGTTGTGGGAAGGCGAAGCGTAGCCACAGCTACCTGGCCTCAAGCAGAATTCTAACCCATATCACCCAGAACAGTTTCTAGGGATCTTTAAAACCGGTCAGTCCGGTACAGTGACAAGCTGAGGAAATAATAAAGAGAGCGAAGAAGCCTGACCATCATCAAGAGGGCCCATCCCTTATAGGGGCAACATCCTCCAAATAGACACCTGGTTTCAAAAGGCTGATGCAGCTCATGCTAGATTGCCGTCAAGCAAGTTTTGATCAGACTGCTAACTGTGAATGGCAAGGTAGCAGAAGGTGCGCTACTGCCTGGGCAACGCAAAGTCGCCCATGTCAAGCGTTATCTCCAAGGCAAGATGGGGTCAGGAAGAGACAAGACTTCACCCAATTGATAAGCAGGTCAGATACTATTCAGAAGATCTCAAGGTCTCTTACCACATCAGCGTGTCCTCTCACAGCATGTCTTAAGTGCAGAAAATTAACATCACATGCGACTCTGTGCTGATGGGCAAATGTAAAGTAGGCTATTCCACCTTAGGATGCATCTGCTCAGTCCTAATCATCTCAGCAGTTTAAAGAGGTAGATCCAGCTGAGCGAGTTGAATACATTTTCAAAGTCAAGCAGTAGACATGCTGATCTAGAGAAGGCCAAATAAAGCAAAATCAATGACTCAGAATAACCGCTGAATGTTCAGGGACGTGTTTCTCCCTGGCACAAAGCTGTTTTGATCAGGATGAATGAGCTTGGGAAGAAGAGAAAGCTACCTATCCACTAAGATCCTGATCAATATCTTATAGTCTGTATTAAGAATCGCCAGTGGGTGATAAGAGACTAAGTCAGTGGTCTCCAGTCCTGATTTTGGAATGGAGACCAGTAGGGCTTCTCTCATAGTTAGGGGAAAGTGCCTTCAGTATTTTATCTCTTAAGGAAGAGCAGGAAGTGGGGACTTCTAAAACAGTAGGTTGCATGCGGCAGGAACAAAAGACATTCACACTTAACTATCCACCAGGCACGTATAAGGACCTACAAGACGTGTAGGCAATTTGGAAAGTTGCTTAAGTCGCATTCAATCAGATCTTAAGATCATAGTCCCACAAGTCAATGAAAATGACACAGTGACCTTACAGAGGTGCACAAACATAAATCATCACTAGCTGACAGACTCTGGTCTGAGATGAAAGATACTCAAACCTCCAATAGCGGTCAAAACCATACCAATTGCAGAAAATTTGCTTTTAACATAATATTCCCAAAGAGCTACCAGATCCTTCACAGATAACCCACTGAGTGTAAAACTGGAATTGTGCTTAAAAGCCATTAGGGGTGCTCGTCTCTGAGCTGTGTACCAGATTGTGTTGTAGGTAAACTGATGGACACATACATTTGGAGAAGTAAATTCATTTAAATCAAGTTTATAATGAGCTTAACAAATTCAGCTGCTCACCAATAATTAACTGCTTTGTGTCAAGAGGTGAGCCACGATAGATGTCATGGTTGTGGGCACAACAAAGGGAAATTAAACACAAACACACACCCTTGCGGTACCACGGTTTTATTTGTACACAAAGGAGCATCAATGCCTCTTGCGAACCACCTCTCCCAGTCTACTTTATCACTGCTTCTAAGGATAATCCTATTGAAAACAAGAGGGAATGCGGTCACGAAGCCTCAACCACCTGATTTTGACTGACGAGTAGAGGGCACATCCTTGCAGATAGTGAGAGCATCTTTTGAAAGAGAGTACGTGCACCAAAATACCAAAAGGAATTGACCTCCAGAGGTACTTTATAAAGAGGCAAAGAACATGCAAAGTACAGGTAAGTTGATATCTACATCTGGAGGAAAGACCCAGAGCAAAGATAAGACCACCACAGAACATGGTTTCTCAATTTTAAACGGTCTGACACCATTTTTTCATAACAACCAGAATTCTAAAAAATGCTGAGAACCTCTCATATAACTTTTATTACTAAATGGGTTTACAGTAGGGCCAGGCCTTCTACGGGGCATTTCAGTGGGATGACAGGGTAGGGGCCAGTTCTGTTGCTGGGGACCTGCTGGCCATATTCCTACTTGCAATGCCTCTAAATAAACAACGCGGAAACAAATGGTTTTAAAGTGTGCTTTACAACCATTTGTTTTTTGCATGGTTTATTTATGAAGAAACACTTGGTAGCCAGTCCGGCTCTGGCTACGACTGATAACAGTCGAACTAGACACATCAGGCTACTTACTGCAGCCCTCTCCTGAGGCCCATGCGGTCCCAAACCTACACATTTAAGAAACCCTACCAAAGAACAACCTAGGTCTGTCCTGCAACTAAAGGATCCAAGAAGAATATTCTCAGAGAAATCAAAGATACAGAAAAGAGACAGTGGGCCAGCACCATAGTGAAGACCTGGACAACGATCCTTGAGCTCAGTGAAGGCCTGCCACCTTGAACAGAGACTCACATTGGGCAATAGTAAGAGCCAAGTCCCGTTCTTCCTGTAGATCACGATGCAGACGAGGGGGTCCAAAGAGGAAGTGGGAGATGGCCGACAGCCCCGTCCTGCGCACAGTTGGATGTATGTTTTTCTGTAAAGAGAGAGGGATGATATAAGATCAATGAAACAAAAGAGAACACTCTACACCATAAATTTCAGCTTAATAAATACCAGCCATCTGTCAGCATGTCAAATGACTATTGGAACCAGAAACTACAAATATAGATCGAGACTAAGGAAACATCAACTCCTCCTCAGCAGTTTCAGCTAGTTTGCAGTTTCAATGCCTTTTTCATAGTGTAAATAACCAGGCTAAATGCATATTATTACCAGAGACTGCTTGAGAATTATTTTGTGCCCCAAAATCACAATACTTCATCAAATGGTACACCTACCCGGCACTCAGAGAGATCAGCAGTCTGAAAGTATTGAAGTGCCTCATTAAAAGAGATAAGTGGCGCAGGTCCCACAAGATCATCCAGGGTACCTATGAGGATAAAATGTGAAAACAAAAAGTTACTTAATAATAAATCTTCGAAAAGGATTACTTGGCCAAGAAAAACTGCAATTGCCAGGCTTCATTCTGGAGCATTTTTTCAAAACTACTTACATATTTTCCATTGATTAATGATCAATCCAAAGAAAGACAAAATAATAATTTTAAAGTCCTTAGAAGTAAGGTTTTTCTTGTTTTATATAGAAGCAGGTGGGTCCCAAATTTCTGAGCACCAGTCAAGACCTCTCAGTTAATTTACCAGCCAACATACAACCCTTGGCTGCCACATTAGTGTCGGAAGTGTGCCTATGAATTTTAGGAAGACAGTCTTGTTGGAGAACTGGTGACACAGGTAAATACATTTGTCTTCTCCAGCAAAGAAGTTCCCTTGCCTTTCAAATTATACAATAGTACCCTCAGGAAAGTAGGTGAAAATATGAGAAGAGATTACATTAAAAAAAGATTTGGAGAAGTTTAAGAAAGTTTTGTGCCATACTGCTTAAATTTAACTAAAGAAGGATTACACTACTCGTTCTTGGCCATTCCATTGGTAACCATTGCAGCTAATTAGTAACCCCCACATTATTCTTTCCAAAATACATTATGATTTTCTAGTGCCCATTACGTCAACTAGTATGTACGATTTAGAGTCTGATGTTCTTTAAAGAAACAAGATAGTTTTAAGGACACAACTCTGCTTTCTCCCCAACATTGTACTTGAATTCATCTTCATCCAATAATACATTTCCCAGTGCACATTTTGAAAACTATTGCCTAGGTTGAAAACACCTTGCACATGATAGGAACCAAAAGTGCACTCAGCACCAAGGGCACAAATCAAAATACTTTACGTTTTCCAGACATCTCCCACTCTTTAATGCCCCAAAAAACAAAGGGCTCGCAGTTTGCAAATTGGCCATCTCAAAATAGATTGTGACTTAGGGTATGCTGTCAGATATTCAATGACTTTACAAACACACAATTAACATTACTGGACACGGAAAGTTCTTGTGGAAGGAAATACAAGGTGTCAGCAAGGAAGTCAATCTACACTATAAAAAACACAATTTACTAGAATGATGTACAAACCTGTGTGCCGCAAATCAAGCAGAAACACTCCTCAAGGTTGTTAATACCGCACTGATAAAAGAGCTGGTGGAAAAGCACATTTATTTGTTTAGGGATTCTGAAAAGTGCTGCAGACTACTTTTTGCTGCCTACAGAAATGTCCTGCATCAACATATCAAAATCATGTCACAGAGATCTTAGTTCTGGTAGCTAGGATGAGACGAGATGGCATTTTCCATTTTTCCTTTGGTAGAGAGATATATGTGATCAAAGCCTCATTCCTTCAACAGAAATTCTACTATTTCTGAGGGTAGCTACAATTAGTGATCTTCTCTGAGCTTAATTCTTAAGAAGGGGGTCTTTAATTTTGTGCTTTAGGAAAGCACAGCATCTTGAGGAGCATACTATAAGGCAGTTCCATACATTTCAAATTCTTTTATGTGGCTCAATGATCTCAGTCCCTATATATGCAAAACGTGCAGAATGTATTGGCCCTCTGTGTTAGCTTTGCTTGCCACTCAATACCAAGTAGATGCCTGGAGAGCCTTGAGAATTTTGATTTGGCAAAGACTCCTAATGCAACCCCAATCTCGAGTCAACAGATCTTGCATGTGGGCACTCCAACATTGGGGAATTTAACATTTCAGTCACAACTTGATTGAGTCAGCTCTTCCCTGTGAGATAAGCATCTTCTCCTTATTTTACCCAGATGTCTTTATCCAGCTGAAAATAATGGAATTTGAAGATTCAAACAGAACACAAGTTATAAATAAGATGCAAGAGAACTTCTCTATGCTCGCAAAACAGCACACCTCTAAGCCAATTTCTGTGATGAATAGCTTCTGTCCAGCGATTAAAAGTTTCACAATTTCTCCATTGTCATGTCCATGCAAGTGAGGAGTAAAAATCTGAAGTTTGGATTTGTCTCAGTTTAGAAAGAAATACAGGCTGTGAAGAATGAGTGCACTCTGAAGTGTTTTGATCCATTTACCTCACAGACAAGTGTTCACTAGTCAATCACTGAATACATGAATATTTGGTATGTAAATATAAGGCCTCTATAAAGCAAATTTCAATTAGAAAGCAAGTAACTTGAACAGTAATGGTGTTCTCTATGATAAAGCCCAGACAAATCTTTTGTGCATCTCCACGAAAAGTAAAATTAGGCTAAATAAACTAAGCAAAGTGAATACATGGTTGTCTTTTTTCAGAAGTACAACTCTAATCTGTAAAGTCATCATTTTGAATCACGGTCTAAATTTGAATTTAATTTACTTATTTGTGATAAATTGAGTTGCTTTTTGGTCAGACTCTTTCTTGCTATCAGAGTTTGTATGGAGTATATTGACTTTCTGAAACAGGAGTTCTACGTCCTGCTGCAATAGAATAAAATTGGGCATGTGAAAGTGTCTGCTGAGTTGGAGATAATCCTGGGGAAGATTTGATAAACCAGGCGTTGTGACATAGGGACATCCTCCAATACACACTTGTCTGAAAAGATCCATTATTATATACAAGTATATTTTACAATCATCCTTGCCAGCAGAAAAATAAGCAGTACTGGATGCAGACAAAGCCACATTGTAAAGAAATTTGCTTTGAGGGAAAGTTCAGGAGCGGCTCAGCCTCCACCCCTTCCCCTTAATCTGGGCCCCTAGTTAAAGTGTTGCCAGCGAAGGGCCTGAACACTCTGTGAAGCACCTTCAGTAAATGACTATATCTAATTAAAAACGCTGCTGTGATCTCATTTGTTCCAATACAAATGAATGAACTTCCTCTGCTTTCAAACCATTAGTTTTCTCATTAGCATAGACCCCAAAAGGAAGATTTGCAATAGAGCCATGCATATTAAACTTTGAGAGGATTCTGAAATCAATTCGAAAAGCAGAGTCTGTACAGGAAGGTTCTGTGAGCCATCTCACAAAACAAAAATAAATAAATAAATCTACCTATGCAGGGGCTCTCTTGAAATAGATGTTCATCTCAAACTAAGGGGTATTTGCAGGAAGCTGGCTTTTTATGTAGTGTAGCAAAATGAGGTACACTATGTACAAAGCCCAAACAACCCTTATTGGCTTACAGGTCTTAAATTAATCCCAAATACTCTCTTTTGTGGTAGTGTGAATGAGCAGTTTAGGCTTATCAGAGAGTAGTGGTAAGCATTTGTTGTACACACAGTCAATAAATGAGGCATAAATTCAAGGAGAAACTGGAGACCAATTTAGAAAAATAATATGTATTTTTCTAGAATTTTTAACACCAAGAACTTTGCAATCTGGTAAGGCCTTTTCCAGCCAACAATTTTTACAGATAGCAACAATGTCACACAAATGAGATTTTACGCGGTAATGCTTTCCTTTGGAATAAGAAACATATACTGCATATAAGTATTTGCAATCTTATTCTGGGTGTCCCCTTTCGGACTTAATGTGCTACGGGGTCCTTTAGGACTTAAGATGCTAGGGGGTCAAGGTCACAAGATCCACCAGCACTTTGGATTTACCTGGCATGGAGTGTCCAGGTGCAGACGTGCTGGACAGGTTGGTAGCCTTGCACGCTACACCGTTTGCAAAGGCGGGTGGGGGTGCAC
Organism: Calotriton arnoldi; assembly: GCA_963921515.1. Classification (NCBI taxonomy): domain Eukaryota; kingdom Metazoa; phylum Chordata; class Amphibia; order Caudata; family Salamandridae; genus Calotriton; species Calotriton arnoldi. Next base: position 318,185 of record CAWUFW010000580.1, read on the forward strand.
CTAAAAACAGGCTGCAGAGGGGGACTTGGGGACAAGTCCAGGAGTTTCCAACGGGGGGCTCAGTTCGTGAGGGTACTTGGGTTCAGGGGGCATGGTTGATGTTCGTGGACCCGGGCCAGGGAGCTCAGGTGCAGAGGGTTTTGGTCAGCTGTTCCCGTGTGGCAACGGTGCTCCCGGTGCTTGGTTAAACTTGCAGAAGGGGATAAAAGAGGACAGTTGGGCCACTCTCGGTGCTGACGTCCCTCATCGACTGGTGGGTCTCGGAGTCTAAATTGAACTATAAACAAGTCTTGGTTGCTGCAAGGGGTCCGGGTATTGGTGCAGTGTGGCTTCTGGGGGTCCGGACGTTTCCAAACTTGGTGGGGAGACGGATGTGACCCTCTGGAACACAGTTGCAAAAACAACAATTGATGGACAGAATGCAGAACAATGTCGTACATTCACCCCAGTACAGAGATCTGGGCCTAAATCCATCGTTTTTTTGCTCGCCATTCCAGTTTGGACCCAGCCATATGCAAATCAGTCTTGACCCTGCGCCCAATGGGAACAGTCCAGCCCGTCCATCATTTGTTTGCTGTAACACTTTTCGCCCTAAGTGGGATGGGTATGCCCAGACGTGGGGCCCTTGCTCACTGTGCCACTGGATTCAAGCTAGCCTGGCTGAAGAAGGGTGACATACCCTGAAACCGGTCCCAGGATGCTTGTTTCCGGTCCACGGAGGACCTGGCCTGGCAGTTCGGTCTGGACTGTTTCCATGGGGCACAGGGTCAAGACTGATTTGCATATGGCTGGGTCCAAACTGGGGTGGCGTAGTGGGCAAAAGAACGATGGATTTAACCCAGATCTTTTGACTGGGGGAGAATGTTTGCCTTGTCAGCATTCCGTCCATCATTTGTTTGCTGTAACACCTCTGGAACACAGTGGCCTTCTTTCTGGGTGGCTGCTGTACCGGTGGACTTGGTTGTCAGCAGAACAGTGAACCGGACTTTGCGGTCGGTGCCTGCAGGTTGCAGGGAACTGGCTCCTCTACTTCAAGGGAGATGCTTGCTAGTTGGCGAAGTGATGGCAGCCCGAGGCTTTTGGAGGATGCAGAGCTGCAGGACAAGTCAGGTTGTCATGATTGTCGGAACAGGAGCAGGCATGCAGGGTTTGGTGCCAAAAGTCCACAGCTGGTCCACAGTTCTCACTTCTTCGGCTCTCTTTGTCCTGCTTTAGTCAGGTGAATCAGAGTTCCTCGTGTTAGGGGTCCACCTAAATACTGAATCTAGGGGCGTTAAGGGGAATGAAGGGTAGTAGCCAATGGGCTTCTGATCTGTGGGGTCACTACACCCCGGCATGTGAATCTACAGCACTACATGCCAAGAACAGATGCTTACTGGGTAAGTAACATAATCCGTTTGAGGCATGAGTGCTGTAGATACACATGCTGTGCATAGACTGTAAAGCAGTCCCTCTCCCTAAGCAGTGGCTAGCCTGTGGGGGTTACAGTTGTTTGAAAGAGTCCGTAGTACTGCATGGCCAACACTGGATTGTTGACGTGCTAAAATATCCACACAATAATGTTTTGTAAAGGTGTGTGGTGTGGACCATGTTGCTGCTTTGCAAATGTCAGCAATAGGAATGTTCCCGAAAAAATGCCATAGAAGCCCCTATTTTACGAGTTGAGTGAGCTTTAGGGGGGGGAACAGGTAAAAGCCTTTTAGCTTTAGCATGTTATGTTATGTTACTTTAATTTGTAACGCGCACGGATACTCACGAGTGTCCCGGCGCGAAGCCATAAAGGGTGAAGATGTCGTTTTAGACAAAAAGGTATGTTTTCAGGTTTTTCTTAAATACTGCTGGGTCCTGAATGTTGCATAGGGCAAGAGGAAGTGTGTTCCAGGCAACAGCAGCCTTCCGTGCCAGGGAACTGTCACCAAGCCTCTGGTATTTAAATCGGGGGTCCTGAGCAAGGGGAAGAGACAGAGCGCAACTGTCTAGAAGGAGCATAGAAGGAAAATCGGTTTTGTAGGTAAGACGGGCCGAGGCCGTGAAGAGCGCGATGAGCCAAGACCAGTGATTTGTACTTCACCCGTTCAACCACAGGAAGCCAGTGTAGTGAACGCAGGTGATGTCGCACGCTGCTCCTGGCGGAGATGCCCAAAAGAAGTCTGGCTGCTGCATTTTGGACCACCTGGAGCTTTTTCAGCAGGTAGCCCGGAATGCCAATGTAAAGAGCATTGGCATAGTCCAGCCGGGACAGAATAAGTGCACAATTGACCGTTTCTCTCGCTACCTGAGGAAGGAGAGGAAAGAACTTCCTTAGGGTCTTGAAAAGACCAAAACAATTGCCGGCCAACTTCTTGATATGAGTCGAGAAGAAAAGGCTCTCATCGAACCACACCCCCAGATTCTTAGCAGGCTTCCCTGTAGAGGTGGGCAAAGGGAACTCAGATGGCCAGAGAGATTCCCGGAAGTTAGGAGGAAATTTTCCAAAAAGGAGAATCTCCGACTTCTCTTCATTACACTTTAGTTGCGCAGCCGCTAGCCATTTAAAAATGGAAGAGACAGTGGTGAACAGAAGCGACTGAATCCGCGTTTTTGTCCCAGGTAAAAAGCAGCTGGGTGTCATCGGCATAGGCCATCACCTTAGCCCCCAAACCCTCAGCCAAATATACTAGAGGTGTAACGTAAATGTTGAAGAGAAGAGGACTAAGGGAGGACCCCTGAGGGATTCCCGTAGTCACTGATTGAAGAGAGGAAGAGGACGGTGGAATCCAAATCTGCTGGGCCCGTCCTTCTAGGAAGGACCTAAGCCAGTTCCAGGCAGTACCCGACACACCGATCCTGGCAAGTCGTGCAAGAAGTAGAGAATGCGGGAACGTGTCGAACGCCGCCGAGAGGTCAAGCAAAATTAATGCTGCCCTCCCGCCGGCATAGCAAGTTTGGCTGTATTTTACTATCCATCTTGAAATCCCACTTTTAGAAATAGCATTTCCAATGTGAGGAGGTGAAAAAACAATGAATAATACATTTTAACCTCTAAAGTATGTTGAGCTCTTTCTGCAATAGAGTCAGGTTGTGGGAAGAAAACAGACAACTCTATTGATTGATTAATGTGAAAGGGTGTAACTATTTTAGGAAGGAACCATGGGTTTGTTCTCAGCACTACTTTATCTCTATGAAGTTGGAAGAATGGTTCTTCCAAGGTTAATGCCTGAAGCTTACTGACACGTCTAAGGGAAGTGATAGCGATTAAAAAGGCAACTTTCCAAGACAAATATTGGATTTAACAAGAATGTAGTAGCTCAAATTGAGGTCCCATGACCCTTGTTAGTACAATGTTTAGATTCCATGCTGGTGCAGGTGGAAGTCTAGGGGGAATGATCCTTTTAAGTCCTTCCATAAATGCTTTACTAATAGGTATTTTTAACAAAGGTAAATGTTGTCTATTCTGCAAGTATGCGACAAAGACAGCAAGGTGTAAGCCTATTGAAGTGTAGGCTAGACCCAAGGTTTGAAAATGCAGCAAATAAGGAAGAATTGCTTGGATTTGTGCTTGTAATGGGATAACATTTTGATGCTGACAGTATAGGACAAATCATTACCATTTGGCAGCATGGCATTGTATAGTTGTAAGCTTACGAGCTTGCTTGATAATATTCATGCAATATTGTGGTAATTTTAAATACCCAAATTCTATGACTTCAGGAGCCATTTAGCGAAAGACCTGATTGGCAGAACCGGACGACCTTCACAGAAGCACAGGAGATACATTTCCCATAACATTGATTGTTGAAGGACCACACATGCCAATCAGGTCTTTTCTTGAGACATTACTCTGACGCACTGAACTGACAGGGTCACATTATATTGATTTATTCAGCAATTTTGATTTGATTGAACTCTTTATAAATACCCCATCTCAAGAAATTCTTGACTACAGCAAGCCCTGAAGAAGTAAGCATGAGGACGAAACGCGTCGGCGATCATGAATTTTAAGAAATTTGCATTTCAATAAAGAATAAAAAGAAATTTTGTACCTACAATCAAAATTCACAAGTGCCTTTCTTTGAATGGGAAGATTTTGACGGATTGTTTTCTTTTGTTTTGTGAATACGGTTTATTAACAATCATTACTTATATTCCCACTTACTTGAGTGCTGGGCCAACTTTTGTCTAGAGAGTTCCAGTAGTGTGGTAAACCATGGATGACGAGCCCATGTTGGGGCTATGAGCACTAGGGTGAGGGAGATCTGCATGAGCTTTCGGACCACTAACAGCAGTAGTGGGAGACGTGGAAAAGCATAGGCAAATATCCCCGACCAATTCATCCATAGAGCATTGCCCTTGGATAGGGGGTGTGGGAACCTGGATGCGAAGTTCGGGCACTTTGCGTTTTCTGGGGTTTCAAACAGGTCTATTTCTGGAAACCCCCATTTCTGACAGTATAGTAGGAGAACTTTGGGGTTAAGTTCCCAAATGTGGATTTGTTGCTGCGTCCTGCTGCGAGGGTCTGCAACTGGATTGCTTATCCTTGGTACGTGTTCTGCCAGGAGATGAATGTTGTGACGTATTGCTAAGCGCTATACGCTTTGGGCTAAGCATGAGAATTGTAGAGCGAGTCCCATCTGTTTTTGTAGATAATACATTGTTATCATATTGTAGTAGGTGAGGTAGGAACGCTATAATGCTAGGTTAACAGCTTGAAGTTCTAGGTAATGGATATGGAGACTCATGTTTTTGGAGTCCCATACACAGTGAATGTAAGATTTTGCAGGTGAGCTTCCCAACCCGTGAGGGACGTATCCACTGTGAGAATGGCTTGGGAACTGGGTCTAGAAACGCCACCCTTTGGATAGGTTTTGTGTATACCACCACTGCAGTGATGTGTGCAGCTGTCTACCAACACTAGATCGTGTAGTTGACCCAGTGACTGTGTCCACTGACGTGAGAGACTTCTTGCAGCGGTTTCTTAAGTAACCGGGCACGTGGGACTATTGAGATGCAAGATGCCATCTCATGCCCAAAAGTCATATGAGTAGTATGACTGACGTGGCTCCCAGTTCGAAGGGGTTGGATTAGTGTCACAATGTTTTGGATCCTATCTGCATTTGGGTATGCAAACCCCAAGTGAGCGTGGAGTATGGCTCCTAAATATGGTTGTATTGGGGATGGTTGTAGGTGCGAATTTTGCAGATAGACGTAAACCCTAGCTGATGTAGTAGGGCGAGTGTCTGTTGTTTATCCTGTTTGCAAAGGCGGGAGCTGTTTGCTTTTATTAGCCAATCGTTCAAATAAGGAAACACATGGATGTTTTGCCTGTGCAGATGTGATGCCACTACTGCTAGGCATTTTGTGAATACCCGTGGTGCGGTGGTGACTCCAAAGAGAAGAACTTTGAATTGATAGTGTTTTCCTTGGAAGACAAACTGTCGGTATTTTCGGTGTGAGGGATGGATATATGGAAGTAAGCGTCCTTTAGGTCTAAAGCGGCCACAAAGTCACCTTTTTAGGTCTCGCGCCTAGCGTTGCAGTGCGCAGCACTGCTCGCGCACGCGAGACCTCTAGAAAGGGCTTCTGAAAACGACCTACACGCTCGTGCGTGTGGTTTTGTTTTCAGAAGCCCTCATTAACTGTAGCGTGCGTTTTTAGAAAAAACGGCACGCGATTGGGCAAGGCGGGCGCATGTCCCGCCTTTGCTCCTCCCATTCCCGACGGTGGCCAGAACGCGCAGCAGCTGCCGCGCTCCCTCCCCCCAGCTCCTCTGTGGTGCGCGCGCACCACTGGTTCCTGTGCTCTTCTCCTCGTTTACCTTCGTGCTCCCCTGTCGCTCCGACGCTGTTCCTGCTTCACTCCCACCCAAGCCCGCCTCCTGCACTGCTCGTCTTGCCCTGTGCCGTGGCTGACCCTCTCTCGCTCCTAGATAGCACCTGCGCTCTTGTACTGCACCTCTGGACACTTTTGCTGCTTCTTAAGTACCCCGTGCTGCTCCCCCTTTTCTCTCGTTCTCACAAATGCTTAACTCATGGGTGAAACGGAACCTCGTGGTCGTCGTACATGCGCCTCACACGTGCATACTGATCATTCCTAGGTCTGTGCCCTGCAACGTTCTGCGTGAGCGGCACGGGGGTTTCAGAACCTGCTTTGGCCTGTCATGCAGTGTCTTGCGCGAGCTGCACATAGAGCATTGATCTAGCCTGTGCCCTACAATGTCCTGCTCGAGCTGCACATGGGGATATTGACCCTACCTGGCTCTGTGGCCTGCATTGTGCTTCATAAACAGCACGCACATGCATAGATTCTTCCTGTGTCTGCGAACATAAATATCCTGTATGAGCTTCACACGGGTGCGTAATGTCATGACGAGGTCAGAGTTCTGTTGGGTCCAATGTGGGCTGGACACAGTTGCAGGGATCCATACCGGGTCTGTGCTTGTGGGAGTTACTCACAGGTGCAGACATCTTGCAAGGGTCAGTAGTAGGCACCTGTGTTTCATCTAAACACAGCCTACCAAATCGTGCCTGGGTGAGAACCCTGCAGTGTCCACGAGCTGCACACATGCATAGATCGAACCTGTGGTGTCCTGTATGAGCTGGACAGTGCCCGAGGGAGAGCCCCGTGGGGTCGAGTATGAGCTGCACACAGGTGCATAGATCGAGCCTGCAGTGTCTTATGTGAGCTGCACACATGCATAGATCCTGTATGAGCTGGACAGTGCATTAGTCGGAGGCCTGTGGGGTCGAGTATAAGCTGCATACATGTGCATAGATCGAGCCTGCAGTGTCCTTTGTGAGCGGCATAGATCCTGAATGAGCTTGACCGGGCCGAGTCAGAGCCCTGGGGGGTTGGGTATGAGCTGCATATAGGTGCCCAGATCCAGAATCGCGTATGAGCTGCCTGGCTGTGTCCTATAGGAGTTGCACAGAAGTGCTTATGCCCTGCTTGGGTCTGAGCTATACAGTGAGTGCTGTATGAGCTGCACATATGGAGTATTTATCCTACCTCGGATCTGCGCCCTGAGCGTCCTTTTTCAACCCCACTTAGGAGAGTAGAATCTGCCCGAGTCTTTAAATATGACCTATGAGCTTTACAAGGGGACATAGGTCGTGACCAGGTCAGAGTTCTCTTGTGTCCCCTGTGAACTGCACACAGGCGGAGATAATCCTCCCGGAGTTTGTCCTTCAGGGTCCTGTATGAGCTGCACAAACATTAAACCCAGACCTGTGACTGAAGGTGTGTGTCCAAATAGTTTCAGTGCTCCGTCCATCAAATCCTTGTGGCTGCACAAACACCCTGCCTGGCTCAGACCCTGCAGTGAGCTGTACGGAGCTGGTGCCTAGGTCGGAGCACTGCAGTGCGCTGTATAAGCTGCACGGAGCTGTGGAGCGCGTGCCTGGGTCAGAGCACTGCAGTGCGCTGTTTGAGCTGCACAGAGCTGTGGAGCACTTGCCTGGGTCAGAGCACTGCAGTGCGCTGTATGAGCTGCACGGAGCTCGTGCCTGGGTCAGATCACTGCAGTGCACTGTGTGAGGTGCACGAAGCTGTGGAGCACATGCCTGGGTCAGAGGCACAGAGCTGTGGAGCTCGTGCCTGGTTCAGAACACTGTAGTGTGCTGTATGAGCTGCACGGAGCTGTGGAGCTCGTGCCTGGGTCAGAGCACTGCAGTGCGCTGTATGAGCTGCATGGAGCTGGGGAGCTCGTGCCTAGGTCAGAGCACTGCAGTGCGCTGTATGAGCTGCACGAAGCTGTGGAGCTCGTGCCAGGATCAGAGCACTGCAGTGTCCTGTATTAGCTATAGAACGGTGCACATACCAAGTCTGAGCCAGAGCTCGACACTCACGCACAGGTCCTTTAGGAGCTGCATATAGTCTGCCTTTTGTCGGAGCACTGTGGAGTCTTGTTTGCACTGCACAACAGTGCATTGACATTGCGTGCCTGCTTGCCCTGCAGTGACTATGTCAGATCTGGACCATAGCCGTGCATGGTCCTACGTGCGCTGCACACAGGTGCATAGACCCAGCCTGAATCAGAGCTCTCAAGTGTCGTGTATGAACTGCACGTGTGTGTGCACATACGTACAGTGATCCTGCCTGGGTCCGTGTTCTATTCTGCAGTGCCTTGTATGAGCTCTGAGCCCCCAGTGCCCCTTATGAGCCGCACTGAAGTACACAGGTGCGTATGCCCTCCCTGGGTGGTCGCCCCGTGTCCTTTATGTGCTGCGTACAGGTGAATAGATCCTGCCTGTGTCTCTGCCCTGCGAAGTCCTGTGTGAGCTGAAAACACATATAAAGCTTTAGCCTGTGCTCCACTAGGCCCCTTGCCCACTGCAGCCCAATACAATCTATGACTAAACGTACAGTGACTGCGATCGGTTCGTTCTGTGGTGTAGTTCAACATTCTATGCGATGAAAGGAAGGGTGTTGTCCCTGAATTTATTGTGTCACCGTTTGTGCTACCCTATGCAGCATCATAGCTTACTGTATGTCTGGACTCTGGGTCCCTTGTGCATTGCATTCTGCAGTACTTATGTCTGGGCCTGGGTGCCTTTTGCATTGCATTCTGCAGCATTGTCTGCCATGTCATGGTCTCGCATAGCAGGCTTTTCAGATTTTGGTCAGCCATCCGTTGTTGAAAGTGAATCTCCTCGCCAAACCTCGCAGGTGATTGTTCGTCGCTGCATATTTGCTCCAGTGTGTAAGGAAGGGAGGTTCTTGTGCAAGATCCTTGTCGATAACACCCACATCCGGTCTTCCCCGGCTTTCATGTTTGCCGTGCAAGTTTAGCGTATTACATTGAACACAAAACTAAACAAGCATCTGCAATGCAATAGGTCTCGCATTTACGCAAGTTTAATCTATTGGCATTGTAAATGACAATACTTTTTTTATGTTTCAAAAACCAAAACATAAATAAAAGGCATTTTCTTTACAATGCCAATAGCTCAAACTCACGTAAATGCAAGACCTGTTGCATTGCAAATACTTTTTAATAGTGTCTGGGTGTGAAAAAATGGCTAACCAATCCCTTATAGTTAATTTTTTTTTCCAGTGCAGGCAATTAAGCACACACACCCACCTACAAACAGTGGCCAGTGAGGAAACGGCTACCAACTACCCAGCACCCCGTTCCCTTACGTCCCCCTCCTTAAATTCAGCTCCACACATTTCCATTCCACATTACCTAATTCAACAACAAACCACATAATTCAACTCAACCACATGATTACACAACACACCACATGTATCCAATCCACACCACAAAACTCTATATCATGCCACATAACTCAACAGCATACCACATAATTAAACTTCCCTCCACAACACAAAATACCAATCCACATATTTACACTCCATGCCACACAATCCCACTCTACATAATTCCAGTACACTCAATACCACATAATTACTATCCACATAATTCCGCTGCACACCATGCCACATAATTCCTCTACACAAATACACTCCACACCACACTATTCCACGCCACACATTTCTATCCAACTCACATAATTCCACCTCACACCACATACATCCACTCCATAAACATAAGTAAAAGGCATTGCCATTTACAATGCCAATAGCTCTAACTTAAAAAAATGCGAGACCTATTGCATTTCCAATGCTTGTTGTAATAGTGGGATCACTTCCTGAAGAGTGATCATGTGGAAGTGTACTGACAGGATATAGTGATTGAGTGGTCTGAGATCAAGAATGGGTCAAAGTGTCCCGTCTTTTTTGGGAATGAGGCAGTATAAAGAATATACCTCTGTTCCTCCATATCGTATTTGGTCTGGTTCGATAGCTCCTTTGAGCAAGAGAGCTGATATCTCCTGTTTGAGGAGAGATTGATGTTGTATGGATAGTTTGTGTTTGCGAGGTGGAATATTTGGAGAAGTTGGGATGAGCTTCAGACAAGAACCATGTTGGATAATGTCCAACACCCACTGGACTGTTGTGATTGATTTTCATGCTGGTAAAACTTTTTGAAGACATCCACCGACAGGTGTTAAATGGTAAGGAAGTCATTGTTTGGTGTTTGGATTTGCGGTCCGATTATTATTTCCACGACTGCAGCCTCTGAAGTTATTTCCTCTGTATGTGCCCCTGGAGAAGGTTTTAGCAGTGGACGATTGTCCTTGATTTTTATAGGACGACTCTGTGGTGTCGGTTGAGGCAGACCTAGCACAATGTTTGAAACTGGGCCGACGAAAGGACCCACGGTAGGTGGGAGTTTGTAGGGCCCCCATTGATTTTGCAAGATCAGTGTCCTTTTTCATTTTTTCAAGGGCTGGGTCTACCTGAGGGCCAAAGAGGTGCTCTTTGTCAAAGGGAAGATTAAGAATTGCCTGCTGCACTTCAGGTTTAAATCCGAAGACACGGAGCCAAGCATGTCTACGTAAAAGAAGGCTGGTGTTTATGCCTCTAGCTGCAGTGTCCGCGGATTTTAGTGCACATTTTATGGAGTTATTGGTGATTAACTTCCCCCATTGACTATTCCGTAACCCCTTTTCCTGTGTTCTTCAAGGAGATGTTGGAGGAGCCCCACCATTCCATCCCAATGAGCCCTGTCGTAACGAGCTAAAAGAGCTTGACTGTTGGCAATCCGCCAATGATTAGCAGACTGTGCTGCTATCCTTTTTTCCGGAGGCATCAATAAGTTTTGACTCCTTTTCTGGGGGAGGTACGTCCTCAGTTTGCCCTTTTTCGTGCATTAGCCACTACTAGGAAGTCTGGGGTTAATTGTCCTCTAATGTATATAGGATCATATGGTGCAGCTTTATATTTTTTGTCAATTTTTTGATGTTATTATTCGAGCCTTTACAGGGTCTTTAAAAATGTAGTCGGCATGACATAGCATTCCCTTTAGGAGTGGTAAATATTCTGATCCCCTTTGAGCAGTAGATAGTGTTTCCAAAAATAAGTCATCCTCTATAGCAGAGGTCTTCAAACTTTTGGATGCCGAGACCCCCCTGTCAACATTTTGAGGCGTAAGGACCCCCTCCTGACAAAAATTTCTAAACCTGTAGGCAGGGCTGCTGGAATTATGAGGCAGGTGAGGACCAAATTACGTGACAGGCTTGACTAAATTGTGTGGGAAGAAAAGGTAAATGATGTTATGTGATGCCGCGTACACAGTAACACTGAGGAAAGATTTCACCCCATCAGTACCAGTGTATAACCAAAATACAGCAATTAACATCAGAAAGATTTCTAGTCAAACTTTGTGAAGGGCCTTCCACTCCGCAGGAATACGTGCTGCCACATTAGAAGCTCACTTGGCCCTGGCCGGGAGAAGCAGGGGTCCCTTAAAACCCTGGCGGTTTTGTGCAGAGTTAAGCAGTTTACCCATGCAGCTTTTCTCTCACCCCTCCCTTCCATCCCTCTGTCCTCTCCTGACCCCGGATTCCTCTCTCACTTTGCAGGCCATTTTATTTCACCCCTTTTTACAACTTCTGAACTCTCCCCATTCAACCTCTCACTTCACCTTTAACACTCCCAGCCAGGGCTGGTCCTAACACTGGTCGCACACGGTGCAACAGTCTTTTTTGGTGCCCCACCCCCGTTTCCTCCTTCTCCATGAATTGCTACACTGCCACTCACCAACAATTCACCTCATCTCTCTATAGCACCTTTCTGACAAACATTTCATTTTTTTATAGCGCTACTCATAGTTTACTCACACTCATTTCTGTGATCTGCATGGTACATATTCTTTGTAGCAGGAACGTTAACCCTCTGCACTGTGTGGGTGACAAGAGTGCCCATGTGAGTGCACGGTGAGCGATGCAACAGTGTGAGAGTAGGGTAAGAGGAGTGACTGCAGGGTGAGTGAGGTGGCTTATGAATTTAGGTGCGGATGCAAGTTCAGAATGGGACGAATGAGTGTATGATTACTGATGGGCTTGTTTGAGTGAGTTGCATATTGAGCAGTGAGGGGGACAGGTGAGTGAAGTGTCACATGAGTGCAGGATGAGTAGTGTACTCGTGTGGCTGCAGGGTGAGGTATAGGATGAACAGAGCAAGTGCATTGTGAGTGCAGATTGATCACTGTGAGTGCAGGGTGAGCGGGTGAATGGTGTGAGTGCATTGTGATTGCTGTGAATGCAGTTTGAGCGTGAAAGTGAAGGGCGAGAATGACGAGTGAGTTGTCTGAATGCAGAGTGCATTCCCAGACACTTGAAGTAACTCAGCATGTTATGGACGGCGGCGTAGGGTTTAAGATCTAAGTTAAACTATTGCTATTATGGCATTAATCGGGAACGAGGAAATAAATAATGTGCTGATCCTTCAACAAACTTCCAGTCCTATGGTTAGGGTTGCCAGCAGATTATTTTGATGGCCCAGTCGGTACAAAAATAAGCAGTCACCTAAAGCTGTATTTTAAGCACTTATCTGTGCATACTTCGAACAGCAAATATAAATAGAAAGCACTTTTAATTGTGTTCTAGGGCTGCCTCAATGATCCATGACTGATAATTAAAGAGAACAAAGACAGAAAAGTCACATAACGAATGCATACATACTTTTTTATTTATAAGTCTATTTAGTGTCAAGGAGGTCTTTGCAGGCTCTTTAAACAAAATACGGCAGGCATTTTTCTTTTGGCAACCCTACTTTATATTCCTTTTTATGAAATGCATTCTCACACTGCAGCAGTAAAGGTAAAATACAAATGTAAGGAATAGGCAGAGTGGGGGCTCAGGGGATACTGGAACCAGGAAAAAAACTAAGCCTCTGTAACCAGTTTACAAAGGCATGTAAACATGCAAATGGTCTTTAAAGACCTGTGAAAAACTCGGGCGTGCCGGAGATAAGACTCCAGACACTGCCCAGCTGAGCCCCCAGCAGCTCGAGTTGCACTGCAGCAGCCCGGGCTGAGACGCAGGACGGGGGAAGAGGGGGGGCTGAAGCCCTTGGGCCTCGGCAGAAGTGTGACTGGGAAGGCGCGACCCCCTTTGCATCGCTCCACGGCCCCCCTGGGGGTCGCGCCCCACAGTTTGAAGACCCCTGCTCTATAGGGTCTTTATGTAAGGGCACTTGATGAAATGCTGCAGCTCTGGCTATTAGGTCTTGATAGGCAGAAGTGTCATCTGGTGGTGAAGGGCAGGTGGGATAAAGGTCCGGGTCTGTAGCCTCCTGTGGCTCTATATCACAAGCATCCCCAGGATGTAGGTCTTCTGGTATGTTGTAACTCTCATCAGTGATGGGTGAGTGAGGGAACATGTTTCCTGCTTCAGATTCTTGTGGTGAATCAGGTGGTGGAGTGGATGCTGGGGGTGGTGTTGGTGGGTTTGGTGAGGTAGGTATGGGAATATGCAAAGGGCTAGTAGCAATGTCCTCCTCCTTTTTGAGAGGCTGTATAGGAATGTCTATAGCCTCTTTGAAAGCCAACTGTCTTTCAGACGATTGTGGCTTTGCAGGGTGAAGAACTAGCCTTTTAGTTCCGGGCTGAACCTGCAAAGTTTTTTGCCTTGGATCAATCCTTTCCTGCCTAACATCAAGGATTGGTTTGGGTGGAGTTTTCGGTCCAAAAGTGTAACATTTTGGAGCTGAAGATTGTTTCGGTGCTGGTGTGCTCAGACCCGAAGCACCATGGCGCTTGTCTTTTGGAACCGAAGTGCATGTTCCGTGAGGTACAGCCGAATCAGACTTTGAGGAGGTGGAGGCCCCTACTGTGGGCTGAAATTTCAGTGCCGAGCCTGAGGGCGGGGCTTCAGAGTCTGTATGTCGGTGCGCACCATGGCTTTTTTGCAGTGGCGGACTGAGAGCAGTTTTTTCCGACGGAGCAGATTTTTTGGTCTTTGGATTGGAGGCAGTTGTACTCACAGTCCGATGTTTTTGGACAGACTGGAGACTGGCTGAATCTTGTTCCATGTCCAAACCGTAATTGTGGATGGAGAAGGATTCTTCTTGGGCTGCCAATGCCTCCTCTTCTTCCTCCTCCTGTTGACCAAAAATGCACGGCGAGTCGTCTGCTTGTCTACAAAGCATTTTTTAGTGATGGGGACGTCGATCCCAACGTGTCTTCTTGGAGCGGAATGATTTGAAGGCCTCACAGTTGTCCTCTCGATGATCGAGGGAGACGCACAGGTTGCAAACGAAACGTTGGTCGGTGTGAGGGTACTTGGATTGGCACTTCAGACGTAAAAGGAACGAACAGAGTGCGTTCCATTAGAAGCGCATTGTCTGATGAAATCCGTCAAAGTTGAAGAGGCCCAGCAGGCCATGGAGGCGAGTCAAAAAAAAAAAAATTGATGCGCAAATTGTTATTTGCTCGGAACGCGAGAGTAACTACGCGATCAAGACAATATCGTCGATTAGGTGGCTCTATTGATGAACCGAAGGGATCCCTAAAGGATCTTGAAAAGGAGCGTGAGAGTTTACCTCCGAACCCATTGGGGGAAAAAAAACAATCTAACAATGGAGCCGATGCCCATGTGCAGTGTCACCAGCAGGATCTGTCACACAACCTCATGACGCGAAGAAAGTTCTTTGAACAAAAACAACTTGTAATCATCCGAACCCAACACTAGATGGCGGACCATGATGGCACAGCATGTGTATCTACAGCACGCGTATCTACAGCATGCGTATCTACAGCATACATGCCTTGAATGTTTATTTTCTTATCACCAAGCCTGGGAGTAAGCGCCTGTACCGCTCTGAAGGACCCTTTGTCGCCAAAGGTGGCAAGTATCGTATCAGCACAGTGTATGCCTCAGGGAAAAAGATCAAGAGTAGAGGGGTGCAGCAGGTGGGACTGTGTCAGACTTATGAGTTGCAGCTGAAGATGGAAGAGAATCTCCCCTAGGCACCTGTGACTAGAGAGCATGTTCTAGGTCTATAAGAGGTGAGGCAGCCAAAAATGGAGACAGAGCGTAACTGTGTGTGAGAGGGCAGACAGCAGTATCCTGCATGTAAGATCTTGTAATCATTATCGACACCCAGGATCTATGCTTGCAGACAATTATGAAAGCATCACTGCTTACTGATGGAAAATATGGATAAGTAGCAGACACCATAATAAAAGAATAAAAAGGTACCAGAGGACTTCACTTTAGAGCAAAGAATCATCACGTCACAGAAAGCCATTGCTCAGTTATACGGCTTGGACAAAAGAGAAACAGAAATAAACTACAGCTATGACTATCCTTGGACTTTAACAGAAACTGCTTTTTTAATTGCTTTCTCCCCTGTCCCTTCAAGTTATGTTAATTCATCCACATGTTTTCACCACCGGTGTGCTCTCAGGAAAATTCATGCTTGTTTGTACAACGAGTGGCGTGGGCTACCCATCTGATTATCGGTGCCTGCTTAGAATGTGGGAATGCCTTATAATCGAGCTTACCAAAACAACTGCTCGGACAGCTGGAATGTATTCATAATGGTTTTGCACAGGTGTTTTATACAGCCTAAACTTTATTCACCTATCCTCTGAGAAGAGGTCCTTGCACTGACCCTCTATGGCCCAACAACAATGTAAGGTGCTCAATCCATGGCTCAATTTTCAGGACTCTCGGCTCAGTTTTTAGAGCTAAGTTGGTTCCTTGTCCACCAGCACAAATCTTGCATTCTAGCCAATACCACAAGCCAAGCGTGATCTATTTTGCAAGACAGAAAAAGAGTTGATTGTTTGTACTGACCTCACCTAGTTGTGGAACAGCCAGAGTCAGTATTTCAACTATTTTACTTTACAAAGAAAAGCTGAAAAACTTAGTTGTTTTGCTCCATTTCGCAACACTTCTTTATGACCCTTGCTTCAGTATTCTGTATCTGCTAGCACCAAGAATCCTCTGATGTTGGAGAGATAACCTGACAAAACATGCTGATGCCCAGCAATTTGGAAGTTTGAAAAATAACTGCCTCTAAACGAGGAGAAAAGGAGTCTTTTTACTAAGAGGACTCTATTTTCTCTTCACTTTTGTTTCTTGATTTATTAATTTTGTAACAAAATGTTACAGGTTTCTGTCCCATGACTAGGATTTATCCTAATGATATGAATCAGGAATGGATACTTTTCTAGAAAAAGTCTTGATGTGGGTTTGTTCTTGAAACAAAGTCGTCTTCACAAAGGGGTAAGTTCACCACTATGAACAGAATATGGTAAGCTTCAATTGATCCCCAATTAATATTCAAAGAAGCCTGAACTCATGTCTCAATTCAAGTTTACACGTCAGCTTCAGGTCCAACTGTTGGGGAAAAGAATTAAAGCAGATGCATCCACACTTAGTCATCAAAACGTTGTTTATAGAGGTTTTTTACTCTCACGTCAATATGTATGGTCGCTCAAGCATTCCCTGGTTTCTTCATAAACTGCACAGGAGCTCACTCAAAGGTGACACTCTGGCACTGGACAGAAGGAACAACAACTGACGAACTGTGCACCAAACCACCCCCAACCCCCAAAAGCGTATAGATTAGCTATTCTTCGACTATTCCAGCACCTCGCTGTTCAGACTTCCACCTCCTCCCGGTTGCAGCACTATGTAGCAAACAAACAGCCATGTAAGGGATATACAAAAATAACAAGTGAATTTAAATACTTTTGTTGCCTCCCAATCTCGTCTGATTCTGGGACATGTTGAAGTGCACCGCCCAAACCAGGTTACACAACAATAAAGTTATTATTCTCTAGACGAGTACTCTTACGCAGATGAGAGACTACTCTACATCAATAACCCCATCCACTATATTTTAACACTTATCTGATGCAAATTAAAAGAGCATCACTTCCATCTAAAGTCAATCAAAATACTCCATTGTAAAGTGAAGTATGCTGCATTATGTCTAATGTTTAATCACAGTGATTATTGTATTACCAACTCGTTGAGCTAAAACATAACAAGCTGATTTTTCCGCTCATACTCCTCAGCCCCATTTGATAACTCGGTGACTGAGCTCTCATGCCTATGTCAACAAAATCTGAATTGAAAGATTGGAAAAAAAGAAAGCACTAGCAAATGCAAACTCGATAAAAAGGATTACAAACTACATTTGTATATGTTGTGGCAATTATTGTGTTGCTTCATAGCCTGTTTCCAGCGAAAAAGTAAATTCAATTAATAGAACATTAATCTGTAAGTGGCAATGTTGAATATACTTCGCACTGTTCACAACAAATAATACAAGCATTGGCAAATTCAACACGTCTGGGGTTGGCTGTCAGCCTTTGCCTTGGTCAACGCTTGTTATATTTTGTCATAGTTTTTGTTGGGCAAGATGCCGGATACTCTTCTATCTAAAAACTATATGCATAGTTTAAAAGCAAAATATTTCTTAGGTCTCAAAAAACACACATTGCCCTAGTAGTCCCTGTCACTTTTGGGAACTACTTTGTGTGTGGATGTGCTCCTTGTTAAAAGAGCAGAATTGTTGTCACTCAGTGAAGTTAGCCAATGGCTGAAGTGGGCTGACCTACTGCTGTATGCTGTAGAAGGCGAAAACAAATGTGAATGAAACAATAACAGGCCAGTGGATGAATAAGGCTGGCTGAAAGCCATTAAAGTTATGTATATTATACATATAATTTTAGTAAAATCAAAAGGTCTTGGCAAACAAGATCTAAACAAATAGAACTAGAAGGGCTCAGGCTGTAAGTTGCAGTGTTTCAACAAATAACATACAAGGCTTCTACTGTAAGCAAATCCTCTGCACTATGTGACAGTTGATAACAGGAGTGGAAGATTAATTTTTCACCAGGAGCTGACTGAAATATGATATACTGCAAATGTGATGGAGGCTCGTCTATGGCATAAAATAAAATCTCTGTCCACCACTCCCCTAGCCTTAAATGCTGCCTGCAGCTGCCTGAACTGGAAGAGTTACCTGTTGTGTTTTCGCCTGGCAGACCTGTAACAATGAAAGACAACAATTTAAAGCATGGTCAACTTATCTGCAAAGGGCGATAGGACCACAATCACTGGAGATGGGGAGACCACGTGTAATTAGAGCGCTGGAGGATATTTAGTATTTTTTCATGCGGTAACAAGCATACTAAACTAAGTATTGCTTAGCAGACAAGGAAACAGACACATATTCAAGCGAATTAGGGAACAGGCAGGTAGTTAAGGCAATTACAAAACACCTCGGCATATGTGAAATCAGTGAGCAAGTTGCACTGTGTAAGTAAGCAATGGCATCCCAAGCATGCCAAACATAAAAGCAGCCAAGTACGATGGGCAACCAAGGATCAAGGAGCAACATGAGCTTGAGAGCAACCCTGAAGTGGTTGAGCATGTTGGACAATTAACTTGTTTCGGAATCTAGCCAATCCTGCTCTAAAGATACATACCTGATTGGAGGATCTCGACAGCTTCCCATTCCTCCTCTGCTTGGAGCACTGCCTCACATACTTCTGGCAAGAGAGTTAGAAAGGGGTTAGTGAATTAGATAGAGATCTGGAAAGAATCTTGTCCAGGAGGTGGGAAACTAGTTTGCAAACCCTTCAGAAAACTGCACTGACGCAATAAGAAGCCACTTACAAACGGGGGTAAGAAACATGGATTCAGATCCAAGACAAGATGTTCAGGACAACCAACTAGTAGTGCTTCAGGCCTTGCAAGGCGCGTTGAAAGTGACATACATCTAAAAACATTCATATACAATGAATTTAAAAGGGCATCATTTATGTAGAGTTGTAGATCTTATATGTATATCCTGAAAAGCTGGCACGTGTCCAGTAAACACAAATTGACACACTTACATCCATTGACAAACTTGGATTACTCCAAGTGAAAGAGTATCACAATTTAAGAATACATTTTTCAAAATAAGTACTATATACAGTTTTTCTCAGCATTGATGCCACAGCAGACGGGCAAAGAGCAAGGCCAAATGACCAAATTATTCCAGCTGTGCACTGCAACAACACATTTTGGGTTTATTTAGCTCCAATGTGTGATTGGTAATACTGTATAGAATCAAAAAGGGACACTATAATAGAATAGAAGCTGAAATGTAAAATACAGTGAAAAGAAGAGCAATGAAAAACGAATTGGAGAGCAAATAAAGAAAAGGGATGACATTGAAGGTATGTTACCTGAAAAATAGGTATCTTCTTACACTACTTTTGCATATATACAAATATATTTATGATAGGATTGCATTGTCAAGATGGGTCATGTCTAGGTTGGTTCTTGATTACAATCTAGTCTCTCATAATGCGAAATGTATAGAATTTTCCGTGACACAATGTGTAGTGCACAGCAGGTTGTGTGTATGCATTTGAGACAATTCTGTGGAATGGGATAAAAAGTTATAACAAGGGAAAGGTAATATGATGTGTGATATGCTTATGTGACCCCTTGTGTGATTATGTCATTGTAGGCATGAAACTCAATCATCTATAGCGCCATGATGCTCTTCGGAGCGACAGCTGCGCTTTATAAATACTACCTAACATAACATAAGACAAAGTACCTTTTCTGGGTTTGTATTGGACCCTACTTTTAGCACTGATCTCCTCATATCTTGGTGCAAAGCATAGACAGTCCACCATTTTCGGTATGTGAATTCTTCTACGTGTTTCAATACATTTACTATGGTTTTTGGTGCGGCACCAAACATAATATCAATATTTCATCTTTCTATCTAGAAGAGATTGGGCAACATAGCTGCAAACAAGAATCGCCAAGAAAGGAGTAATTAGGACATTTACAGCACATATATCTTAAATTGTGGTCTGAACACTGCTAACATTTGTGAAATTTAGCGTCCTTGTTCAACTACCAGTGGCAGCATGTTTTGTTGTCGATTTTTCTCAAATTATGAAACCTGCCTAGCTCCTAAAAAGGTTCTATGTAGGATATACATTTTGGCTTGTGATGACAAGGCAGAAGTGAATGTTCTGCGGGCAGATTTCCAAATACTGAGAGTTTAGTCCTCCAAAGGAGCTCAATACATCTGCCATGGTCTTTCAGTTATGATATACAAGGCAGGTGAGTTGGTAGGATGCCACCCTTCGTGAAGCAAGAGCATAATCGTAGTTTAAAAGTTTAGGATTATACAAGAAGTTAGTTTATTAGAAAGCCCATCGTAGTTGGATACTTTGAAAGGGTGCAGACTTGAAATGTGTGAAGTTGACTTTAAAGGTCCTTAAGCATCTTTCAATTAATTTTCAGGAAGTTTTTCATTTAGTGCATACAAATGAGATTCAAATTCAAGCCTTGGATGCTTGGTGATTTATTTTAAGATTTCAATATCCACAGATTGAGCTTACATGGTTTATCCATCGTCTATTCCGTTTTAATTCAAATTTTTAAACTGCAATGAATGCATTCCTAGGGTTTGACGATAATGTGTTCTGTAAGGCAATATTAGAGATAAAGATGGGTGGAATTTATCAGGGTCTGATCAATCTTTGCTTTAACTTTAGCCAGTTCTGAGGGGAATTTTAGGTAAACTAGCTTAGTGAACTAAACCACATATTGTAGAGTAGCACTGATTGAGTTGGGTAATAATGAACACCTGCTATCACCTAGAGATCAAACATATTGTAGAGTGCTCAAAATAAGTGTAGTAATATTAACAATTAGCTTTGGTGCAAGGCAAAGGGCTAGAGCAATATGGATGAAAATGTGATTCAGTACATAATACCACATCACAAATTTCTGAAGGGGCATTGATCTTAATGCAGTGCTTTTTCCACATCAATTTATACTGAAGCTTTTCAATTTGCGACTCTCGTTGTAACTTCCATGAAGTGGGAAAAGAGTTTAGTGTTGTCACCAGCTAGGCAACCTTTAATGAAGTCACCTTAGGCTAAATCAATTAATTTAAGTAGACTATTTGTCAGTATCTTTGCATACATTAAGTCCTAGCTTTATTGTGATTTTAGCCTGTGCTTGCTAACGGCTCTAGGTCTTTGTTTTGGGATGGTGTTATCATGTCTGTCACATCATTCCATTTCTCCATTAGTATGACATTTAAATAATTAACCATCTCTGAAGGAAACATGCCTACAAAGAAAATAAACATTGACAATGCCAATAGGTTTGATGTTTGCATGGCGTGTGGTCTGGCATTGCTTCTAAACGTCAAATCTATTGAAGCACCCGATGCTTGTTTGCCTGGAAACTCTGGGAAACGAGCACAGACAAGCTCATCTGAAAAACGAATGCTACAGTGAGGCAGTGAGATACTTAAAAGGCATGTTATCTATTCTGCTCCTGGTGCTTTGCCGATTTTGTCTGCTTATTGCATTTTTATTTGAATTGAGTGCAATCAGTGCTTTCATTATCAAGTCACTTTCTACTTCAAGTTTCGGTCCCTGGATCTTCTCAAAGAAGACATGATCACAGTATGAGTGGAAGATGCCCTATAATTATTTTTAAGATAAATTGATTGACAATCTGATGGGGCTTCTTAAGGACCACCCGCTTTCATATTATGGAGATTATAGAAGCATGGTTTGCCTGCTTCTTAAAAATGTGCTCTTTGTTTTGTGACATACATGTCTGGCTTTTCTGATAATCCAACATAAATTCAACCTACTATACAAGGAAGCATCTACTGCTGCGATCACCAGTACCTGTGTGTTTGAACAAGTGTGAACTGCTGCTTCCAGTCCCATTTCTCTTCTGTTTGTGAAAGAGACTCTTGAAGCTTTGCTGAACTTGTCCTCTCTAAGGAAGGGAAACTTGCAATGCTGCAACATGTCTTGTATTTATACATAGATCTAGCGAAGTTTGTACTGCTGCAGCCTGCTTTATACCATTACGCATTACGTATTAGGTCTGGGTGGTGAACTCCGCTCCGTTCGATGAGTTTTCCGCACTCAGCGGAGCACGCAGAATTCCGAAAAATGAGGAAAATCCACCTCCCGGCGAGATTTTTCCTCGCTCACACTCGCCAACGTCAAGTTGGTGAGTGCGAGAGAGAAAAATCCACCTCCCAGCTAGATTTTTCAACGCGAGCGGTCGGATTTCTCAACAAAGGTGGTTGTGACCGCTCACTTTGAGAAACCTTCCATTTGCGTTGAGAAAGCTGCCACTCGAGTAGAAAATCTACTCGAGTGGGAGAAAAGAAGCAGCGCCCTCTTGTGCTGTGCATGGTGCAGTTTGCGTTGATTTTCCAGCGCGGGATAAACACCCGGCGCTGAAAATCAACGCAAACAGGCGTGACCACGCGCACTATACCGCTTGCGGAACTACGCATAGCGCGGTAGAGTTTTTGGGTCACTTCGCAGAGTTCTGAGAAGCGGAACTCAGCGAACTGCGCCCAGGCCTAGTAAGTATGTGGGAAGAAAACTGCCGATACCTCTGGTGTACAAAATCTTTGCATTTGTGGGAAAAGCATCTGCTGCTGCTGACTGTGTTGTACCTCTTCCGCGGGTTCAAACAAAGCTTGTACCCTTCACTCTTCCTTAGCAGCCTCTGCCCACACCTCCACCCATCTATGCCACAGCACTTGCACCCAGCTCTCCATCTGATTCTTTAGAATGCCAGTTTCACTTTTGAAAACTGAAAAGGTGTAAACCAAACTACAATAACACACCACATAGCTAAAGCAGTGGCAGCAGAAGATCAAGCTTCCCTACTAGCAAGAACAGTTACATGATAGGGGGAGGAGTGGGCAGTGTACCCGTCCTTGCATGCAGAGATTCAACTGCTACTGCCGCTCATTTGCTACCTTTTTTAGGTCTCGGCTTGCGCTGGTCTGGCCGAGAGTTTTAGTAAGCGGGTTTTGGAAGTGCAAACACTGGCTTTCGGCTGGCGACCAGCTTGAGTTCACGATGGCGTGCACGCGCAGCTGGCAACTGGGTTTCCTATCTCTTCCTCATTTCCTCGTCATGGCTCATTAACTCTCTGGACTCTGATGTTTCAATCGCAGCAGCAGCTCACATTACCAACTGAGGGCCCTGGACTACAGTCACATGAAAAACAACAGCGATTAGCATTGAAATGCAAGCTTTTTTTTGTCTAGTTAGAAATATTGCTTCGGTGGGTTGATTTCACCTTATATCGCTATTTGTTTTATATTGGGAGTCACAGCCTATTTACCAGTATTTTTGTCTCTCACTTTTTTTTTTAATATTTATTCGCGCAAAGCACAAAGCTATATTTAAGGTTACTTTTTCCGCGTCACTTCTTCACTCTATTTAAACTCCACACCCCCACTCTTATTGTCTCTCTCCTTCTCTCTCTCTCCCCTCTCTAATTCTCTCTCTACTTAATTAACTCTCCCCTCTCTATCTTTTTTAGCCTTTCATTCTCTCTCACCCCTTTATCTGTTTCTCTTTCAAACTCCTTCATTCACTCTCTCTCCCCTTCTTTCTCTCTCTCTATCCCGCTCCACTCTTTATTCTATGTACACCCTTTCTCTCTCTTTCTCTCTCATCACCCTCTCTAATTGGGCATTATATCTTCACTCTATCTCTCACTCGGCAACACCACAGCATCACTCAGCGCAACCACAGCATCAATCAGAGCCAGCACAGCATCAATCAGAGCCAGCACAGCATCACTCAGCACCAACACAACATCTCTCAACGCCATCACAGCATCACTCAACGCCATCACAGCATCACTCAACGCCATCACAGCATCACTCAACGCCATCACAGCATCACTCAACGCCATCACAGCATCACTCAACGCCACCACAGCATCACTCAACGCCACCACAGCATCACTCAACGCCACCACAGCATCACTCAGTGCAACCACAGCATCACTCAGTGCAACCACAGCATCACTCAGTGCAACCACAGCATCACTCAGTGCAACCACAGCATCACTCAGTGCAACCACAGCATCACTCAGTGCAACCACAGCATCACTCAGTGCAACCACAGCATCACTCAGTGCAACCACAGCATCACTCAGTGCAACCACAGCATCACTCAGTGCAACCACAGCATCACTCAGTGCAACCACAGCATCACTCAGCGCAACCACAGCATCACTCAGCACAACCACAGCATCACTCAGCACAACCACAGCATCACTCAGCACAACCACAGCATCACTCAGCACAACCACAGCATCACTCAGCACAACCACAGCATCACACAGCGCCACCACAACATCACTCAGTGCCACCACAACATCACTCCGCGCCACCACAACATCACTCCGCGCCACCATAGCTTTACTCAGCGACACCACATCATCACTCAGGGCCAACACTGCATCACTCAGCACCACCACAGGATGACTCAGCACCACCACAGGATGACTCAGCACCACCACAGGATGACTCAGCACCACCACAGCATCGCTCAGCACCACCACAGCATCGCTCAGCGCCACCACAGCATCGCTCAGCGCCACCACAGCATCGCTCAGCGCCGCCACAGCATCGCTCAGCGCCGCCACAGCATCGCTCAGCGCCGCCACAGCATCGCTCAGAGCCGCCACAGCATCGCTCAGCGCCGCCACAGCATCGCTCAGCGCCGCCACAGCATCGCTCAGCGCCGCCACAGCATTGCTCAGCGCCGCCACAGCATTGCTCAGCGCCGCCACAGCATCGCTCAGCACCGCCACAGCATCGCTCAGCACCGCCACAGCATCGCTCAGCGCCGCCACAGCATCACTCAGCGCCGCCACAGCCTCACTCAGCGCCAAGACAATATCACTCAGCACCACAACAGTATCACTCAGCAACACCGGAGTATCATTCAGCATCACCTCAGCATCGTCTCCGCAACAGTCACCACCACCACCACTACCACCTCAGCATCACTCAGCACCACCTCAGCCTGCTCTCGGAATCTGGCATCTGTTGATTCTCCCCTAGCGTCTGGCCGCTGCTAGTGTTATAATACAGGTACTAGTTCCCAACCTTCACCCTCCGATTGTTTATGCCCCCTCAAAAAAAGCTTTAACAAACAACCATTGCCAGCATTGCAAGAACAAAAGAAAACTGAGGAAATTTTTTATTGTAAATACTTTTTTTAATATGGTCGTTCAGTTTTACATAATGCCTTCTTGGTCATATATAAAGTAACAAAAATGCTTCTGACACTTTTTTATTATAACTTTTCAGCATGCCGCACAGCAGCCACACTTCTCTACAGCACAGCTTGAAGACATTGGCAAAGTCAATAGCTCTGGCTAAACACTTATAAGGCCCCAAAGGCGAGACCTATTGGCTATGCCAATGCTTGTTATATATTAGTCCAGATTCTAAGTTGGAAATGCCAAAGCAAATGGCATTGCCAATAATGGTTTATTGCAGTACTACTCATTTTGAGAAGAGAACATGAACATTTCAGTTTACAGACATTATACTTCATAATTCAATGTATAAAGAATTGCTGCTACATTTCAATTTTATTGACTATACCAGGACCAAGCTGAGGACTTAAAAATCTCGACATGTTTTGCGAGCAGATGCCTACCGTATGGAATTAATGGAATTTCACATGTTGCTGAGATTAATGATCATTCAGGCATTTAATCAGTAGATCATTTCAAACCTTGATGAGATTAATTTGCACATTTTTAAACAATGAAATAAAATGTATTTTTAGACATTTTGATGAGAATTTTTTTCAATTCCTTTAAATTTGACCAGTCTTGCCTGGACGTTTACAGAGATTAGTTTGTGCAACCATCAGACAAATAGTGGGGGTTGTTAATTTTTTCAATGGATTCAGTCAACTTATTTTGGCTGAGGACTTCTTTGATTCAGAGCTGCAACTCTAATTCTGTGCACAGAATTCAAAGAATAAGAAAACGATATGGATACCTCATGGGTAGCCTTTATCCTACTTCATTGGAATCCTTTATCTAACTTCATATGATTCTGGTCATACCATAACTCTGGAACTGCAACATGAAACGCGATGTGTATCAATCCCAACACCAAAACCCATAAAACCTCATTAATTCATCCAAATCTAGAACAAGCATTGATAAAGTTGATAGAAGTGGCTTGCATTTGGAGTCCCAACTAAAACATTAAAGACGTCATCTGCAGTGAAAACATAAAACAATGATTTTCAGTATACAATGCATCTTTGAGATGAAGAATGTAGTGTATGTTGATTCAGTGTACTTTTGAGATGCAAAACAAACCCTCACGTTGCATTACAATTCAAGCACTCTTTAGGATGCAGAATGATAAACTAAACTCCAGCCAACCGCATGAGGTGAGAGAGTAATATTCCTCTGGGCAATAAGCAAAGCCCACTCTATGTATATTGTTAAGCAATCTATCAAGCCAGACCCCAAAAAATGAGGTAGTATAAGAGAATAATAAAGCCACAGTGCTTTTAACAGACTTGATGATTATCAGACCTTGGTGCACCTAAATAAATACGAGACTAGTACGTTTCAATAGTCTATAAATAATTATCCATAGTCAGTTTATTACAACTATCAACGCACAACACCACAGCTGAGAATCTTCTAAGCAGAATATATGCAACTGCTAACTCCACGGTCATAGTCCCTTTAATTACAGATAATTCAATAAATATTGTCACTTGCACTGAAATTTGCTTCACCACATCCTCACCGCTTCTTTTTGTTCTCATAGGACAGATTTGTTAATGAAATTATACATCTTGAAATAACCACACGATCTGTTGGCAGGATCATCCTTACTCAAAAAGAATACCTCAGATGGAAAATAAGTCTCTCAACTCGCACCCCTCCGGTGCGTTACTATTGAGACAAACTTTCCTTAAAGAATCCAAGAATTAATATTATCTACCAACCACCTCGTTATTGCATGAGCATTGCAAAGGAGCTAATTGACTTTACGACTTATGTCGTATCTTCAATAGAACATATAATTCTTGGAAATTTCAACGTTCACTGGGGTAGAAACAATCGGACAAACATCTCTAAAGTTAAATCTTTACTACAAGACAATATTTTACAACACCACTGCACCATACCTTCCCACACAAATGGCCATATGCTTGACCTCGTCTCTAAACAAGACAGCACAAAATCTCAAATCTGTGTTTTCAAAGCAATTCATTTGAGCAGGCTGAAATATCTTCTGCAAAAATCCATTTACTTCAAACCCTCTTGGAGTCTAAGCTTTCATCCACCAGGATGTTGGCTTTTGATAGATTTCGAAGTACAAAGGCCAGTGGACTTGCCTTCTCCATTGTATTTGCAAAACTCTTGAATTCTCTTCCTTTCCATATGAGGCATCAGACACTGCTTCTTCTCTTTTATAAAGAGTTAAAAACCTGGTTATTCCCCAGAACGTAACCTTCATTATGGCCAGCCATCATTTTTTTTCTGGTTCCAGCACCAAGAGACCTAATAGGTGTCATGCATTCTACAAAACCTAGCGTAACATAACATATAACATAAATGCCATACCGAGGTGTATGTGACCCTTTACATTTACATCCACACCCGCAACAAAGACAGAGAGCAGCTTAAGGCAGCATAGACAAGGGAATTAGAGAGGATATGTGAAAATGATTAGTGCTCACCATTTTTACTCACAAAAGGTAATTTCAAGAGCAATAAAGAGGTATGAATGAAATGTGAAAACAGAGGCTATAAAAAGCAGGAAGTGAACACATTTTAACTGTTGACGATTTTTTCGTAGTGAGGGGCATAATGAAAACACATTTTCTGGGAAATGGTCACCATCCTCGTGTGTACAACAATGAGGGGTCGATGTCAG
This sequence comes from Calotriton arnoldi, assembly GCA_963921515.1. Classification (NCBI taxonomy): domain Eukaryota; kingdom Metazoa; phylum Chordata; class Amphibia; order Caudata; family Salamandridae; genus Calotriton; species Calotriton arnoldi. The sequence goes on from CAWUFW010000580.1 coordinate 345,767, forward strand.
AGCACATATAGTAATGGTGAGAAGAAGAGAACCACGTCCTGGACATCTCTCAATCTGGCTTCCGAAGCAAACAGCACCAAGACCGCACTCCTCACCGCCACCGACATCCGCTACCTCATCGTACTGGACCTCTCAGCCACCTTCGATACAGTCTCCCACCGCAGCCTAATCACGAGACTCCACGATGGCCCTGGCCTGGATCCACTCCTTTCTTACCAGCCGTACACACCGAGTCAGACTACACCTGTTCCTCTCAAAACCGACAGAGATAAGATGCAGAGTGCCCCAGGGCTCCTACCTGAGCCCCACTGTCTTCAACATCCACATGGCCCCCCTCGAGCTGTCTTGTGGTTTGTGGCCTCCTGGCCTGCCTGGATACGTTGGCATGGGCCTGGCTGCCATGATGACTTTTGCGCACGTTACTCTTAGCCGTTGTTCTGTCGTCCTCTGCCAAGTTATTTTACAACTGTCTGCATTTTCTGTTTCTCACCTTTTCTCCTGTTCCCTTTGGGCTCAGTCTGAACAACAGTTACAAGGTCGAATAACACGTCCCTGGTTCTTACTGATTTGGCCCGTCCCTCGCACCTAGACATAACACCATGTACAGCTGCCATGGAGAAATTAGTGGGCTTTTAATAATGCGGTTCGCCCGCTCTAGCGCACTTGGAGGCGATCCTTCCAGAGAGAGGAGCTGTGATTGTCTGCTGATGTAGTTTTGCATCTAGAGGCTGAGGTATGGGGGTTCGCTAGTCAAAGCCCAAAGGTCTTCTATTTGTATAATATACTAGCTTCCAGCACGGGGAGGGTGGTAATGTTAGTTAGACATATATCCACTGCTTTATGAGATGCTTTCCCCGTTCGTATTCTATGGAGTTGTAACTATGCTGATTATATTATTCATATGTATTATGCTAGTAGTACTGACACGTGTACTGTATCTTAGAGCACGTAAGTCGAAATAAACGTTTTGAATTATACAGTGTCTCTTATTACGCACGTTGTGGACAGGTACTAGTGAGTGACGAAAGAGTGTTCTTGCCTCTGCGAGTCCTGAGAGAGAGATACCGTGTTCTGGGTTGTCTAATCATTGGTACATTGGTGCTAATGGGACGCTAAGGCTAGTTGGGTTGGGGTTTTGGGTGCTAAGGTCTATAGTTGGCTCACCACTATATTCCGAGGTCCTATTATCCTGTGCATAGCTCTGTATGTGCAGAAACCTTATGACATGGCGCGACCAACGAGTGGGGCAGCTTATTTGCGGGACGCTTGAGTAGTACTTGTGCTTGTCCACAACACCCTCACGTACGCTTCCGGAAGCGTGTGTGACGGCGATACCTCCTATATTGCAGATTTTGTAGGTTCTTTCAAGCTTGAAGTTATTAAAAAAGGTTTTTTAAACATAACCCTTTTTGTGCTGCCTCGTGTACGATTGTTGAATAAACCCGTTAGTAATGGCGGGTATAGACATAGCGGCGCATAGCCGCACAGCACTCCGGGATCACTTACGGGTGTATGGAGTGCCAGACGCGGGAGTTGAACTAGTCTTTGTGGTTCAAGCCGATCCGGCTTTCCACTTTGAAGTGTTCTACTCTTGGATCACTTTTCCAGCGGTGGACGCGAACGATAATCTGTTCCATGAATATGAACACACTAACGTCCCCGCTGCCTATCGACCGTATACTACTCTTGAAGTACCGCTCACGGCTTGGCAACACCGTGTTTGGTTTAATGGCGCCCTCCCACAACCGACTACCACGGTTCGTTTAGGCCCCTTATCAATTGAGGGGGCCACTTGGCCTGTTTTGGCCGGGTACACCCCACATCCGCGTTATATGACTATACCAGTCGCGGAACTGCGCACTATGTATGCGGCCTTGGTGCAGGTGCATCGAGCTTTAGTGCGATATGTTACAGGCAGCATCCATGGAGCCGCTCCTGGAGTTGCCGGCCAACCAGCTGCTGCAGGCGGAGTGACCATAAGTCCTGTCATGGTGAATTCGGTGATGGGCAAACGTCCACAAAATAAGGATGATTTTCCTTATTGGCTTGCAGAAAAGTTTGATCAGTTGGAGGCAGTTTTTCCACATACAACTCCAGTGGATAAACATCGTATTTTAACGATTAGTTTGCCAAAAGACTTAATTCCCGAGTTGACAGCATGTGACAACTGGGGTAAGGTATTCGCAGCAGTATATTCTAAATGTTTTGGTACTCCTTCCATGACGGTTCTCCCCTCTGTAATTAAAAAAGTACAGGATGAACATGGCCCTGAAGCGGCTGTGGAATTAGGGATGAGACTGGTGGGAGTGTTTGAAGTAGTAGCTGAGCTGATCCTTGCGAATGTCAAGGGCGATGCAGTGAACTTTCAAGTAGCTAACGCTTTGGCTCTGGTCCCAGAATTGGACAAGCCTCGCGAATTACCGAAAATTATTACCCAGGCTTACAAAACTATTGGTAGAAATAGCCTGGGTAATAAGCCTTTTGCAAAACAGCAAACACAATCGCAAACACAACAGCAACAAACCAAATCTCAATCTGAGAAAGATGAGAAACCAGTCTTCACTAAAAAGAGCTGGAGGCTGAAAAAACAGGGTAAGCAACAAAAGAAGCCGGGGTCGAGAGGCGCATCCCCGGTTTCAGTTTCTTCTGAGCGCACTTATGATTTACGCGATAGAGCGAGAATTAAGTCACCGGATAGGTTTCAGATCCCTGATACGCGTTCTCCTCGTTCTTCACAGGCACAGACTTCGTCACAGGCCGGTGGAGGAGACCGCCAGGATAGAGGAAGGGACCGAGAGGCTCCCCAGGGACGAGACCAGCCTCGACAACAAGTCAGAGGAAAAGCGGAAGACGCTCAACGTTTTCGACCACAATTTCAGAAGAAGAAAGTTGCCGCTGTAACAGCGAAATATGCCACAGACGGTGAGAACGAGGCTCCTGAATTGGACGTGGGCAGTAACCCTCCTAGACAGCGCCGCAGAAGTTACCATAGTGCGGGAGGCGCTACGTCCTCATATGGAGGCGACAGCAACTGAAACATTCATTACTGTTGAAACAGCAGACACCAGAGTGGCACCCCTGACAGACTATTTAATATTGTCATCCAAATTGAAGGTGATATACAGCGTGTAATTAAAGGGATTTTTTGGGAAAATCTGACCTCTTCATATGACATTTTGTTAGCAGAGGCGGATTGGCCACCCCCATTCGTTCTTGCTGCGCGTAAAGGGGAGGAGGTAATCCTTCCGAGCTTTTCTCGACATGTCCCAAAGGACAAAGCGGAGGCTCTTGCAGCAGAGTGGGCTGTGTCCCTGGCTCCAGCGTTATTCCGCAATCACGTGGGTTGGGACGAAGATTCTCCCCCCATGAAATACCTTTGCGGTCACTACCGCAGCCACAACCCCAATATCCCATAAAACGTGAAGCCAAAGGCCCCGTTTCCGAAATTCTGACTCAGTTGGAATATCAGGGAGTAATTGAACCCTGTGTATCACCTATGAACAATCCCCTTTTCGCGGTTTCCAAACCCGATGGATCGTACCGCTTAGTATTGGATTACCGGCATTTGAACTCTCATTGTCGGACCTTTGCGGTGCAAAACACCCATAGTTCTGCGCTTGTAGACAGTCTTGTTCGTAAAAAATACAAAACGACCCTTGACCTTTCAAATGGATTCTACACGCACAACTTAGCCCCGGAGAGTGGCCAATGGTGCACTTTTACATCCGGGGGTAAAATGTTCAAATTCAGCCGTCTTCCTATGGGCTACAAAAATAGTCCAGGCGTGTTCGCCGCTCGTGTTGTCTCTTTGTTAGATGGCATTGATCCAGACGCCTGTTTGTACGTGGATGACATTTATCTGACGGACGACGAATTGTTTCCGCATCTAACCCGAGAAGACCGCATTATTCTTGAATTTGCGGTTCAAGGTTACAAAATTAACTTGGCCAAATCTCATATTGCTGAATTTACCGTTTTGTTCTTGGGCTATGAGCTCAACAATGAAGGTAAGGGTTTAGCCCCCATTTTCTGGAGAAATGTGCACTTCTGTGCCCTCCTACTAATCTGAAGAAACTTCAGTCATTGCTGGGCTTTCTGAACTTCGGACGTACATATATTCCCGAATACGCCCAGCGTATCAAGCCATTGTATGCCTTGATACAACCTACTTTTTCGAAGTCTTGCTGGCTTCCGGAGCATACCTCCATTCTGCAGTCTTTGCAGACAGACCTTCTTGAGTCCAAATACCTTTTGACGCGTGATAACCACACAAACTTGGTGATTAGAATCATTCCAGGGGCGGTTGGTTTCACGTACTTAACCTTTAATGAAGGTGATACAGTACCCATCGCATACAAGTCACATCTGTACACCTCCGCAGAAATGCGGTTTTCATCTGTGGAGAAAGTTCTGACAGCAGTGCAAATGGCGATCCTGAAGGAGCGCGCACTGGCACAGAGAAAACGCATTTTGGTGGTAACACCATATCCTGCTCTAGAGGCAGTGACGAAAGCAAGTGTACCGAACTCTAAAGCTTTGCACCCCCGTTGGATTCAATGGGCAACATCTTTGACGTCTCCGGATGTCACTTTCATTTTTGACTCTTCTCTTCAGACTCAGGAGTTTTTACAGTATGAATTCTTTCATCCTCCTCCTTTGTCTTTATTGCCGCTTGAGGATTACGACTGTGTGATCTACACCGATGGTTCGGCACAACCGGCCACGGGGTCCAAGCATGCTTATTCAGCCGCATGTGCAATTGTTGCAGGTACGTTTGTGAACGGAAAGTTCAAATCCACTGTGGTGCATACACAGACACTCGGGGACAGTACCGCACAATTGGCCGAGTTGCGTGCATTGGTGCTTGCGCTTGAGTTCGTAAATCCTGATGTGACCACTTTAATTGTGTGCGATTCTTACTACTGTGTTCAATCATACAATGACAATCTGTTCTTTTGGTCGCAAAATGACTATAGAGACGCTAAAGGCAACACAATCAAGCATAAAATGCTTTGGGTTCGAGTGGCAGAATTACAACGACGTCTGCCACTCACGCAGGTGGTTCACACCCTAGGCCATCAGCGGGTGGGCGCACACGCTGTTGGTAACAGTCTGGCAGATGAAGCGGCCAGAGCAGCAGTAGTCACGTGTTCAGTAGCAGCAGTTACTAGATCCATGTCTAAAATAGACACTGATATCTTGGCAGCTATTGCTGCAACAAAAGAAGGAATGAATTACCCTAGAGGTTTCCCTTCCAAATATACTTACCAGATAGGTCCCGAACAGGCTCCCTACGTAACAATACCGGACGTTGGTGATCGGTTGATCCCCAACGCGGACCGCAGACTTTCCTTGATAGCGGCGGCACACGAAGGCATGGCTTCGGCTCATGCTGGTGTGTCTGCGACAATTTCCATTTTGCAGCAGCGTTACTGGTGGCGTGGTTTATATAAAGATACACGTACTTATGTGCTTTCCTGTGACGTTTGTCAACAGATCAAGCCTTCTACGGTCACACGACCACCACAGACCTCGCTTGGAATTTCAAACAGACCCTTTGGGTGTGTTTACTTGGATCACTGCGGTCCATTTTCTTCAGACACTGCCTATAAATATATCTTAGTGGCAGTGGACTCGTGCACACGGTTCATCTGGGTCTGGCCACAACGGAGTGCTGACGCTCGAAATGTCATCAGGGATTTGCGTGTCTTTGTGGGAATTTTTGCATGCGGCACCTTCCATTCTGACCAAGGTCCGGCGTTTGCCTCTAAGGCTTACAAGGACGCAATGGGCTCCTTGGGGGTGCGGGTGAAATTTTCGTCTCCGTATAGGCCTGAGGGCAACTCTATCGTTGAACGAATGAACCGTGACTTAAAGCAATCCTTGACAGCTAGAGTTATAGGTACTGGCAGGAACTGGCTGGCCCACTTGTATACCGTTCAGTGTGCACTTAATAATCTCCCTAGAAGACCTCTGGGTGGGCGGACCCCTTACGAAATGCTCTTTGGCATACGAATGTTTGTGCCTGACCTTGATGGTCTAGACATGGCGGCGCAATCCGCCAAGTTTGATGTAGATAACCATTCTACCATGTTACAGGACTTACAAGAAGCCCGAGACAAACTTGCAATTGCACATTTGCCTTCAGCCACAGACCCTGCTCTGCAGATTCCGGTTGCCGGCTGGCTTCCGAAGATTGGCGACCTGGTACGAGAGAAGGTGGAGAACAAAAAAGAATTCGGCCCTTCTTTTCGTGCACCGGTTCCAGTCCTGGGCTTGAAGGGAACACGTACAGTCATCTTACCACCGCTTCCCGGTCGCAAGGAAAACAGATACATCTCAGTGGAAAATGTCAAGCTACAACATCTGGCCGATCCTGAATAGTGTCACACCAGCGGTCTCTTGTCCTGCCATTTATCGGACATGTGTTCGAGGCACTCCTGCCCGAACGGTCACTGATGTTACCATGGAGATGGTTGATTTGCCTGAGAACATATTTGAACCCCCTGTCTCCCCCTGCATCGACGAGGACGAATATACCTATCCCGCCACGGAGTCGGTGGCACACCAACCAACAATGCCACTGAGCCCGACACGTTATTCCTTTGACTCGGATTCCACCTCATCGAAGGTCCCGTCCAAGTTTAGTCTTTTTGTATCCTGGTTTAGAGACAATTTTTTGATTCCACCATGGACATATCTCTGGATGGTGCTTTTCTTGATTTTTTTGTTCATGTCCATTGGCTTTGTCACAGTGTTTTTTCTACTCATCAATGGTCACTATTTACCTGAACGCTCTGCTGTGAACAGTGTTGCTGGAACTTTGGCTCCACATTCCTCTTCACACATCATGAAGCGTGACCACATGAACGTGAACATATCTGCGTTTCCAGTTGCTGATGGCATCGTATGGGATGCGGTAAACTTTCAGATCCATGGCCCGACAGAAATTATTAATGTACCAAATGTCCTTCGAGTCTCAATGGGTGATGTAGTAAAAAGTAATATTCATTCTGATGACTGGGATGTGCATGCCGTTGAAGCATTGTTTGCTGATTTAAAATATTATGCTTCCTTTAATGCTGAAGATTTGTATATGAATTCTGCGAATTATGCCGATCTGTATTGTTACCAGCATTGGGGCAATCATTTTCTCCACAAACCGAGTGCGCTACGCAGCCCTGTTACATACACCCAATGGGAACATTGCCCAAACCCCATACCAGGTAGCTCCCAGACTATTCGAAATAAATTCACCTATTTCACTGATTTTAATCGATCGAACCCTGGGTCCTATTATTTTAAATTGAAAACCCCATTGACACAAAAAATAATGTTGACCCACACCAAATTACTGTATTCAGGTGCCTTTTTAAGCGCCTTGGCGGTGGGTGGTTATGAGTATTGGAAAGACACAGTGGATTTAAAATCAATCTGGGGTTCAAAGCCATGGCAGGTGCAAGGCACCGAGGCCTTGCACCGCGCTTGCCTTATCCCAGCCCAAATTCTGTTTCTAAATGCTTCCATTCATCAAACCACGTGTTGGGGGTTGGCTACCATTAAACAACTAAATGCGCCAGCCATCCCATCCTTGTCGAGTTCTCCAAATGATAGTTTGCGTTTTAATATGTCCCTTATGACGTTACAGGCTCAGTTCCAAAACAATTCCTTTAACGTTTCTGCACTGATACAGTCACCCTGGTTGGCATGGCCCATATCATCGAATGCATGCCAACTGCGTTTTCATGGCACAGTTCCTGGCTACATACAGGACAAGCCTGATCCAAGATTTACTGAAACTCGTACTGTCACCACGTATTCAGTTGGTAAATTATGTAAACAATGGCTACAACATTCGTCCTTAGACTCTGTTAAGAAACATTTGTCCCTCCTATCAGGCACTATCGATTTGTCCGACTTTATCTTGGGACCTCGTGGTCCCCGACCGAAGAGATTCATTTATGAAGCGTATAATGAACTCTGGAAGCTATCACAAATGGAAGCTGCTTCCCGTCTTCGGGAAATAGACCAAGCAAATTTGGAAAAGGTGCTTGCAGTTGTTGACAATAGTATAAATACCCTGTCTTCCCGCATTTACACATTAGAAAATATTGTGTCCTCTGTTGTTGATATTGTACAAGATGATGTCTCTATTTTATATCATGGTCAGAATCAATTGCGTTCAGTGATGCAGTTTGCCTGGACTTTGCAGACCCTTAAGCTAGGTAAAGTTCCTTGGAATTTGTTAAACACCACAGCCCTTTTTCTGCCTTTTAATTTGACTGACAAACAGCAATTCATGTCCATGAAAGATGCATCTTACACTTTGTTACATATCGAGAAAGTGGATCCTTTACCATTCTCTGTGGCGGAACTAGATTCTGCTGTGTGGCTAGTTCATGGGGTTATCGCTTTACCCTTTTCCTTGTTTGAATTTAGCTCGTGCATGAAACATTATCCTGTGGGCCGTTTCCAGCCTTTGGGTAGTGCTTTCCTGCATGAACTTTGGTCCTTGCCTTTCATGTATAAATGCCTTAGAGACGGCAAGGAAGTGTTTCTCACGGGAGAGTCTTGTGATTCAACTGTGGGTCATTCGCTTGTTTGTAAACATATTAAATTGCACGGGGCTTGTAGCGTTTCAGTTCCGAATCTTGCATGTGTGCTAAAGGGTATTCCTGCTCCTGCTATTTCTCCTACTTTTACTTTGCTTACTAACGGTAGCCATTTGCTTTTAAATAACGAAGACTGTTGTGGCCTACAGGCTTGCATTCCATATATTGTTACGGTCTCACACAGAGTTGTCTGCTGCAAGAATGTGCTATTTCCTCCCCCTCATGACATCGTTGATAACTCTATTTGGCCTTCCATTCCTACCATGGAAGCAGATTTCAATAAGTTGAGCAGAATAAAGGCCCTTTTATTGAACGAGGAGGTTACGCTCACGTCCGCCCGAGAGACATTTGTTCTCCAGGTGGCGAGTACCCATAGTGAAATACAGGCCCTTTTGAACACCAACCTCCCCCAACATTTTGGGGAGTTAATTCATCGAATTTTTAACGCATCAAACACTGAGGGTCTGGTACATTTTTTTAAGATTGTAGGGTCTGGCCTGGTGTCCACCTTCCAAACTATTTTCGGTGTGATACCGGCGTTCATACATTCTATTTTTTCTAGCGTCTTTGGTGGTTTCCCATTAATCCTCGCTTTGGCGGCTGGTGTCTTGCTGTTGGTCTGTTTTCTGCGCAATGGCTGCTCACCACTGGGCCCTTCTCGATCCCGAACGCCTCCAGCTGCTCCGTGAGCGACTTCTGGTTGGCTTCGATGTTCTGCCCTTGGCGACTATCAGTGTGTCCTACACCCTTTCTTTTCGCTTTGCGTATTTCACTTGCGTGCAACCCGTGATGTCTTGCATCCGCTGTCCTTTCACATGGACCATGGATTATTGCCTCTCCAATTCATCATTGTCTGTTCCGGATTTTGTTCGGTTGGTGGGTCCCTTAGAGGCCCATGAACGGGACTGTTCCGTTGCTGGCTTTATGATGCGTGCGGCTGCACTGAGGATTTTGGCACAATGGGATATCTGGGCGGCTGCTCAGAATCTCCTACAACGAAGTTATATTGAATATCACGCAAGCTGTCCCGCAATACTTTTGGACGCTCCAATCTCTGAGGAACATTCCTGCAGCTTTGAACTGTTGGACTGGATGGCGTCTACGTTTTTTGACGATTCTAATGATGTCCTCTTGGACGGTATAGCATTTTTCTGCACTTCCACATTTTTGGATTAATCTGCCGTTCACTGTCAGTGGACTGCCACGCTGACTGTCTTCTGCTACTATACCCAGTTCCACTTCTTCCACTGTGGACGCCTATGTTCTGCTCAAGTGTTTGGAACTCTGTCTTCGTTTTCGTCTTGGCCGATGGACTGTCCAGGGGAGGGTGTCTTGTGGTTTGTGGCCTCCTGGCCTGCCTGGATACGTTGGCACGGGCCTGGCTGCCATGATGACTTTTGCGCACGTTACTCTTAGCCGTTGTTCTGTCGCCCTCTGCTTCTGCCAAGTTATTTTACAACTGTCTGCATTTTCTGTTTCTCACCTTTTCTCCTGTTCCCTTTGGGCTCAGTCTGAACAACAGTTACAAGGTCGAATAACACGTCCCTGGTTCTTACTGATTTGGCCCGTCCCTCGCACCTAGACATAACACTATGTACAGCTGCCATGGAGAAATTAGTGGGCTTTTAATAATGCGGTTCGCCCGCTCTAGCACACTTGGAGGCGATCCTTCCAGAGAGAGGAGCTGTGATTGTCTGCTGATGTAGTTTTGCATCTAGAGGCTGAGGTATGGGGGTTCGCTAGTCAAAGCCCAAAGGTCTTCTATTTGTATAATATACTAGCTTCCAGCACGGGGAGGGTGGTAATGTTAGTTAGACATATATCCACTGCTTTATGAGATGCTTTCCCCGTTCGTATTCTATGGAGTTGTAACTATGCTGATTATATTATTCATATGTATTATGCTAGTAGTACTGACACGTGTACTGTATCTTAGAGCACGTAAGTCGAAATAAACGTTTTGAATTATACAGTGTCTCTTATTACGCACGTTGTGGACAGGTACTAGTGAGTGACGAAAGAGTGTTCTTGCCTCTGCGAGTCCTGAGAGAGAGATACCGTGTTCTGGGTTGTCTAATCATTGGTACATTGGTGCTAATGGGACGCTAAGGCTAGTTGGGTTGGGGTTTTGGGTGCTAAGGTCTATAGTTGGCTCACCACTATATTCCGAGGTCCTATTATCCTGTGCATAGCTCTGTATGTGCAGAAACCTTATGACAGAGCCATCATCAGAAACCACGGTCTCAACATCAACTCCTGCGCCAACAACACCCAGCTGATCCTCTCCCTCACCAACGAACCCACAGTCACCAGAACCAACTTCCACATGGGGATAAATGCTGTGGCCACCTAGATGAAAGACAGCTGCCTCAAGCTCAACTCGGACAAGACCGAAGTACTCATCCTGGGACCTGCCCCCTCAGCCTGGGATGACTCCTGGTGGCCCGCCACTCTGGGGAACCCCTCCCACCCCCACGGACCACACAAACAATCTCGGCATCCTACTGGACTCCTCGCTCACAATGAACCGCCAGATCAGCGCTGCATCCTAATCCGTTTATCTACACGCTCCGCCTGCTCCGATAGACATTCAGATGGATCCCCACAGAATCCAGAAAGATGGTCACCCACGCACTCACCACCAGCAGGCTCTACTACAGCAACGCTTTATACGTTGGCATCACCCAGAAACGGCTCAGGAAACTACAGAACGTCCAAAACGCCGCAGCCAGACTGGTCCTCGACATCCTCCGCCGCAGCCACATCACTCAACACATCCGACAACTCCACTAGCTCCCAGAAAACAAGAGAATCACCTTCAAGCTCCTCACACATGCCTACAAAGCACAACGCAGGACCACCGTATCTGAACCACCGCCTCTCATTTCACATACCCGCCAGACAACTTCGCTCCGCCCAACTTGCCCTGGCTACCATCCCATGGATTCACAAGACCAGAACAGGAGGAAGATCCTTCTCCTACCTTGACGCCAAGACCTGGAGCAGCCTGCCCCTCCACCTCAGGCATTCCCCGTCGTTGACCCAATTCAGAAAGGATCTCAAGACCAGGCTCTTCGACTGAACCTCCACGCCCAGATGGATCAGGATCAGCAACCCCCACCCCCTCAACGCCATGAGACCCTCACAGGTGAGTAGCCGCGCTTTGAAAACCCCCGATTGATTGATTGAGAAAGAAACTTACCTTCCTGTCTCTGTTCCAGTCCTCCTGTCACAAATGTCTGCAGAAGACCATTTTGTTTCAAAACTGAAATCTAGTTAGGGGAAAAGCAAATATCAGAGACATGCTGCCACACCAAATAATCTGCATTTGCATTCATCTCCAAGCTAAAAGGAAAGAGGAAGATGAAGGCTTAGACTCAAAAGGTGTATAATTTTACATAGAAAAGTGAAACGACTGGGGTGAGTGAGTTGGTTATCAGCTGAGAAGAGTTCTATCTCACACACACACACACACACACACACACACACACACACACACACACACACACACACACACACACACACGGGTTTCTTTAATAAAATTAACAGAAAAATATCTGCCAATGTGTTGGATTCTGGAACACATTTTAAAATTTTAATGTTTGGCAAATATTTTTGTAAAGATAACATGGCTTTAAGAGGCAGCACTTTTTAAACCATTTCTACTTTTCCAATCAGTACTTTTGGGTTGATTTAGTTCCTAGAAATTCCTTTTCCTAGCCTCTCCCACAAAGAGAAAGTGGGGTGGACATTCGTTAAAAATGGAGATCAATTTAGACCCTTTTCCTCGATCCCCCAATTCCAGAAGTTATTCAGTTTAATCACACTCTGCAGGATCAGTTAAATAGTTCATTTTTATGGGACAGGCTGAGAAAGGGCTTATTTCCTGTAATTTCTCTATATTTTCTGAATTCTTGTATGGAGGGCAGTATGTTTATCATTTGAAATCAAATAACTGCCGTCATGAAGAATGAGGATTTCCTATAAAAGTTACTTCTAAAAAAAAAAATATATATATATATATATTGAGTGGGTGGGAAGCAACGTGGAGTGGATGGGAGGATGGCAAAGCAGCACATGAGGAAGAAAGCAATACAGAGTATGGGGGAGTTGGGTGAGGGAAGAAGCACAAAAGAGCTTCCAGCACACAAGGAGGGCATCAGCGCATGGTGGATATTGGGGCTGCAGGAGGTGGGGTTCAGAAGCACAAGAAGGAGAGAGTTGGGAAATACATGCTCTGTATCCAGTGCTAATTCAAAAAGAAAAAAAAGTAGTGCCCAAAAAGTGAGCAGTGGAAAGATAGAAGCCAGCCAATCAGAGAAATGGTAAAAAGGCTATGGGACAAACACAAGAAAAATAAGTTGGGACAAGGAAAGCCATTGAATACGAAGAAAGCAAATGAGAGTGGCAATGAAGCCTACCAATGAGCGGGCTGCAAGCCCCGGATAGGTCTTTTGAAACCAGACAGCTGTGCTGTCTGGCAGGCTCGACCGAAAAAGAGTAGACCAGTAGTAAATGAAACGTTGCCAAGAGTTTAAGAGCGAGTGTGTGATTGTGAGAGTGTGAGTGTATACATAATATATATATATATATATATATATATATATATATATATATATATATATATATATATATATATATATATATATATATATATATATATATTACCTACTGGCGGTCGCCAGTAGATAGTTATAGTTAAAACCTATTTTCCATAGGAAATCCGCAACATTCTATTTGAAATAACTCTTGCGCCGGTTGACGAATCTTCGCGAAAGCTTCCAACTTGTTGGAGCGCTCCGCTCCGCTCCTACCCTAAAAGTCTCGGGTTGATTCGTCAAGCGGGGGCCGAGAAAAAAAGGGGAGTCCCAAAACGCGTTTTCCCCATTCATTTTTCCATAGGATCCTTTCATCGCGGCTACAGCCCGAACTGCTGAACGGAATTACACCAAATTTGGCAAAGAGGTAGCCCTTGGTTCAGTGTCGTGCCTTTTGCTTAAATGGTGTAAATCCGTTCAGTAGTTTGAGAAAATCACAAATAAAATCACATATATATCTATGGCCGAGTAGGGTCCGCGTACCCTCCCGATCATGAGCTGCATGCTAATTGGCTGTCAACACTCCAAATCAGGAAGTGTTGGCAGCCATTTTGTCCTCGGTAGAACTGAGGGACAGAAACAAGTGCGCAAAGCGCAAAAGGGAGCAGGGTAGAAACACCCTGAACTCCTAGGTCTGCTCAGGGGTCCCACAAGGACCCCCTGGGCAGAAAAAAGCATTTAAAAAAAGAAAAAATCGAAGCGCGGTCTCCCGCACTCGATGCAAATTTGCCCCGGGTGGCCCAAGTCCCGGGGGCATGCGAGGGTGGGTTTATTGTTTATGGGGGGGCCTCTAAGGCCCCAAGCCCCGGGGACCGCCACCCCCGGGGCTTTATAAAAATTATGGCGGGAGGGCTGTGCGCCCTCCCGCTGCCCCGGGACCGCCACCCCCGGGGCTGTTTTTTTATCTAAAAACCTGTGTGGGGCTCCAGCCCCCACACGCCCGAGACCGCCACCTCCCGGGGCACTAAAGATTTAAATATGGGGGTCCGTTACGGACCTCAGAGCCCCGGGGACCTACACCTCCCGGGGCTTTGAACAAGTTGGGAGGGGGCCGCGCGGCCCCCTCCTGGAGCCAGTGATGGCCCTGGGGACCACCACCCCCAGGGCCGGCTCCTGCAGTGTCCCGGGGTGCCTACCCCCGGGACACTGTAGTTTGCTATGACAGGACGGGAGCATCGCAGCTCCCGTCCTGTCATAGCAAACTTGGTTTAAAATTTACTAACACTGAAGAAAGCCAGGTGGCTGAAACGCGTTTGTCAGTTTTACTCTTCGAGCAGCATGAATTAAAATTTTAAAATTGACGACGACCCTGAGGGCCCAGCTTTTTGTCTTTTGACGATCGATGTAGTATACTTCACGAAACGGCCTTCGTGAGCTGCGGCACTATGTCGAGAGAGAGACAAACTACAGGCGGTACACGTGTTTGGAATATATATATACACACTATATATATATATATATAATCTTGTCACCGCTTGACTTCATTTCCCATCTCCGAAATGTATAAAGCAGGCACGGACCACGTTTCTGTGCAAAGTTCGTTTTATATACTTCTCCTCAGTCGGCCATGACGCGTTTTGGTCCCTCCTGGACCTTGATCACATGACAGCGCTCCTAGGCTTCAACTAACCTTTTATAGTTTTTAAAGTGCCAGTGCATAGTGAAAAAACAAGTTAGCCCAATAAACAGGGAAGACATACTTAACAATTAGTGCCATAGATCATTACAATGCTGGTTTTTTCAATATAAATATAAATATTTTAAAGAATATCATGATTTTGATCACTGTTGGCCAAGTAGTTCAATATCAATAAATAGTTTAAGTTAAATAAATAAATACATGATAAAATTCATTAACAATTAAACCCTAATATCCTTGCCCATTTTAAGAACAATTTTTTACAATTCTTAAAAATTTATTATTAACAAATATAAATTGAATAAATGTTAAAACCTAATATTACCACATAAAATCATTGTGTATAACATAGCAAATTGTTTTAAAACACACAATATATATATATATATATATATATATATATATATATATATATATATATATATTATCTACTGGCGGTCGCCAGTAGATAGTTATAGTTAAAACCTATTATCCATAGGAAATCCGCGACATTCTATTTGAAATAACGTTGGCGCCGGTTAACGAATCTTCGCGAAAGTTTCCAACTTGTTGGGGCGCTCCGGTCCGCTCCTATCCTGAAAGTCTCGGGGTGATACGTCAAGCGGGGGCCGAGAAAAAAGGGGGTCCCAAAACGTGTTTTCCCCATTCATTTTTCCATAGGAACCTTTAGTCGCAGCTACAGCCCGAACTGCTGAACGGAATTACACCAAATTTGGCAAAGAGGTAGCCCTTGGTTCAGTGTCGTGCCTTTTGCTTAAATGGTGTAAATCCGTTCAGTAGTTCCTGAGAAAATCAAAAGTAAAGTCACATATATATCTGGGCGGAGCCTAACCACACATGTCATCGTGAGATCTGATTGGCTGTCAGCACTTCATCCTGGAATTTCTGGCAGCCATCTTGGGACCAATATAAATGATAGTACCTCATTGAAATGCATTGTAGTGAATAGAAGATTTTGAGGGTCACCAAAAGGAGAACTATAAAGGGTGATAACAGGCTTTAGTTACATTAGAATTTATTTGTTGACGGTACCATACTAATTTTAGGAATTGTGGTGTATTCCAAGGTGATTTTACCATGTGAAAAACCTTCTGCTGGGATATCATGAATCATGTTTGAGAGAACACTATTTTCTCATGCTTGTGCCATGGAGGTTTGGAAGGTGCTCCAGAAGCTAAAATGAGAGCATATTTTCTGTAAATTCACATTATCTTTCTCACTCATGTGAGAATGAAGTCTGACATTCTCAGTAAAACATGTACATCCAACAAGGGCAGAGACTGTCAGTTGATTCCTTTGTGTTCTACTGCAGCTTCCCAGAGTGTTCTAAAGAACAACTAGAGTGCTAACAGCCTTACTTATGACAAAAGTATGGCACACCTGAAGCCATCTTGATTGGAATAAACTGGTAACACTTAAAACATTTAATTTAAAAAGGAACAAAACGATGGGGTTCATTTTGTCATAGAAATTATGGTTAGTGCTGTAGAAAGAAAAATTAGGACATGTTTCAAGTGTGATCTCAAATATCTTCCTGTTATATTTCAACAGGAGCAGCCTGCCAGTTGATGCCTTTGTGTTCTACTGCAGCTTCCCAGAGTGTTCTAAAGAACAACTAGAGTGCTAACAGCCTTACTTATGACAAAAGTATGGCACACCTGAAGCCATCTTGATTGGAATAAACTGGTAACACTTAAAACATTTAATTTAAAAAGGAACAAAATGATGGGGTTCATTTTGTCATAGAAATTATGGTTAGTGCTGTAGAAAGAAAAATTAGGACATATTTCAAGTGTGATCTCAAATATCTTCCTGTTATATTTCAACAGGAGCAGCCTGCCAGTTGATGCCTTTGTGTTCTACTGCAGCTTCCCAGAGTGTTCTAAAGAACAACTAGAGCGCTAACAGCCTTACTTATGACAAAAGTATGGCACACCTGAAGCCATCTTGATTGGAATAAACCGGTAACACTTAAAACATTTAATTTAAAAAGGAACAAAATGAGGGGTTCTTTTTTAAATAGAAATTATGGTTAGTGCTGCAGAAAGAAAAATTAGGGCATGTTTTAAGTGAGATCTCAAATCCTCTTCTATTTCATTAGAAAATTCTGACATGCAGACTGAAACAATCACTTTCAATACCAGCAGCAGACTACCAGTTAACTCCCTGGTGAGCAGTAGCTTTACTCCAGTGATCTAATGAGCAACTAGAGTGCTAACATTCTGAATTTATGGCAGATGTGAGACACATCTGAATGCCTTCTTGATGGAATCAAAGTAAAAAACTGAAAGCATTTCCTACTGAGGAGACTGCAGTAAATGAAGAAATTAGGAAACTTCATAACAAAGAAGTCTTCCAAGATGGCCACCAGTGAAAAAGAGCCCAAATGTAGCACAAATATTACCCAGATGTAGCCCACATATAGCCCAATGACAAAAGTGTGCAAAACACTTTTTATTTTTAGTTTTTTTGCAGTTTTATGTAGTGCAGACTGGTCAGGTATTGGAGCATTGCATCTTAAAACATGACCCCCTACACTACAAAAACACCACTGCACTACCTTAAACCCTAAAACACTACCCCCAGCACGACCCCCTACACTACACAAGCACCACTGCACTATCCTATACCCTAAAACACTACCCCCAGCACGACCCCCTACACTACCCAAACACCACTGCACTAACCTAAATCCTAAAACACTACCACCAGCACGACCCCTACACTACCCAAACACCACTGCACTACCCTAAAACATGACCCCTACACTACACAAACACCACTGCACTACCCTAAACCCTAAAACACTACCCCCAGCACGACCCCCTACACTACACAAGCACCACTGCACTACCCTAAACCCTAAAACACTACCCCCAGCACGACCCCCTACACTACACAAACACCACTGCACTACCCTAAACCCTAAAACACTACCCCCAGCACGACCCCCTACACTACCCAAACACCACTGCACTAACCTAAATCCTAAAACACTACCCCCAGCATGACCCCCTACACTACCCAAACACCACTGCACTACCCTAAAACATGACCCCTACACTACACAAACACCACTGCACTACCCTAAACCCTAAAACACTACCCCAGCACGACCCCCTACACTACACAAGCACCACTGCACTACCCTAAACCCTAAAACACTACCCCCAGCATGACCCCCTACACTACACAAACACCACTGCACTACCCTAAACCCTAAAACACTACCCCCAGCACGACCCTCTACACTACCCAAACACCACTGCACTAACCTAAATCCTAAAACACTACCCCCAGCATGACCCCCTACACTACCCAAACACCACTGCACTACCCTAAAACATGACCCCCTACACTACACAAACACCACTGCACTACCCTAAAACACTACCACCAGCACGACCCCTACACTACACAAGCACCACTGCACTACCCTAAACCCTAAAACACTACCCCCAGCACGACCCCCTACACTGCCCGAACACCACTGCACTGCCCTAAACCCTGAAACACCACCCCCTTCACAACACCCTACACTGCCCGAACACCACTGCACTGCCCTAAACCCTGAAACTTCACCCCCAGCACAACCCCCTACACCGCCTGAGCACCATTGCTCTGCCCTAAACCCTGAAACACCAGCCCCAGCACGACCCCCTACACTGCCCGAACACCACTGCACTGCCCTAAACCTTGAAACACCAGCCCCAGCACGACCCCCTACACTGCCCGAACACCACTGCACTGCCCTAAACCCTGAAACACCAGCCCCAGCAAGACCCCCTACACTGCCCGAACACCACTGCACTGCCCTAAACCCTGAAACACCAGCCCCAGCACGACCCCCTACACTGCCCGAACACCACTGCACTGCCCTAAACCCTGAAACACCAGCCCCAGCACCACCCCTACACTGCCCAAACACCACTGCACTGCCCTAAACCCTGAAACACCAGCCCCAGCACCACCCCCTACAATGCCCGAACACCACTGTACTGCCCTAAACCCTGAAACACCACCCCTGCACTGCCCCTACACTGCCCGAACACCACTGCACTGCCCTAAACCCTGAAACACCACCCCCTGCACGACCCCCTACACTGCCCGAACACCACTGCACTGCCCTAAACCCTGAAACACCAGCCCCAGCAAGACCCCCTACACTGCCCGAACACCACTGCACTGCCCTAAACCCTGAAACACCAGCCCCAGCACGACCCCTACACTGCCCGAACACCACTGCACTGCCCTAAACCCTGAAACACCAGCCCCAGCACCACCCCCTACACTGCCCAAACACCACTGCACTGCCCTAAACCCTGAAACACCAGCCCCAGCACCACCCCCTACAATGCCCGAACACCACTGTACTGCCCTAAACCCTGAAACACCACCCCCTGCACTGCCCCTACACTGCCCGAACACCACTGCACTGCCCTAAACCCTGAAACACCACCCTGCACGACCCCCTACACTGCCCGAACACCACTGCACTGCCCTAAACCCTGAAACACCACCCCTGCACCACCCCTACACTGCCCGAACACCACTGCACTGCCCTAAACCCTGAAACACCACCCCCAGCATGACCCCCTTTACTGCTCGAACACCACTGCACTGCCCCAAACCCTGAAACACCACCCCCAGCATGACCCCCTACACTGCCCGAACACCACTGCCCTAAACCCTAAAACACCACCCCTGCATGACCCCCTACACTGCCCGAACACCACTGCACTGCCCTAAACCCTGAAACACCACCCCTGCACGACCCCCTACACTGCCTGAACACCACTGCACTGCCCTAAACCCTGAAACACCACCCCAGCACGACCCCCTACACTGCCCGAACACCACTGCACTACCCTAAACCCTAAAACACCACCCCCAGCACGACCCCCTACACTGCCCGAACACCACTGCACTGCCCTAAACCCTAGAACACTACCCCCAGCATGACCCCCTACACTACCCGAACACCACTGCACTACCCTAAACCCTAAAATACTCCCCGCAGCACGACCCCCTACACTACCCGAACACGACTGCACTGCCCTAAACCCTAAAACACTCCCCCAGCACGACCCCCTACACTACCCGAACACCACTGCACTGCCCTAAACCCTAAAACACTCCCCCAGCACGACCCCCTACACTACCCAAACACCACTGCACTACCCTAAACCCTAAAACACTAACCCCAGCACGACCCCCTACACTACCCAAACACCACTGTACTACCCTAAACCCTAAAACACTCCCCCAGGACGACTCCCTACACTACCCAAACACCACTGCACTACCCTAAACCCTAAATCTACCCCCAGCATGACCCCCTACACTACACAAACACCACTGCACTACCCTAAACCCTAAATCTACCCCCAGCATGACCCCCTACACTACACAAACACCACTGCACTACCCTAAACCCTAAATCTAACCCCAGCATGACCCCCTACACAAACACCACTGCACTACCCTAAACCCTAAAACACTACCCCCAGCACGACCCTCTTCACTACCTAAACACAACTGCACAATTTATTACAGGCGTTGCAACGCAGGCCTGTGGTGCTTACTGGAAGTACCTGGTGGGCTGGTTGGGCCCCAGGGACTCTCAGGATTCAAGGTGACCTAATCCCCCAACTTAAAACGCGCCACGGGGCGCGTTTGCACAGTGGTGAAGGGAGGGGGCGGGGCCTCAGGTGACATGTGCGCAAACACGCCCTGTGGTGCGTTTTAAGTTGGGGAGTTAATTCCCTTTGAATCCTGGGGGCCAACTAGCCCACCAGGTACCTTCAGTAAGCACAACAGAGTTGCGTTGCAGAGAGGTGAAAAAGGTGCGTGGCCTCGGAACGCCTCTCTGCAACTCAGCTCTGTGGTCCTAACTGTAGGTACCTGGGGGGCTAGTTGGGCCCCAGGGACCCTCAGGATTCAAGGGGACTTAATCCCGCAACTTAAAACGCGCCATGGGGCGCGTTTGCACACATGTCACCTCAGGCCCCCTCCCTTCACCACTGTGCAAGCGCGCACTGGCTCTGGTTAGTCAGAGTCAGTTACCACCAGTACCCGTCTGAAAAAGTTGTGGGCACAGGATGATTTTGCAACAAGGCCTCTTTCTGCTCCTCTGTTGGTTCTTTCTGCACATCTTTTGCTTCTTTCTGTGCGTTTTTTCTTCTTTCTTCACATGTCCTACCTCTGTTGGCATAGTTAGAAACTAGCATTTAAAAAACCTTTGAAATTCACTTAAAAAATCATAGGTTTCAGGCACGTTATAGTTAGAAATTAGCATTTAAAAAACCTTTGAAATTCACTGAAAAAACCATAGGTTTCAGGCACGTTATAGTTAGAAATTAGCATTTAAAAAACCTTTGAAATTCACTGAAAAAACCATAGGTTTCAGGCACGTTATAGTTAGAAATTAGCATTTAAAAAACCTTTGAAATTCACTGAAAAAACCATAGGTTTCAGACACGTTATAGTTAGAAATTAGCATTTAAAAAACCTTTGAAATTCACTGAAAAAACCATAGGTTTTAGGGACAGTTATAGTTAGTTGGACATTGCACTCGTACAAAACCCGTGAAATTCCCCTGTTATAGTTAGTTCAGCTAACTATAACTCGCGCCCCGCAATGCACTGCTGATGACGTCACATATTACATCACTCATGACATGGTCAGTGACATCACTGATGACATCACTGATGACATCTCAAATGACATCACTGATGACATCATCCATGTGATAATTTCATGCATCTTCTCACACCCTAATATAACTTTTGATACACCCACTCTAAATTACAGACTGCCATTCTCAAAACCATAGACACTCCAACACCAAAACTACATACCCACTCACTGATTCTTAGGTCTACACACACATCCACTCACTCACCTGTACAGTCACTCATACTTACAGTCACTCAGTACAGGACTATCATGCACTCATACACCTATATAAACACTCACACACCGCCACTCATCCATAGAGGTACTCACACACCTAGTCAGTCATGCAAAAAATTAATCACACACCCATTTACTCACCTATACAGTTATACACACACCAGCTCACTTACTCATACAAATACTAGCACATTCTTACGCTCTTATACAATAACTGATACAAGCACACACGCATCCATACAGCCACTCTCACAATAACACACTCTCACTTATAGCCATTTAAATACTCTAACACACATATATACTCCCTTTTACATATGTAGTTACTCGCACATGTACCACTGAGATATACATTCACTCACTAACACACCCATACACACACTCACCCACCCAAGCAGTCCATCACAGATGCACTCTTGAAATCATGCACCCAGTGAATCACCCACTCACACATCTATGTATAGAGTCACACACACCCCACCCACACAAACACTCAGGCAGCCATACAGATACTCAGAGAACCAATCAATAACCCATATAGACACTCATGTAGCTATTCGCAAATCCATGCATCCACTTACACACCAACAAACAGACGGATACAGACATTCACACAGTTTAGTCACTAACCCATGCATTCAGTAAGATACGTTTAATCACTCACTTGTAGAGTCAGTCACTCACGTACTAAATCATCCATTCAGACACTTATACACCCACTCATTCTTCAATACGCCTTTCCCTATATATATTAAACATATTTAAACTTTACAGAAACACACAGTCACTGGATGATGTCATCAGTGATGTCATCAGTGATGTCATTTGAGATGTCATCAGTGATGTCATCAGTGATGTCACTGACCATGTCATGAGTGATGTAATATGTGACGTCATCAGCAGTGCATTGCGGGGCGCGAGTTATAGTTAGCTGAACTAACTATAACAGGGAATTTCACGGGTTTTGTACGAGTGCAATGTCCAACTAACTATAACTGTCCCTAAAACCTATGGTTTTTTCAGTGAATTTCAAAGGTTTTTTAAATGCTAATTTCTAACTATAACGTGTCTGAAACCTATGGTTTTTTCAGTGAATATATATATATACACACACATACATACATACATACACACACACACACACTATATATAGTTATATTACCTACTGCGGTCGCCAGTAGGTAGTTATGCTAGGACCTACCTTACATAGACGAAGTGTATTTGTTTTTCTAATAACTTTGGCGCTGTTTGACGAATCTTCCCTACATTTTCAAAACTAGTACACCAATCTTTTCAGCTGCTGCCTGAAGTGGGGGCCCAAAAAAAAAAAAAAAGAGGGGCCCCAAAACATGTTTTCCCAATGCAATTTCCCATAGGGATTTTGAACACTACAGCTGAATCGCTAAAAGGAATTACATCAAATTTTGCCGAACACTAGATCTTGGTCCAAAAAGAGTGCTTTTTGTAATTAGTTGTAAATCCGTTCAGTAGTTTTGGTTTATTAAAGAAAAAAGATTTACGTATATCTAGGGACGCAGAGCCTCCGCAGATCCGACAGATCTCATGCTGAGATCCGATTCACTGCCACCACTTCAACCAGGAAGTAATGGCAGCCATCTTGGGAATCTGACTCTGCCTGGTCCCAAGAAAAACTTTTTTTTTAAAAGGCAAGGGGGCAGGGTAGGAATACACTTGCCATCTAGTCCAGGTGGGGGGTTCCACCAGGGTGCCACAAAAAGTTGTCTTTTTTTATATTACAGCAAAATCCATTGTAAAATAAAATAACAAAATTTTAAACTATCGCTTCGGTTTTTTCCAGCCTGCCCCCCGCTCGCCCCCCACCCGGGGCGGACAGGTCCCAGGGGGATTCATTTTATTATTTTTGGGGAGAAGGGGGTGCGCGTGGCCTCCCTCCCCAGGCCGATTTCAGCCTTAAAAAACCAATCCCGAGGCCCCACCCTTTACGATAAATTGGGAGGGGGGCAGGTGCCCCCCCCCAGGCCGAATTTAGCCCCAGCGACCCCATCCCCCGGAGCCCAGCGGTGCTTTAAAGAGGGAGGGAGGCCATGCAGCTCCCTGCTGGAGCCATCAATGGCCCTGGGGACGCTGAGGAAGAGGTTGTATGATATGGACATGAGTCCAGCCATTTTTGCATCTACCTGACTTTGTACATCGTTGTCTGTGAAGTTTTTCCATGTGCTTGCTGACTTGTGCATTTCTTGTTCTCCATGCCCTTGGAAAGTACCGAATGATTGCTAGAATAATTACACCCTGTTAATCATTTGTGCTTCTCTAAGATGGAATACCACACTTTTTTCCAACCAATTTGCAGTTAGTCAAGCCCTGTGAGTCTCTCTCACATTACTTACCTTGAAAATGTAGTGTGAATAGCTATTTTTTTTGTATGCATCACTGAAAGGAAATTTCCAATGGTTTAGGGGTGGGGATGGAGTCTACACGCAGACTTGTTTGTTATATAGTATATGTATGAAAGGATTTTTGTTTTAGTTGTTCATTCTCTTCACGGACATGCTCTTCCTGTTTTGGGTTTTCTGCTTGCGCAAGCGTAATTAAACTGCTCTGTTTTGGGGTCGCTGCTTTTAAGGGTGTGCGGTCTCCTCATGGTCGCCGCGTTCTCAAGTGGATGGGTCTCGTGGGTGTTGCTTTCGGGCTGATGTGGGTGGCCCGATGTGCGAGTTGTGAGGGCAGCGTGTTTGTTGTGACGAGCTGGGGATGATTGGATATACTGGGGAGTCAACAGACCATCTCGAGTGAGGGGCTTGCTGTCTCCTCAAGGTGACTTCGTTGTCAGTGGGTGGGGTTTGTTTGATTTAGGAAGAGAGGACTTACCCCGGGCCTAGCGATGAGAAGCACTGGGCTGCTTAGAGTCAGGAGCTGTAGCTCAGAGGCTGTGCGGTTGGTCACTGATGCAAGGGTCGGAGTCCTACAGCCTGCGGCGATTTGTATAGTCATCTGTTAGCCTGGAGCTGTATCTCAGAGGCAATGATTCAGTGCTGGTCTCACCCGACCCTCAACAAACGTCAGAATATACAGTCTCTTCTTAAATAAAAAGTGCATTTTGTAGGAAAGTAGTATCTGCTTCTTATGGTTACCCCCACTTTTTGCTGATGTCTCACTGTTTTTGGACTAGTCTGACTGGGATCCTGCTATCCAGAACCCCAGTCTATCTGCTTTCTCCCTTAAATTGCTATGTAGGTACTTTAGGTACACTCCAGATTGGATACTGGGGTACCCTCATCAGTCCCTAGTGTATGGTACTGTTGTATTCCTCTTAGGGTGTCCATAAACGGGCTTTCCAGTATCATGTCCTTTTATAGGCACAATTCGCCCTGCCCTTATATAGGCATAAAATCCCAGTCCTTATTTAGGCATTAAACCGTGCACTCCAAATACAGGCATGGTCTCCGACATCCATCCACCCTAACGTCACAACGAGTTCATGAAGAACAGACCCTTAGGCTGCGGGAGTTTCCCTAGCCCAGGACTATTGATTTCTTCAAGGACTCATATATTATGCATGAACCATTATTCCTTAGGGGTTCATTCATGACGTCTTCCGCTGTCCGACTCACGTCAATACTAACATTCTTAGGTACTTCTCAGGTATAAATATACCTTCTCTAGCCCCTGTAAATCAGAGGAGACCTCGACTTCAGAGGAGCCCGTTTCCCGGCCTGACGCACTGAGAAGACGCTGTCATCCCTGCACGCAGAGAGTCCAGCTTCCAGTGATCTGACTTCCCTCGCGGGGTGTTGGAGTTAGAGTCTGGCAAAGAGATTCCTACCTCTCTCATTCTTCAGGTATGGAGCTGACTAGAACCTAGTGGGACTCTTGGCATACTAGACTTAACATACTCTTAGTATACCATAGTAAGGAATACTTCACCTACTTCATACCTCTCCCTACACCTAGGTTAGGTACATTGGGGTAGAACCAGGTTAGAAACGCATCGTATGAGTACTCGTATTTTTAGTAAATTAGTCATCCGCCTCGCATCCTCTTGTCAGCGGCAGCTATCCGCTCTTCCTACCTGCCTGTGGTGGGTTCCTATGCAGAGGGGGCCACTCCGGTCCGTTTGGCGGGCGATTCTGGGCCCGCGGCGCCCAGTTCTGGACCTTCTCTTCTTGCTGCTCCGAGGCTGCAAGATGGCGGCCGCCGCCGAAGCCCAGCAGTAACTTCGGCGCCATCGCCTCGTGAAGCCACCGGTGCTGCACCACTTTCTGCCTGCGACCCTCTGCGGTGGCTGGCCTGGCTCCCGTGTGTCGCCCTGCCCGACTGGCGTTGCTCTGGGGTTGAGCCTTCGCCCCCGCGCCCTTTGCGCCAGCTACGCCGACATCCGTGGGTGAGGCTGGGGAGATCCGGACGCCTGCCTGACACCCGTGGGAGACCGGCGCGCAGGGAACGCCGTCCGGAGCCGGAGCGCCCTAACTGAGGCAGTCCCACTGATCCTTCCAACGGGGACCGTTCTGCGACCTGTGGAGAGGTGCCGGTGAGTGGGGACGACCCGGGGTTCGGCTACCTTGTCGGGTAGCGGTGCGGGGGGCTGATATTGGTGCTCCGGCCCCCCCCCCATCGCCGGCCTGCGCTGCTCTAGTCTGCGCTGCCGCCCCGGCGCAACCCTGCTGGCCGCCTCCTACACTCGGGGGGGCAGGCGTGGGAGGCCTGCTTCGCCATCCCCCACCTGAGGCCTTTGTTGCGGCCCATCGGCGAGAGTGACGCCTATGTCCTGGAGTGTTCGCCGGCGCTGAGTTCCCCTCCTCTGGCACGTAGACTTTGCAGTGCCTGGCCCGGCTTCTCCAGCTGCCTCTGTCCTGGAATGAGGTGGTGGGCTGGGGCCTGCCTCGTGTTGGCGCTGGCGGCCTGGACCGACCTGTCAGCCGTGGCGGGTACCGGACCTGCTGAGCGGCGCTAGTGGAGGCGGCAGAGTCATCCGGTAGGTGGGGGCCGGGGTTCGGCTGTCGGGTCGGGCAGCGGCGCGGGTGTCAGGGTCTGTGCCCCCGCCCCCCCCCCCCCCGGGCAGTTCCGGACATCCTACCGCTCGGGGCGGAGCTGGGCCATTCCTCCCCGGACGCCTGCAGCCTGTGCTCTTGTGAGGCCTTCCTGCTGGGCCTGAAGATATATCCACCCGCTGGTGTGTGGAGTGGGTGACCGGCTGTCGTATCGGGCAGCGAGGCGGGTGGAGATGGCATAGGGCGCCCCCACTATCACCTACTGCTCCGGTCCCTTGGGGTGTCCCGTCATCGGACGTGTGGTGTGGGGTCTGCGGGGCCGGGAGCGCGGCCTGGAGGGTTAGCGGGACAGGGCCTGTCGTGCTCTGCGCCTTTGGGGTTGAGCCAACGTATTCGGCCATCTCTTCGGGTGGCGCTCGGGGCCCCCCCGCGTGATCCCGGATTGATTACCTGGTTCTCCCGTGCGACGGCGGGGGCCCGGCTCCCTGGCAAGATCTCCGAGCCTGTGGTGGGTTCCTCCCATACACCTAAACCTTGTTACTCCACTGGCGATTGGAGTTGCCGCCGGCCATGGGGAGAGACAGGGCCTCGAAATCCGCGCCAGCTCCTACGCAGACCAAAATGGACCGATTCACTACCTCGGAACAGGTTCCCCCTGGAGGGGCTGATGGGGGCCTTCCCCCTCCCCAGGAGAGGGACCTTGACACCATCCTTCAGGCCATCAGTACCTCACAGGGGTCCGTTGAGGGGAAGATTGGAGAGGTCAAGGTGGACGTGTCCCTTCTCCGGCAGGACCTCCGTAATGCTACTGCGAGGCTGACTGAGGCTGAATCCCGTATATCCACCGCGGAAGACGACATTTCACAGCTGAAGGAACAAGTGGCCCACCTCAGCACTCACACTAAGGAGCTCCACCGGCGGGCCGAGGACGCTGAAAATCGTGCCCGCCGTAATAACCTCCGCCTGGTGGGGTTTCCCGAGGGGCGGAGAAGGGACTGGCGGCCACCTTCGTCGAAGATTGGTTCACATCCTGGATGCCCAAGGACGCCCTCTCGTCCTGGTTCGTGGTGGGGAGAGCCCACAGGTCCCTGGCGCCCAGGCCTCCTCCAGGGGCTCCGCCGCACCCCATCATCCTAAAAGTCCTTAACTTTAAAGACTGGGACGCTATCCTGCGGGCGGCACGAGAGAAGGGGCCCCTCCAGTTCCAAAATCATACCATTATGGTATTCCCGGACTACACCAGGGAGGTGCAAGAACTCCGGCGCTCCTACACAAATGTAAAACAAAAGCTGCGGGCCCTAGGCCTACAATACCAGCTCCAATTTCCTGCGCGCCTACGTGTTATTTTCCAAGGCCAAATTCAGTTCTTTGAGTCACCTCAGGCAGCATGGACATGGCTGACGGAGGAATGCCCTCTCCGACAAGGGAATGCCCCTGCCACGGGGCCTGGGGGCTCCCAGCCCCGGGGGCCTGGGTTGCCGGGACGCCGGCGCCGAACACAATCTCGTAAAGGGTGCCAATCGCAGACAATACCTAGATCCTTGAGCATGGCGGCCCGGGGGTCCCGGGACTCCTCCAGCGGGTCGGGCTCTCCGCCACGCGGCAGGCACTGCTCCGCCGAAGACCGGCCTGGACCGACCTCGTCGCCGTCCCGGGTGGGCTCACCCAAACCCGACTCGGACCTTTCTCGCACTCCGACTCTTTGAAGGCCTGGTGGGCTTAGTGTGCCGTCCACTGACTACTGGGGCGGGTCGCCGCCACACTGGGGCTCTCTGCCACTGGTAGACTTACAAGTGTAACATTCAGTTCTAATGCCGATCCATTGCTTATCCGATCTTCTGGAGGGGTCCTCCACGCACCCAAATACGAACGTTGTAGTTTGGTATTGTTCATATGGGGGTCGACAGATGCTTCCGTTCTCGAAGTGTAGGGTGGGGGGGAGGGGAGGTTTGGGGAAGTTTTTCCTGTTATGTTTCTATTCTGTTTGTCTTTTGTTTCAGCAGCCACGAAATGACATGTTTCCTATGCAGGAAACGGGCATGCCCCTACTGCATGCGACGGCCCTTACATTTGCGGATTCCCACACATGCTCACGCACCCCTGTTTGACTATGCACTCCACAGTAGTGACCTCCCGACCTGACTGCTAACACTACGCCTAGGGCATCTCTCCACGTGCTGTCGTGGAACGTTAATGGTCTTCTTGATCGACATAAGCGCACGGCGGTCTTGCGTTATGCACAACGCCTCCATATAGACATACTCATGCTTCAGGAAACACACCTCCTTGGGAATCAGTGTCCCTTCCTGGTGCGTTATGGATACGATAGAATATTGCACTCCGGCTTCTCTAGGGGCTCCCGCGGGGTGGCAATTCTCCTGAGGTGCAATCTGCCCCTTGTCCTTTCCCAGGTGACTCACGACCCGCAGGGGTCCTTTGTATCAGTTTGCGGCTCCCTAGCTGGCTCCCCCATCAATCTGATCTCTGTCTACGCCCCCCCATCGATGCTCACACCTACGCTCACCCATACCGCTGCTCTGATGAACAATATGCCATTGGGCACCACGATTGTGGGAGGCGATTTTAACGCTGTTTCCTCCCCGGCCCTTGACACCACAGGTCCTCCTTCCATCTCCCGCAGAACGCAAGCGAAGCAACTCCAGAACTGGTCCGAGTCGCTGGGACTCTGCGATACATGGCGTATATGGCACCCCCACACCCTGCAATTTACACACACCTCCGCGGCCCACCGAACACAGGCACGCATAGATGCGGTCTTTGTCTCTGCACCCGAGTGCTCAGAGGTTGTAGATGTCCGCATCCTACCGCGAGGTATCTCTGACCATTCACCGTTGCTTCTTAGTACAGGGACTCCCCCTCCTTCAGCCCGCCAAACATGGAGAATGAACGCTTGGTTCCTCCAAGACAAAGACTTTAAACAGGTGGTGGGGACGGAACTTGAGCATTACTTCCGCACCAACGACGGATCCGTGGCCTCGCCGGGTATCTTGTGGGAGGCCGGAAAGGCGACTATCCGGGGGGTCGCGAAGGGACAGCTTAAGAGCCAAAGGCAGGTGCAAATGCAAGAAATTTCCTCAAGGGAAGCGCAGGCGCTTCGCTTGGAACGACTAGTATCTTTGTCTAATGATGCCGCCCAGGCCCGACAACTTGCTCATCTGCGGGACGAAATTAAGCAACTATCTTTGGACGCTGCCAAGCTCCTATGGAGGTCGTCGGTAGCGCGAATCTATGGCTGGGGGGACAAGAACGGTACGATCCTGCACAGGCTAGCCACCTACCCCAGGGCGAGCCGCATTATCTCAGAAGTGGCGGATGAGACAGGAATGGTGCACTGCGCCCCTACGGCGATGGCCAACACCTTTGCCACCTACTATCGATGTTTATATGCAGCACGTGTCCCTGCCCTCTCGCTCTCTGATCTCCTTGACCGGGGTAAGGTACGTCTTCCCTACCTGGAGGCGGCTGCCCAGAAGGATTTGGAACGGCCCATTTCTTTGAAAGAAATCGAGGGGCCATCTCCTCTGCCTCTTCGGGCAAGACTCCGGGCCCCGATGGCCTTCCCCAAGAATATTACGCGGCGTACCGCGAAATTTTAGTGCCCCGTCTGGCCGCTTTGTTTCAGGAGGCAGTGGAGAGGGGCTCCTTTCCGCCAGAAACTGATATTGCCACCATCGTGGTCCTCCCGAAATCCCAGCCCCCTTCGCGTCAATGTGCGGACTATCGTCCTATCTCGCTCCTCAATACGGAGATTAAGCTGTACGCCGCCATTCTGGCTCAGCGTTTGAAGCCCTACTTGGCTTCCCTGGTCCACGTAGATCAATGTGGCTTCATGCCTCAGCGCGGGACCCGTCACTGCCTCCGGAGGCTGCAACTGGCTCTAGCCCACAGGCACTTGCTAACTCCGTACTTGGCTCTCCTGTCCATCGATTTCGAAAAGGCATTTGATTCGGTGGATTGGACGTATTTGCAGGATGTGCTGACCGAATTGGGTTTTGGGCCTCGATTTAGAGCGTCGGTTCAGGTCCTTTACGCCCACCCGCGAGCGCGTGTGCTGGTCAACGGTGTACTGTCAGAAGCCTTCCCTATTCACAGGGGCACTAGACAGGGATGTCCTCTCTCTCCATTGCTATTCGCCCTGGTTATGGAGCCCCTGGCCGCTCTGGTGCGGGCCAAGGACGGTATTCGTGGATGGGAGTGGCCGAGTGCGGAGGCGGACAAGATCGCACTTTATGCGGATGACGTTCTGATTTTCCTGGCCGACCCGGCCTCCTCGGGGCCACGGTGTCTCCAGACCCTAGAACGCTTTGGGCAGGCCTCCGGGCTTAGACTGAACCCTGGGAAGTCCGTCCTGGTTCCTCTGCACCTCTCTAGGGAATGCTACGACTGGCAATCCACCATACCGCTACGGAGACAATCCTTTAAGTACTTGGGGCTGTGGATCACCCTCCTTCCCGAACTGGGCTGGGCGCTCAATGTTGCCCCAGTTGTTAAAAAGGCCAAGGAAGATCTCCATAAGTGGAAGACTCTTCCCCTTAACCCGTTGGGGAGGGTCGCCCTGTTTAAAATGATGATCCTCCCCAGATTTCTTTACGTCCTCCAGAATACTCCCTTCTGCTTCCCCAGGCCTTGGTTCCGGGAAATGGACAGTATTACCACCAAGTTCCTTTGGAATGGGGGTAGGGCACGCCTGGCTCTGTCTACTTGTCGGATCCCCTCCTTCGACGGGGGAATGGGGATGACGAACCTATACCTTTACTTCCTGGCTGCGCGTCTCCTGGTGGTTCACGACTGGTTCAACGGGGGCTGGTCCGATCCGGCCTACAGGCTCGAGCTGAGCGAGCTGGGACTACCCGCCATTCAATCAATGCTGTACGGGAAGACCATCCCATCCCAGCTACCGGAGGTCACACGCTCCGTGTTCCTGGCCTGGCGGGCCTCGCTGCGTCATACTGGGTGGACGCGTAGGTTCACTCGGTGTACACCCCTCTGGCAAGGGGCTTGGCTCCGGGAAGTTAGTGGGTTGCAGGGGTTTAAATCGTGGGATCTCATTGGAATTACAGAGCTGGGGGATGTATGGGCTACAGGCCACCTGCTTTCCTTTCCGGAGCTCCAAACCCGTTACTCCTTACACTCCTCTCAATTTTATAAGTATTTGCAGCTGAGGCATGCACTCCGGATGCACATTGCGGACGACACGCGGCTCCCCGAACACAGCCCTACAGAGGCGCAGACAATGCTGGGAGATTTAGGTAAAGGGGGCATTTCCCGCATATACCGCACCCTAGTCAACAATACTTCCACCTCCCTGGACAAGTTGAAGGACCAATGGGTGGAATGGGTGGGCCCCCTCGACGAGGTGGACTGGCGCGATGCACTTATGGCACTCAAGACAGTCACCACTTCTGCTAAACTTAAGCTGATCCAACTTTACTACTTACACGCCGCTTACCTTACTCCCCTGCGCTTGCATCGAGCGGGCCTGCGTCCCGATGCGTCGTGTGCGAGATGCACCCATGCCCCGGCTGACTTCTTCCATGTGGTTTGGTCCTGCCCCCGGCTGGAGAGATTTTGGGGGCAATTGAGGGGGAGCTAACGGAGGTCCTGGGTTGGGAGGTTCCTCATGACCCGCGGCACTCCATACTGGGAATCCTGGATGGGCTGGATGGGTCCCGGAATGACAAATTATTTTTCAATACAGCCATGATGGTGGCAAAGCGAGACATAGCGGCGGCATGGATAAATCCTGAACCGCCGGACATAGGGAGGTGGCGACGGGGGGTGGACTGGTGTGCGACCCAGGAGAGGGCCCTTTACGTGGCAAGAGGGTGCCCCAAGAAATATCGACGGGTGTGGGGGAAATGGCTGGGTACGGTAGAAGGCTCGGAATGATTTGTTTCGTTATTTTTATCTGTGCAGGTTTTATGGAGTGCGGGAATGTGGGATACGTTCACTATCAAAATGTCACAGATTCTGGGTCCATCGCGTACTTGCTGAGTTGTTTCATACGCTGTAAAACAATAAAAATTTGTTTATAAAAAAAAAACCTCGCGGTAAATGCCAACTTTAAAACGGCTGCTTAGAAACATGTCGTGTTTGGTGTCAAATACCTTGGAATCATACCTCCACACCAGTAACTGCTGTGGGAGGTATGATTCCACCCTTCTGAAACCACTACTGTGGGTCACCGGTCTACCCGGTACCAGCTCTCTCGACCCGGGCAGCACAAAATGGACGCTGCCAGCCACAATTCTGCTCTCCTGCTGCTGAGCCAAGCTCGAGCAGAGGAAGGCATGACAATAGGCATCCTGTCACAGGGAGGTGTGACCACCTCCCAGACAGGGTTTAGTGTATTGGGGCTAGGTGGGTGCACTCTGAGAGTGCCTGAAAGTCTGCACTGGGGGCACATTTGGTGTCCTTGTGCATAGTCCAGCTCAAACCAGTTCTGGGAGCCATTGGCTCCTGCTCTGGCGCGAAACTGGACAAAGGACATGGGTGTAGCCACCCCTCTGTCCTGCCCCTCCCCTAGGAGGGTCCCCTGAATCTGTCCAACCCTTTCCCGTGGGTATAAAGTGGGTTACCTGGCAACAGGACTTTAGATTTTACCTGGACAAGATTCTACTAAGAAGAAACCAAGTACTTAGACTGTCTGCACAACGTTGGACGACTGAAGAATC
Organism: Calotriton arnoldi; assembly: GCA_963921515.1. NCBI lineage: Eukaryota > Metazoa > Chordata > Amphibia > Caudata > Salamandridae > Calotriton > Calotriton arnoldi. The sequence continues at coordinate 379,196 of CAWUFW010000580.1, forward strand.
TCCCTTGGAGTAAAGGAGTTACTCCCCTGCACAAGCAGGCACCTAAGCGCATCTGACCGGCTTGCATCTCCCGAGCTCCTGAGGACTCCGAAGATTTCAGCAACACAGGAGGTGGGTTACCTAAGGTCTCTGAGGTCGATCTGCCCTCTCAGTGATTCTGAGACCAGTATCCCTCGTGGGGACCGCGTGACCCGAACCCCTGTGCACAGCGTACATTTGCAAGTGCATATGCTTGTTGGTGACCCCTGAGCTTGTGCATTGGACTCCGAGTAGTTCTGACCCCGAGCAGTATTTGCACCAAAGAAATCCGGCCTCCTCGCACCGAGTGCTCCGTGGGCTGGTGCTTTGCAAACGTGCTTGAGGTCTCCTCGCGATCCCTGGTCCGTTGGCCTGTGGGTCCTGGCGAGGGTCACCTTGTTTGTTCTTGGGCTTTCCAGGTTTCTCCAGACGTGCCCTGACTCCCCATTGCTTGGAGAGTCCCCTGGACCTTGCTGATCCACACTGTAACCTGTTTGTCCTTCCTGCGTGGGTTGCATTTGCCAAGGCTTGTTGGTGCTCCAGCCGGACATCAACCCCTCGGCGCCGGACATCAACCCCTCGGCACCCGACATCCTTCGTGGGACAGCTCACCTCCGGATCCTGGTCGTCCTCGACGTCTCCTGGTCCCCGTGGCTGCAGAGTCAAGCATCCCTTCTTCGCACCTGAAGCACCCGACATCGGTGGGCATTCGACTACCGAGCCCATGGTCACCTGAAGTGACCCAGACTCTGTCCCCTCTGCTTTCAGGTTCCTCTCACCTAGAATCCAGGCTTGGATTCCACCGGACACTCTTCGCCTTCCCGGCAGCAGTACTTCTTTGCAGCACTCCATTGAAAACGACGAAGGTTTCCGACACCACTTGACCCCTATGCACCCGGCTCCTCTGGGATAGGTAACACGGGTACCTCAGTACTCACTGGTGGGTTGGCTCTAGAACCTCCTATGTTCCAAAGGGTTTGCTTGAAGTCCTCGTAGAAGTGTCCTTAAACTATAACTTTGTAACTGCGACTTTCCCATAGAGTTGTACAGAGCACGCGGTCGTGTTTCCTCACTGCACCCGTCCTCCGTGGGCTCCCTGTGTAAGCGCCTGGGGTGGTTCCTTAGGGTCCCAGCGATTCTACGTGCTCTAGGCACTGTGTCTAGTCAAGTCGTGATTGTTATACCATTTTTTTAGTATATGGTTCGGTCTCCCCCTGGAGCCTGCTGTGTATTGTGCTACTTACGAATGTTCTATTGATTCAGTATTATGTGCTTTGTGTTCTAATCTCGTGTAGAGATTAGTAGAGAGCGTTATATTAATAAATACATATTTTTATATAACTACTGTGTGGTTCTCCTTTCATTTAGTCATTCAGGAGGTGATATTCTGGTAAAACAAGCTGCTTTACGTTCCTTCAAGATTAAGCCTGAAGGCTGCTCTCCACAGCTACCACTAGGATAGCTTTCTAAAGGTTATCTTTGACCTCATACATCATAAGGGTCGTGTGGACTGGTAAGGGGTGCCCACTTTAATTAGTGGACAGCATATACCAGGCCACCTTCTCACATTCCATTTCATAAACATGCGTTCCTCCCTGGTGAGTCAGTTAACATAAGGAACCCTCTGGGTTGTTGGTTATGATAGATGGACAACATTATAGTTTAATAATTCAAACAAGAGAAAGTTTTATACAGCGTATATCTTGAGCACATGTATTTCAAGGTGTCCTGATGTCAAATGAAGGTACAAAACAAACAAAAAATTCCGACAATTGCTTACGATCACACAAGTAGGTCAAGCAGGGAAGCCATGATTAACCCCAGGTTTATGGTTTCACATTGCACAAGATGTCCCTCCTCGAACAAGAAGTAACTGCGGAAAGTCTATAATAAGGCTCCAGGCCATCCAAACGCTGTTATATACCTCTCTAGAGGCGGGTGCAACTGCTTGAAACCTTCACTAAGCGGAAGCACTTCCAGTTGTTGCTAGTTTGTCTTGAGTCACATGCAACTGCGTCAAATGAGCTGGACAAAGTACCTAGGTCACGCAGAGTGAGGCAGAGAGGTTCCAGTAGGATCCACATAAATGTGGGCTGCTCCAAAACATGAAACTGCAACTCTGCACCCTCATATTGTTAACAGCTAATCGGCCTTCGAAGATGGTCAGATGAACAGCACAGGATTCAACTGCACGTGGGAATTTCCTTTAGGGAATTAATGGATATATTGCAATTATACAAATACATGCATTGCTCAAGGCCACTTGTTTCTAAGCATCAGAAGCTGGGCAGTCACGTAGCTTGGTGAGGATGGTCACCAACGTATAATAATCTTTTGTGTCACTCTAGCAAGACATTTTCACACTCTTTCTACTAATGGGAGCCTCTATGAGGGATGAATAGCTGGTGGCGAGATGTGGCCAGCAGGTTGCTTACTTACCATGGCATCTGCAACAGTGAGTGGTGCTTGCTGATAGTGCAGAGGATATGATGGTAGAAGAGCATTTCCAGGTCCCCTAGGCTTTTTGTCAAATGACCACTTGTACAAGGAGGATAGAGGGTGATTACAAAGGGCATAGGACGGGTGAGGGCAATAGCAACGCAAGACTGTCACTTTTACGCTGAGTAAAATGTTTCGCACCACCAATTACAATGTTACTATGAGGTAAATCAATAAACAAGCCAGGTCTTCGATTCTGGTGGAGGGCAATTAGTTTTGGGGATAAACCAATTGAACTAGGTCCAATTTCTGGATTAAGTTACCATGGTTACAGCCCAGTAGAGGCCCTGCTGTGTCATCATCATTGAGTTACTACAAAGTACCATGGATAGGGAGCATATTAGTTATCACAGTTAGCAGATGTTTATCACAAGATGAACAGGTACACATGATTTGCAGAGGCCTCACTGATGCTTAGTCATTAGCAGTCCAGATCAAACCACAGAGGGCAAATACGAGGCAATGTCCCCTTACAGAATAAGCTAAAATTTTATAATTTGCCTGGGATTGGTGCTTGCAATCTCATTCCATTTTGCAGTCAGAAATGGAAAATGCAAAGAAATATCTGTGAATGCACTGGGCACACTCAGCAGTGAAGAAAGCAAAAGATTAAGCACATTTCTGTATTCCTGAAGTGTGACGGAAGCAACAATTTTAACACAGCCAAAACAAATCAAGGTACTTACTGGCAGAAGGACAATAGACAAATATTCACTGAAACCGGATTTGACACTTATTAATTTGTTCTGTTGTATTCCTCTTAGGGTGTCCGTATATAGGTTTTCCTGTATCATGTCCTTATATAGGCACAATTCGCCCTGCCCTTATATAGGCATAAAATCCCAGTTCTTATTTAGGCATTAAACCGTGCACTCCAAATACAGGCATGGTATCCGACATCCGTCCACCCTAACGTCACAACGAGTTCTTGAAGAACAGACCCTTAAGGCTTCGGGAGTTTCCCTAGCACAGGACTATTGATTTATTACTATTACATTATTTATCTTGCATACTGTCTTGTGATCGTAACAGCACATATTACTTGCACGAGAAACAAGACTGTTCAATAAATCTTTTATTGAAACGCCCGTCTATTCTTTCTGTGTAACTTTGAGGAAAACTAAGCATGCACGATTGAGCTGCGTGAAACGGTTATCTATTGTTTCCACGACTCTGGGACACGTTCTGATTCTAAAGAGAAACAAAGTGGTCATGTTTTGCGGATGCCAGAAACTACTCCCTTCTTGTTTGTCAAGGAGTTTCTAGTGGCCTCTGAGCTAGCTGGCACAAGTAATTAAGTTTAATATACTCGATAGGGACATACCGACCTCAGTCCTATGTCAAGCCTATAGGGTATATTATTCCAATGCGCAGAGCCTATTAGGGAAATAGGAGCTACACTACATGGCGCCCAACGGTTTGGTAAGGCGGTAATTTAACGTTAGATACTGAGTAACTCAGCCGTGCCTTTTCTCTCAGAGACCCCTACCCATATACTCCAAAAGACGTCTGGAGTGGGCAGGGTTAAGTATCCACTACGGCTACATAGGGAAACACCCTATATATTAGCTGTTTGGTTTGCTCAACGTTGAAGGATACAGTGTTCCAAAATATTGTGCACCTTATCTTTGTTTCCTTGAAACTTGGTTCTGCATTTTTCAAAAAACAAATGTCCAACAGGAAAAATGCCACCGACACCGGTGGAGCTGCGGCTGATCCAGCCCTAGCAACAGCTTTTAACATTACAGGTTTAAATGAAACCGATGAGGGTGTTATAGACATCCCTCCAAACTTAAGAACAGCCATCACTCTAAAACTCATAAAACACGGCCTACCACCAAGAGGCGGTAGAGCAGTTTTCGTGATAGAGGCACACGAATCCTTTCAGACAGAGGTATTCTATTCATGGATAGTATTCCCTGAATCAAATCCAGTAACACACATGTTTCACTTCTACAAAGAAGATGATCCACCAGAGGAATACATTCCTTTCGAGGATATTGAAATTCCAATGACATACCAGGAGCATCAGCTCTGGTTTAAAGGCGCCCTAAAACATCACAGAAACATTACCAGGCTCGGTCCACTAGGTAGACCAGGAGCAACATGGCCGATTCTAGCCGGCTACACACCTCATCCTGAACTGGATATAATGTCAGATGAGGAATTACTTACTCAACTCACAGAGTTAATAAAAATCTACAGACAATTGGTCCAATATGTCATGCAGACTTTCACAGTCCAACCACCATTAACCATTCCAAATCAGACCCCTCAATCGGGGACTGCACTAAAAATTACACCACAGACTCTATACGCAATCATGGGTAAAATGCCCACAAAACGTGAGCAAATTCCATTCTGGTTAGCTCAAAAAATTACTCAAATCGAAGCAGTATTTCCAAATACTAGCCCGTACGAGAAACACAGAATACTAACAATGAGTTTACCAATGGGGATCACACCACAACTGGAAGACTGCACCACTTGGGGCCCAGTCTTTGCTGCCATCTATACTAAAACACATGGTATTCCATCAATTGCGGTAATACCAGATGTCCTGAAACAAATTCAAAACGAATACGGGGCAGAACCTGCTCTGAATTTAGGTATGAAATTACTGAAAAATTTCGACCAGGTCTCAACAATAATATTATCTAATATTAAAGGGGAGGCAGCAGCAGTGGCGATCCGCCAACGATTAAGGGAATTCGATGTTACAGAACATCAAACTGAGCTACCCAGAATAATTGAACAATCATATGCAGAATTAGGCAGAGATAGTTTGGGTGGAAGACCAGTGAAACCAAAACTATCTGAAAGTCCTGAGAAGGACTCTATTAAACAAAATCCTACATCTTCTAAAAAGAAGTGGGAAACTACTAAACAAAACTCATACGAGAAACGTTCTCAATCCCGAGGTAGGTCTCCTCAAAAGGAGCCCTCTGAAAGGAGGTATAACCTCAGGAATAGGGATAATTTGAGAAAACCTGACAGGTATCAAGATACTGATACACGTTCCTCTCGTACCTTTCAGATCTCGTCACAGACTTCGGAAAGAAGAGGACGATCAGAAAATAGAGAAGAACGCGTGAAATCCAAGGAAGATAAACACGCTCCAAAAAATAAAACAAAACCTCATTTCTCCAAAAAGAAAGTAGCAGGTCTGAAGATCAGACATGCCGAGAATACTGAGAACACAACTCAAGAACGGAGAATTGGCCCAGACAATGCTGGACAGTGCAGCAGAAGTCACAATAGTTTGCCAGAACCTGAAGGAACTTCTGGAGATAGTGGACTTGAATGAGTACATTACAGTTGAGACTGTAGACACCAGGGTTAGTACTCCACAAAGGTTATATGAAATAACACTCCGAATGGAGGGATACATACCTAGACAGGTGAAAGCACTCTTTTGGGAAAAACTTTCAAGGGGCTATGACATACTTCTAGCAGAAAAAGACTGGCCACCCCAATTTGTCAGGGAGTGCCCACATGGCAAGGACATTATTATGCCTGCCTTCTCTAACCATATTCCAATTCATCTAAAATATATTTATGCCAGGAAATGGGCAGTAGCCCAGGCCCCAGCATTATATCATGTAGGATGGGATGAGGACTCACCTCACCGTAAAATACATCTGAAACATGAACCAACTGCACAAAGGCAGTATCCAATAAAGCAAGAAGCTAAAAAACAGGTCAGGGAGATCTTGGATCAACTTGAATACCAAGGGGTGATTGAAACATGCACCTCCTCAATGAACAATCCTTTGTTTCCTGTCTCCAAACCAGACAACACCTATCGTCTAGTTTTGGATTACAGACACTTAAACACTTGTTCTAAAACATGTGCAGTGCAAAATGCACATAGCACAGCATTAATGAATAACATTGTGCGTAAAAAATATAAAACCACATTGGACATCTCAAATGGTTTCTTTTGTCAAAACATAGCACCTGAAAGCAGGTACTTAACAGCATTCTCCATAATGGGGACCCAGCGTCAATTTTGTCGACTCCCACAAGGGTTCAAGAACAGCCCGGGGTTATTCTCAGCGAGAGTAACAGAGTTACTACAAATTTATGACAATGAGGCATTGTCCTATGTCCAGGACATCTATCTGACGGACGATGACCTGGACAAACACTTGAATAGGCAAAGAATAAAGCTAATACAGCACACCAATCATAAGTTCTAATTGATCCAATAAATCAAACTGTATTGCGAGTGGCTAGTAGTCAATACTGTAATTCTTTAGTCCATACAGTCCTTTGATTTCTTGTGCCCCATGTACAGCACATAAAAGATTTTCCAAAACAACTCTCTTTTCATAGAAAACGTTTCTTTTATTGAATTTTTCTTTTTTTCCTTAATGCCAATTCCCAGCAAACAAAGCAGCCAACACGTGTTTCGTCTGTACAAATGGGTACCGAGACTTTCTCAAGGCTAAAGTGATCAAATTTGTCGCTAGTACTGTTATAATCAAGACACTATTAGTGTAATGAATGAGTTTCGTTCGTTCCGAAAGCAAACTGCTAATATCAGAAGCTTTGGGTCGATAAAAATTTCACCATAAAGTGTCGCTAGTGGTGGTTGAGAGTAATGGTTATTATCCCATGGAGTCGAATCCAGAAAAAAGATAAGTATACAAAGTAGTGTATAGAATCCAATGTCAAGAACTAAAACCTTCTGGCGTACCAGTGCTGTTGTCTTACAGTCTCAGCAGTTAGGTTCGCCTAAATTGAAATCCCCAATGAGTGGTAATTTGAGGAAATTCAAGTAAACAGGTCGGACAGTGATACGTCCTAAACCCGTCCTGATTACGAAGAGTAACTCCGACCCCAACGCGTTCGTTCTAACTAATATGGAACACTTGAACAGGGTAAGCACCATTATACTGGGCTTCGCCTCTGAGGGCTACAAATTCAACTTCAAAAAGTCCCGAATTGCCCATCTCAATGTCCTATTTCTAGGATATGAGCTTTCAAGTGAAGGCAAGAGCTTGGCAGCTAACTTTTTAGAAAAGTGTGCGCTGCTCCAACCTCCAAAAACGCAAAAAAACTTACAATCCATCCTGGGTTTCCTAAATTTTGGAAGAACATACATTCTAAATTACGCAGAAAGGGTTAAACCTCTCTACGCATTAATCAAACCTAATTTTTCAATCAAGAATTGGACACAAGAACACACAGAAATCTTGCGTTCGCTACAGGCTAACATGTTAGCAACAAATCACTTACAAACACGCGCAAGTCAACGCAACCTGGTGATCCGAATAATTTCGGGTCAATGCGGATTCACCTACTTAACATTTAATGAGGGTGAAAAAATACCAATCGCATACAAATCTCATTTGTACACACAAGCGGAAATGCGCTTCACTTCAACTGAAAAAATTCTGACAGCAGTTCAAACCGCTGTAGCAAAAGAAAGAGCCCTAGCCCAAGGGAAACGCATTATTGTCGTAACCCCAGTACCAGCTTTAGAAGCGGTCACAAAAGCAAGCATTCCAAATGCTAAAGCATTACATCCAAGATGGATACAGTGGGTTAATTCTCTTGCTGCAACAGATGTTGAATATGTTTTTGATCCTGATTTAAAAACACAAGCATTCCTGCAATATGAACAAGAATGTCCTCTGCCCACTGAAATTCTGCCTCTCGATCAGTACGAATTCATAATTTACACTGACGGATCAGCACAACCCGCAACAGGAGGTAAGCAAGCTTACAGTGCAGCGTGTGCAATCGTTAAAGGTCGCATGCGAGATGGTATCTTCAGACCTATGGTCACAAAAACTCAATCTCTAGGAGATTGTACAGCTCAGCGAGCTGAACTACAAGCATTCAAACTGGCACTTGAAAGTACAGATCGAGAATTCCCCACACTAATAGTGTGCGATTCCTTTTACTGTGTTCAGTCATATAATGAATATATTCAAAAGTGGCTTGAAAATGGATTCAAAGATGCGAAAGGTGGCACAAAGCATAAAACGCTTTGGGAACAAGTAGTTCAGTTAAAAAACGAACTACCAAAGGCTCACGTGATCCACACACTGAGTCATCAACGTGATGCCGTTCACGTTGCAGGGAATTCATTGGCTGACAAAGCCTCAAAGGGGGCTGTTCAGACGGCTTCCGTAGCTGCGATCACTCGTTCAAAAACAAAAATAGACAGTGAGATAATGTTGGCTGTCAATGCTACAAGCAAAGGCAGTGGTGCAGCATTACCAAAAAAGTTTCCACTCAAGTACTCTTATGTAATTGATGCGAACAACGTTCCTTTTGCTCGAATCCCTGGAGTGGGGGATAGGGTAATTCCAAACAAGGAACGTAGATTAGGACTAATCCTAGCAGCACACGAAGGGATAGCTTCTGCCCATGCAGGTGTTTCTGCAACAGTATCTTTACTCAAGCAAAGATATTGGTGGCCTGGCATTAGAAAACAAACAAAGAACTATGTTTTAGAATGTGATATATGCCAACAGATGAAAGTCTCCACAGTGAAAAGCCCTGCGCAGACACCCCTGTTAATTTCAGACAAATCATTAGCTTGTGTTTACCTGGACCACTGCGGTCCCTTGCAAAGGGACGGTAACTATAAATATATATTGGTTGCAGTGGATTCATGCTCTAGGTTCCTATGAATATGGCCTCAGCGCTCGGCTGACGCTCGAACTGTTATAAAAGATTTGCGAGTCTTTATCGGCACATACGCAATAGGCATGCTACATTCTGACCAGGGCCCTGCGTTTAGCTCTCGGGCTTACAAAGAAGCCATGGCCAGTCTGGGCGTTGCATTGCGGTACTCCTCTCCATTCCATCCTGAGGGAAATTCGGTTGTGGAAAGGAAAAACCGGGACATAAAGCAGTCTATAACAGCTAGGGTATTAGGTTCGGGTGATGGGTGGGTCAAACATCTTTATGGGGTCCAACGCTCATTAAATAATTTGCCAAGAAGTTCTCTAGGGGGGGGTCACTCCATATGAGGTCCTATTTGGGACAAGAATGTGGGTACCAGACCTCGATCACGTAGGCACAGTGGTGGAAAATAAACCGTTTGATATCAAAGATCGTTTAGCTGTTTTACAGGAACTCAATGAATTAAGATCGAAACAAAGCAACGTATTCCTGCAGCCAACCACCACTGGGGAAAAACCGGCGGTCCCAGCAAGGCCTGTCTGGATTCCAAAAGTTGGGGATCTAGTCAGAGAAAAGATTGCGGACAAGAAGGAATTTGGACCTTCTTACAGACAACCAGTACCTGTCCTAGCAGTTCAAGGAACAAGAACAGTACTTCTGCCACCCCTTGCTGGGAAAAAAGGAGAAAGGATTTGTGTCCATCGACCTCATCAAACCACAGTATGTGGCCAATACTAAACAGTAGGCCTCGTGGACTCCGACCTAGTAGCAGACACACTCCTCTCGCTACTATCCAAGAGGTTCAGACTGAAAGACTGATAACCATCGAGACTTCAGCAGTAACAGATGAAGGACTAAGTAACAATGCAATGGAACTCATCCCTCTTGAAAATCAAATAACAGTTCGTCCAAATACACCTGTCTACAACAATGTAGCAAGTGATCAACTGGTTCCAGCGATTTCTACAAATCCTGATGCAATTTCAACAATTGACAGAACTGCTTCTGGCTATTTCATTAACTTTGATACGTTCTCAGAAGATCCGAGTGAACCTGAAACGACGCCAGCATCATTAACATTCAAGCAGCAAGTACAAGACTTTCGTCACTTTCTGAAAAAAACTTATCTGGTTTCACCATGGATTGAACTCTGGATTATTTCTGGAATATTTGTTTTCCTGCTTTGGCTAGCTTTGGTTACGACTATGAGCGTGCTTATAAATGGCAGATACATCCATGTGAACACTGAAAGAAAAGATGTGAACTTACTTTTGAAACCTCATAAATCTTCCCGTCGTGAAGCAAGAGACTTGTCAACAGTGAACATCACAGCCGTTCCTATACAGGATGGTATAGTGTGGGACAAAACAGATTTTGATATTTTTTGCCCGACGGAACAATTGAACATTCCACATTTGTTTAAAATTTCACTAAGTGATCTCATTTCGTCCAGTACCTATTCTGATGATTGGGACTTTGAGACTGTTAACGACATAATGTTTGATCTAGAAAAATCTGCTGCATTTTCTAAAAGTGAATATTTAGAGGGTTCATCAGACTATGAACAGCTGTATTGCTATAACCACTATGGTCATCATTATTTGCATAAATCTGCATACCCTAGAAATGTGTTTATGTTTAAGCAATGGGAGCATTGTCCTACACCACCAAAAGGTAGTTCAAAAACATTTGTTAATAAGTTTCCATAATTTTCAGGTTACAATACATCTGATCCAGAAACGTTTTTACTATAAAAATGTAAACAAAACAGGACTGAAAATTATGTTAACAAATACGAAACAGATTTATTCTGAAGCATTTATTGCCCAACTGTCTAGACAGGGTTTCGTCTTGTGGAAAGACACAATAGACACAAAAACTGTCTGGGGTACTAAAGATTGGCAAGTGCAGGGGATAGAAGCTTTATTTAGAGCCTGTATCATCCCTGAACAAATAATGTTTTTGAATGAAACTGTCCAACAAACATCTTGTCTTGGACTAGCCAAGATCAAAGAGATGAAAACACCTTCTGTACCAACACCTGCAAGTGATAACAATACACAGGCAGCGGTTACAGTTGACAAAATACTACAACTCAACAGATCTAATCCTGATTGGAGAAAATGGTTGATCTGGCCCACAGACACGAACAACTGTCAGGAAAGATTCCTGAATAAAACTCAGGGCTTTACTATTCATAGGCCAGACCCAAGATACGTCCAAAGACAGCATCCGGGGGTAGTAACAACATACAGTGTAGGTAAATTATGCCTCGATTGGCTGCAGAAATCTACACTACAGGATGTGAAACAACACTTATCCTTACTTAAAGAAGATGCAGACCTTAGGGAATTCTTGCTTGGACCAAGAAAACCGCGTCAAAAACGTTTCATATATGCCGGCATTTATGCTGCCTATAATGAAGCATGGAAAGTGTCACAGATGGAGGCCGCAGAACGAATACGTGAACTTGATCGTATTAATTTAGAGAAAACACTCTCTGTGGTCGACAATGGGTTAACAACTTTGTCCTCCAGAATATATTAATTGGATGGCATTGTATCCTCTGCTATTGACATTCTAGAACAAGATTTGGCGATGTTACAACACGGCCAATCTCAATTACGTTCTATTGTATTATTAAGCTGGACGCTGCAATCTTTGCGTGCGGGCTATGTGCCTTGGCGTTTTATCAACACGTCAGCTCTGTTTGCAGAATACAATCTAACTGATAAACAGATCAAACTGGCACAAAGAGGAGCAAAGTATACAGTGCTGGGCATTGAAAAACTGGAAAAGTTACCATTCACAGTGGCAGAAAAACCAGCTACAGAATGGCTTATTCATGGCAAAATCACACCACCTGGGACTACTTTTCAGTTTCAGTATTGCCTCAAACAAATGCAAGCAGGCAAATATGAAAGGTTGGGTAAGGAATACATTAAGTCATCTTGGAATTTACCATACACATATAGATGTTGGAGTGGGGATCGTGAAGTGTTTCTGAGCGGTACACACTGTAAAAATGCACTGAGCGGTTCACTAATATGTCAGGACATTTCTTTACACGGGGCTTGTAATGGTTCTGTGGCAAATTTGTCTTGCCACCAGCAGGGTACACCAGCTGCTGTGATTAATCCAACGTTTGGACAACTTTCTAATGGGAGTTACCTCATGTTGAATGATCAGAGTTGCTGCAGCATGTAGCCAGGCATCCCATATCTAGTAACGGTCAACTCCAGGGTCACTTGCTGTATGCAAGTATTGTTTGCCCCAATAGACACAGTCAGGGAGTCGCCTTTGTGGCCTTCGCTGAACGTCTCTTTTATAAGATTTGATACTTTAAGCAGAATGAAAGCCATGCTTTTACAACAAACAGTGCCTTTGACCTCGGCCAAAGAAACCTATGATCTACAAATCGCAAGGACTTCGGCTGAAATACAGACTTTAATATGTACAAACTGCCCTATACATTTCGTGGAAATGATAGGACGTATCTTTAACATGTCTGATACAAGCGGAATTGTACATGTATTTAAGAGCATCTGTTCCGGTCTGTTAGCACCTTTCCAGGCAATACTCGGAATAATCCCAAACTTTGCACATTCGGTGTTTGGTGGCATACCATTAATTCTAGCACTTGTTGCCGGAATTCTATTTCTCTTCCTGCTATTAGGCTATGGCCAGCCTATTCGCAGACATCTCTCCGAGCGAAGTGGAGAAAGCTCTCCTTGAACCAAAGTGCTGTGAGCGAATAGTACAGCTTTTGGGCATGAATCGTCTACGGGAACTTAATACCACGTGGTTCCTGTCGTTCAGACCAATCTGGCAAGATTGCATCTTACCTGTTCTACGATGCCTGCTATGCGGTGAAGAATGCGTGTTGGACACCTGTCTAACATTTCCATCAGCTACGCCAACGGATATCGATACTCTGCTGGACCCGATAACGGCCCATGCTCTGTGTTGTCCACAGAGGCTACCAATCCTGATGACGGCATTCATTGAGATCTCACAGACGCTTCCGGCTGCTGCTGAGGTATGCGAGATGGATCTACAGGCACACAGGTAACAACGGTCGCGAACATTGCTGCGGCATCCTATGCTGAAAGCGATGCTTCACATCTCTGTGCAATTAATCTACTACACGAGGTGTTCCGCATGTCACCAACTACAGTGGATGATATTTTGTCTACAGAAATAGATGATCTCATGTTTACACCAGACCCGTACACTGACTGATTCAGCCCACAGTGTTCCAGAGATGCAGTAAAAATTTGGCCTTCATATTTCAAAAACTTGGAACTCTTCCCATATTGAACTTTTTCCCGTTTTTTTCACATTAAATGGCAAATCAATCTGCTTGAAGTAGAACTATTCTTATAGTACGGACTTCGCGGTACTTCCTCAGACACTTTGTCATCTTGTTTGTCTAAAAAGTTCATTAATTTCCATTACATGAAAAGACTTTGATTTGGAACAAACTTATCGATAATTTTTTTGTCACATGTAAATATTACTGCTTATTTCATTCAAATTGCATTTTATTTTCAAATATATGCCTGAAATGAAAAGCAATGCTTACAATGTACAGTACCTTTTGCATTTTAATGGTTTTTTTAAAATACTTTTTAAATGCTTTTAAGACATATCTTTAGCAATATGCGGTACTCCATTTTATGTTTAGCATTTTAAATGTTTAACATTTATATTATTATCGTACACACGAAAGTGGAGTGGGTGTTGTATTCCTCTTAGGGTGTCCGTATATAGGTTTTCCTGTATCATGTCCTTATATAGGCACAATTCGCCCTGCCCTTATATAGGCATAAAATCCCAGACCTTATTTAGGCATTAAACCGTGCACTCCAAATACAGGCATGGTCTCCGACATCCGTCCTTCTAACGTCACAACGAGTTCTTGAAGAACAGACCCTTAGGCTTCGGGAGTTTCCCTAGCACAGGACTATTGATTTCTTCAAGGACTCATCTATTATGCATGAACCGTTATACCTTAAGGGTTCATTCATGACGTCTTCCGCTGTCCGATTCACGTCAATGCTAACATTCTGAGGTACCTCTCAGGTATAAATATACCTTCCCTAGCCCTTGTAAATCAGAGGAGACCTCGACTTCAGAGGAGCCCGTTTCCCGGCCTGACGCACTGAGAAGACGCTGTCATCCCTGGACGCAGAGAGTCCAGCTTCCAGTGATCTGACTTCCCTTGCGGGGTGTTGGAGTTCGAGTCTGGCAAGAGATTCCTACCTCTCATTCTTAAGGTATGGAGCTGACTAGAACCTAGAGGGACTCTTGGCATACTAGGCATAACATACTCTTAGTATACCATAGTAAGGAATACTCCACCTACTTCATACCTCTCCCTACACCTAGGTTAGGTTAGGTACATTGGGGTAGAACTAGCTTAGAAACGCATCGTATGAGTACTCGCATTTTTAGTCTGTGTTATTTATGTAAATGAATATCTACTAAAGATCATGCTAGCGCAGTATTATTTATTTCTACTGCTTACGCTGTACATTATTTATCTTGCATACTGTCTTGTGATCGTAACAGCACATATTACTTACACGAGAAACAAGACTGTTCGATAAATCTTTTATTGAAACGCCAGTCTATTCTTTCTGTGTAACTTTGAGGAAAACTAAGCATGCACGATTGAGCTGAGTGAAACGGTTATCTATTGTTTCCACGACTCTGGGACACGTTCTGATTCTAAAGGGAAACAAAGTGGTCATGTTTTGCGGCTGCCAGAAACTACTCCCTTCTTGTTTGTCAAGGAGTTTCTAGTGGCCTCTGAGCTAGCTGGCACAAGTAATTAAGTTTAATATACTCGATAGGGACATACCGACCTCAGTCCTATGTCAAGCCTATAGGGTATATTATTCCAATGCGCAGAGCCTATTAGGGAAATAGGAGCTACACTACAGTTCGCCTTAGTTTTATCAAAAAAGCTCTCTGTGCAAATGTATTGGTCATTTCAACAGAAAATGTGCACTCTGTAAACGAGTGCACGTTACAGGTTGCTTAAGTTAAGCTAAAATGTGCCCGCCTTATCGCCATTGCAGCCAGGCGGGTTGCGTAAGTTGTCATCTAACAAGTGTGCTGTGGTTCCAAAGTTAGGAACTCTGGGTTAGAGCACATTCCCATTATTCAAGAAAGGGCAGGTATCTACATATTGTTCTCCTCCTGCTCCCACCATCCCAAGAGGTTTTCCATCCGCTTGTCTGCATTATGGTATACATTAGTAGAAGTTTGGAACTGGGCGACGTACTCTAGGGTGGGGACATCAGCATGGAGACACAACACCTAAAGATCGTAGTCAGATGGTGAGGGGCTTGCAGGCAATAAGGACATGAAATGAAGCTGAATATTAGGGGTACAGGCCTACCCCCGATCGCATTTAGATGGTAGGGCGGTGGGATTCTGCTATATGCGTTACATTCGCCCATATAGGGGCAGAAGGGTACATTGTCAGGAAACTGAGTAAATAGAGTGGGTTTTAAATAGGTTTTCCTTTAGGCCATTTCTATAGAAGATGTGCACTCTGTAAACATGAGAGTATCGGTAACGGGATCCTGCATTTAAGCTAAAACGGTAACGGGATCCTGCATTTAAGCTAAAAAATAAACCTGCTGCTATTCAGCCAGGTGGGTTGCGTTAGTTTGTCATGCCAAAAGGTGTGCTGTGGCTCCAATAGTGTCGAGAAATATGAGTTTGGAGCACAAATGCTGACAATTACCATAACACAATTTGGCATTCATATTTAAGAAGGTGCAGATAAATTTGTTCATATGTTTTACTCCGTGTTCTCACCATCAAAATCATTGGCATCTTTTTCGGCACTCTGGTACACCTTTAGCTAAAGTCTGGCTATGGGCCATATGCTAGGGTGGGGACACCAGCATGGCGACCCAGCATCTGAAGATCGCAGTCAGACTGATGGGCTTTGCAGGCAATAAGGACATGAAATGTAGCAGAATATTTTGAGTACACTTAGGGGACCTCAGGCATCACCCCCTGTTTATAGAACCACCTTTGTCTTGGTTTAGGTAGGAGAGGCTCACCTGGCGTCCTTGAAAGGACAGGACACAGCTTAAATTCGATACATGTCTTTTGATTCCTATGGGTGAGAGGGCCATGCCTAAGGTGGTAGCTCAAGCAGGGGGGGGCACCATCGGTCAAAGGCTACACCCTGTCCCCGCCCAATGACCCTCTCCAAGGGGTCCATATTTCACTTGCTGGTGCGGTACATGGTTATCAGTTTGAACCCTCAAATTTGGGACTCGCCAAGTAGGGGGGGGTAAACAAGGGCTTAGTCAGCCCCCAAATGTAAATGCACATATTTGCACACAGTGCACAATGGATTATATCACACAGAACTGTGGTTACGAAGAGAGCAGTAGTTTTAAATCGCCAAGGGGTCCTATTTCTTTCAGCGCTGTACTCCCACACAAAGGGAGGTCAGCGGGTAGAGATAAGGGTATTGTGTTGGCCACAAACAATAACTTATTAACAAATATACTCATGGCCTTGGAGGCGAACGCCACAATGCTTACCAGCGATTCCTGAATTAGGGGCCTGGGTGGTGAGGGGTAAAGACAGGGCCCAGCCAACCCTGAATCAGAAGGCCCAAATTGGCACTGGGGCATCACTGAGAACTGTGGTTAAAGAAGAGAACAGTAGTTCCCAACTTCCGGGGAGGCAATCGAACATTCCTACAGAAGTGTAAATAAAGCCATGTACAAGCCCACCAAGCAGGAGGGCTTGGTTCAACTCAAATTCAAAATCAAATAACATAAGAAGGGCTTGGTAAATTAGGCATGGCCTCATTAGTGCAAACACCACACGGTATCTTGATAGGGACGGGCCACACCTGTCGGAGGTAGATAGGGAATTGGTCCAGCTAGAAGGACTGGTAACTGCAGGTTGCAGGAGGTAATGGAGCCTGCCATGGTGGGGGGGCCCTGGATATGACGGCGGCCACATCCTGGGCATTGGCGGATTTACAAGGTGATCCGGAGGCTGATTGGTACATAGGGGTACCCTCTTCAGGAGCACAATAGGGTAGCCCTTTGCCAAACCCCAGGAGTCTTTCCGGCAGGACCCTGGATGAAAACGTCGGCACCCCGCTAGTCCTTCGGGCGGTTGTAAGCCTGACCAACTGGGGGCTTGCCTTGCAACGCTCCGCCCCTAAAAAGGCTTAAGTAAAGTTATGGACTGATGGTCCACGGTATTTAAGGGGGATAACCCCCACATAAATGGTAGCACCGATTGGGTTGGCCACGGTGCAGTTTGGCTCATCATGCGGGCAGGGCAGCTTAGGTCAGTCACCGCTGCCTGCCCTTGGATCGCCTGTAAGTTAACCCACCACGTTGGCATACTTCATGTATGAAATAAACCTGCAGCAAACTGTTTTACAACATAATTTGTGTGGACTGATTATTTTTTGCAGCGCAACCAATTACTGCTAGGCGGGGGAGTTGCCGATATCGGCACTATGCATCTTGCAATGAAAGACAAGAGCCTTGGGTAAACTCTTGTCTTAAAGTGTGAGATAACCCCCCCACACACACACACACACACACACACACACACACACACACACACACACCCACTCCAACCAGCTGTACCTCAATTAGAGGGTCTTTGAACTGATAACAGGGCTGAGGACAAAGTCACTCTCACCTTGCACCCGAAGAGCATGTTTTATTAGGTCCAGACAGGCATGCTCGAGGCTCCAACATTGTGTTGCCACAAAGCTCTATGTTGTCGGGACCCCACGTTTTCAACCCTGAGTTAGGACTCCAGCCTCAGCCTTTTCAGAAGGATATTTCGTGGCTCCCATGGGCCAGGGGTCCTCTGGAGCTCTGGCCTCTACCTACAGACTCTACCAAAGTCTACCTCAGGCTCTGGGCTCCCTGAAGCAGCCACCTCTAGACTGAATATCTAGTTATTCAAAGGCCTGCTCGGGCATCCAAAATATGTTTGTCCGAGGCTCTCACGTGACTTTCAATCAGCCAAAAAAATCTAAATCCTTCCCTTCTATCCCTCCACTATCCCTTTCAATCCAAATAACAGACTAACATGTCCACCACTCAAATTAATTTCATATTTCACTATACTAATTCACCACTAATCTTTTATGGGTTCCGGAGTAGTGTGTTACTCACTGAAAAAGCACTTCAACCCCCCATCAGTGGTAGCAAGCACTATATAATTACAATACAATGCAATACTAACATGCTTTTCCCATGTTGGGTTTTGTGCCCGCTCAAGCGTAATTAAACTGCTCTGTTTTACATCCGACTCCTGGTACTCCTTTGGATTTAAGTGGTCAAGAGTGGTATTATCCAGGGAGCAGGGGTGCGCTTTCACAACCCCCTTCCCCAGGGCCGGCTCCTGCTGAGTTCCGGGGTGCTCACCCCCAGGGCATAGCGGTTTCTCCGCCCGCACAGGAGAGGGCCGGGAAACCTGTATTTGCTCTCGCTTGGCAGGAGCAATTTTAAAGCTCCGCCAAGGCAAACACTAAGGGGTCAATTATGAGTCTAGCGATCCACAGACCGCCAGACTCGCAGGGGGTGCGGCGGTGGCAGTCTCCTGACCGCCCGATTACGAGTCGGGCTGTTGGATCGCCATGGGACCGCCGTTCCCTGGTGGCGCGGTAAGACAGCCATGGTCCCGCTAAGCATATTACGAGTTTCCTCTCCACCAAAGTTTGCATGGAGGTTCCTACTCCATGTAAAACCTGGCGGAGAGGAAACCAAGGGGGCGCTACAGGGCCCCCTGGTGCCTCATGCGCTGTGTATGTACACAGGGGGGGCACAATATGCGCCCCCCGGTGCATACACACCAGTTCCTGCATGGCAGGAACTTTTTAGTCCATGCAGTGCAGGAACTGTTTTTAGAGTTCCAACTGAGGTGCCTGTTTTTAAAGGCACCGCTGTGGGAACGCCAAAACAAAAGCCCACCAGACACCAGTTTAAATCATAATCCGATGGGCAGCCTCACAACGGGTTAGTGGTGCTGCGCCGGGTCCGCACCGCCAAACTCATAATCTGGCCCTAAGCCCACTCCCAGCTGGCAGGAGCTTTAAAAAAAATCAGTGATGTCACTGACCAGGTCATGAGTAATGAAAAATGTGAGGTCATAAGCAGAGCATAGCAGGGGCATAAGGGATAGTTAGCTCAGGTAACTATAACTGCTGAATTTCACTGGTTTTGTACGAGTGAAATCTGAGTCTAACTATAACGTCCCTGTAACCTTTGGTTTTTTAAGTGAATTTCTAAGGTTTTTCAAAATCTATTTCCCAACTATAACGTCCCTGTAACCTTTGATTTATTAAGTGAATTTCCATGTTTTTTTTTTTTTTAACTAGTAGTCACGTTTGCAGAGTGGTAGAGAAAGGGGCCGGGACCTCCGACTAGCTCTCAGGAATCCAGCAGTAAGGGACTTACTGGAGTTAATAAGAGGGCTTCTTGGTCCCATGGTCCCTCAGCATACAAGAGGACTTCATCCCCCAACCAGTAGTGAGCCAGGAGGTGCGTTTGAGAGTGATGGAGAAAGGGGGTGGGGCCTCGGAAGACTTCCCAGCAATCCCTCTGTGTCGGACTTACTTGAGGTTAACAGCAGAGTAGTTGGTCCCCCCAGGACCCTCAAGAGCCATGGGGACTTCATCCCCCAACTAGCAGTGCGCCACTAGGCACGTTTGCAGAGTGGCGGAGAAAGGGGGCGTGGCCAACAACCTCTCAGAAATCCTGCTATGTGGGACTTACTGGAGGTAACAGGAGGGGTAGTTGGCCACCAAGGACCCTATGGAGTCAAGTGGACTTCATTCCCCCAACTAGTAGTGCGCCAGGAGGCGCATTTGCAGATTGCTGGTGAAAGGGGGTGTGGCCTCTGGTGACTTGCAGCCGGCTTTTAAAAAAAATACTTTTGCCTTTTATTAGGGGAGGGGGGCCCCCCTTCCCTGGGCCAATTTTGGCCCCAGGGACCCCATCACCCAGGGCCCGACCTTTTTCCAATTTCTTTTGTTTTTGTTTTAAGGGAGGGGGATTTCTGCCCCAGGGCCCGGCCTTTCTGAAATTGTGGACAGGGGGGCCCACTTCTAGCAAGTTAGAGCATTTGTTATGCTCTTTCTTGCTAGATGTGGAGCATTTGCTAAGGCTTGGAAGGAGCTCCTGCCAAACCATAGTAAACAGCTATGTCCGGGGGGTGGGCCCCCCTGGACACAGCAGGAGCTGGCCCGGGGGGTTGGGGGGGTGTCCACAGGGTCACCAATGGCTCCAGGAGGGGCTTTGCGCGCGCCCCCCTCCTTTCTTGATGTAGGGCCTGCCCCAGGAAGGTGGCGGTCCCCGGGGCCAAGAACCGCCAGGGAGGGGGGCGCGCAGCCCCCTCCCATCTTTAGAAAAGAATTTTGCCCCAGAGAGGTGGCAATCCCCGGGGCCCAGGAGGGTCCCTGAGGCCCCCCCAACACAAATTGATTATGGCCCTGGTGAGGTGGTGGTACCAGGGGCCAAGAGGGGGGGGGGGATGAGAGGCCCCCCCCACCTATAAAATCATTAAGCCCCAGGGAGGTGGTGGTCCCCAGGGCACAGGGAGGTTCAAAAGGCCCCCCCATTACTT